>JAMXBD010002238.1:0-221254 GCA_024138025.1 Combretum micranthum
CCCCCCCCCCCCCCCCCCCCCCCCCCCCCCTTGTTTCCCTCTCATTGTAATTATTTTACTATATTTTATTAACTAAACCCTAATCACTTGATATATATACTTAAATTTTCTCTCTCTCTTCATTTCTTCTCTTTTCAAAATTGGAAAAAGAGATCAAAACCTCTCTTCCTTCCCTCTTTGCCGAGCCCCCTCCCCTTCCTCACATTTCCAACTTTGTTCCTTCTCTTTTTCACTTCAAGACTCCTTTGGTATGTGATTCAAGCCTTGTTTTTCCTAGTTCTTGTAATGGCAAGACCATATCTTGTGTATTTCCTCATTAAAACCCATGATGCTCATGCTAGGGACATGGAAATGCATGAACAAGAATGTCAAGCCATCACAAGACATGGATCTGTGTTTAGATGTTTTGTTAAGATTTCATTTTCATGCATATAAAGTAGTGATCTTGTATTATATTGTTGTTCATGCCATGAGATCCATGTTATATATCATATGTAGTAGATCTAAGGTTTAGACATTCACCACTTTATGTACATGCATGATCATAGGTTCATTTTGTTTATATGCTTTGATGATCATAAAATGAAGTCTTGTTCATGTATAGAGATGTTAGATAGTATATCTCCACATATAGAGGCAAGAACATTGAAAAAGGAAGGACTTTGTTAGATATGAAAAGTTGAAAATTCGGATGAAATGGAAACCCTACCTAAAGACCCCAAAATCAACTTTAAACTTATATTTCATAAGAAAAATGAAGGGTATGTGTAATAGACATGTTGAAGGAATTATTTTCATGAGTTTAGATGAGTTTAGGCATAATAAAAATAAGGAAAACAAGAGGTGAAGTTAGAATGAAAAATGTTGACTTTAAATGTGTAGTCAAATTCGTAACTTTGTGTAATGCCTAAATAAACACTTAGTATTTAAGTCTAAAATGGATGTTTTATAAGCTAAATGAAGTCCTTAGATAATGTATACATTGAAGCCCAATTTTTAATGCATTAGACTAGATTTCCCTTAAGAAAAATGTAAGAAAAGAAATTTGGAAAATTCGGATTTTACAAATAGCTTATTTAAAAACATGTTTACCAAATGAAAAATGTGAATTTTTATGCATGAATGGAGGCCATGACTATTATAGACTTTGAGAACCTTTTTAGTTAAATAATAAGTAGATTACAAGATTAAAAACCAAAGAAACCCTAAGGAGTATAATGTGGGAATAGCTTCTTAGAATTAGCCTTTATGAACTTTCCCCAACACTTAGGAGTTCCTAAAGTTTATTACTACAAAAATCATCATGACCATGCACATATTGAGTTCATTACATGGCATACACATTAGTAGTTCATTCCTAAATCATTCATGCATGAATCACCAACTAGGAACATTTCTTATCAAAAGCAAAGCACATTTTCAAATTGGATCAATTGCGGAACAGAACTGATCCCACTGTTCCGTGACCCTATTATTTTCAAAACTTGGATTTAATACTTGAATAGATAGATCTTTCGAAGTAGATGAAGATCGATATAAAGTTTGCGAAATTCCGAGTTAAAATGACCAAGTTATGGCCGTTTTAAGTCGGAACTTCCAAAATAGCGAGAAATCCGAATTCAACTAGTCTAGATATATAGTTTGATTTAATTACATGGTGAGAATCTCATAGGATTATTCTTGATTGGTAGGTGATTCCGAGCAGGACGACACTCTACCTCCCGATTATTATTATTAAGAAGTTTGGTCCATGGCCGAGTGAGTTACTTCCACTCTCAATTAATGCTTGTGATGTAATGTAGTGGCACTAGTGATGTAGGCAAAGATAAAAGAAATTGTATAAGCATGATGGGGTATATGGGAATTATTTATGTTTTGATTGTTGATATGTGAAATGGAGCTTAAGGTATATCGAAACCGGGTGTTAAGATATTGACTGTTTACTAGAATCTTATGATGAATGTCTGCGAATACTTGTTGGTCACTTAAAAGAATGAATTAATGACTATTCGACTCCGACTATAAATTGAATTCATTCATGTCACGATGGGGTTGGAGCATTGCATTGTTGGTTTCGTGATCCATAAAACGATGTTGGTTAATCGTGATCCATAAAACGAATATATTTTAGTTGACCGTGAGCTTAAACGGCGTCGTACCGCAGGATTCGTTAATCTGCTAACCCGGGATGGAGGGCGCAAGTCCATCCACATATGATTTCCGGTTGGTCATATGTTTGATGATTCATTTGTTGATGCATACACTTGCTTGAATAATTACTTGTTTGACTGATTATGTTAATTGCGTTATGGAAGTATTACTCACTAAGCTAGTTAGCTTACGCCCCATAGTTTCTATCTTTTGCAGCGATTTATATGGCTTAGGCCAAGCAAGCCACAGCGCAGGTACCGGAGATAGGAGTTTCCCATAGAAGTTTAATTCATTCTTTTTGTATAGACTTCCATTGGAAACTAAGGACTCTGGATGACTGTAATAGACTGTTATTCTTTTGCGGGGGAATGCCCCTTAGATTTTGTAAACTTTAAATTTATGCGTTTTGATTTATTATCTATGGCTAATGAATGCCTGTTAAACTGTTTAACTCCATTTGTTGAAGTATTCTATTGTCGTAAAGGAACGCTTTACATCTACTTAAGACTTCCGAAGGCCCCGGTAGGGAACTCGAGAGTCTTACTTAGTATGTGGCGGGCTGTTACGTTTAGGATACCCTACGGGGCGTGACAGTTTAAGTTGGTATCAGAGCCTAGGTTATAAAACAAGACAATAGAATTAAAAGAAACCGGACCTAGAAATCTAACTACTAGGTTAAATGGAGTTAAAAACGTTTTCTTGCTGAGTCTAATTAGTAGTATTGTTTGATGTAGGTCTCTCTGGGTGAGACTAGGGAAAGGGCAAGGAATTTTACAAAGAGAAATGATGAAACGATGGTAGAATATAGACTGAGGCTAAGAGATTGTGTGAGATTTTGCCTTAGCCCGACATCCCCGGACCCTAGGGGAAATGTACAGGTTATGGAAGGATGGGCTGAGATATACCAGATGGGCTTCAGTAGTGGATCAATTGAGTTATGATCCTATGGGAAGAAGGAGCTGGACAAAGTTAGAGACAATCTATACTTTAGAGAGGATCATGGTTGATTACGGGCGTGAGCCCATGACGAGAGAAGCCACATTTATCTTGAAAGGTGGAGGAAACCGAACCCCTCCAGATTTTAGGGTATGGATCCCCATAGGACCCTTATATGTTTATGCTCATGATAACTTATATGATCACCTGACTGGAATATAGCTGATGCATGGAATCACATCACCTGGCATGCAATCTATTTGGACATCTCTCCCCCCCCGTAATAGCTCCACCTCCAGCTATTGATATAGGTATGCAGCTGAATGGAGCACCTGTGATTGGAGAGGATGAAGAGAGAAGAGGAGGAGGAGGATCCCGAGGAGGATCCGAACTGGGAACAAAATGAGGTACCTAGGACCCCTACCCCGCCTGTTGAACCAGAAGTGCAGGTAAACCCAGAACCCGATCAAATTATATGGGATTTTAACCGGATGTTGGAGATACCAGAGAGTGGGAGGGTAGAACCCGAGGTAGATTCCAGGCTATGGAGAGATGTGTATGTGGAGGGTGAGAACCCACCTGTGCTTGACCTAGCAGTAGTAAACCGAGGCCCCAGTGCCTATGGAGACTGAAAATGTGGCAGATGAGCCTGTGAGAGAGCCTGAAGTAGAGGTGAGCCCGAGATAAGAGGTGAGGAAGAGGAAGTAAGCCCGCAAGAGGGGCAAGGGACTGAAGAAGAAGAAGAAGAAGAAGAGAAGAAAGTGAGGATCGGAGCCTCTAGTCCGACCCGCTAGGAAGCGGAGGATGACCACCAGGGAGTATCTTAGCTTGTTCGTCCGACAGGACGATGGTGGTTCTACCAGAGACGACTTCCTAGCCCGACCCCCGACAGCTCTAGTGATGTAGAGACCGGGATGTTAGCTAACCCATAAAGTCCAAGCGGATCCTGATTTTCTTATTTTTGTAGTAGGCAATGCGGGATGCCAATTGCCTTAGGATTTCAGGATAGTTAGTGTTTTATTGTTCTTTTTCCCTGTATTTTGTCATGTTTTCGGGAATAGGGAAATTGATTAGAATAGGAAGGAGCTTAGCTAGCCAAATTTTGGGAACTAAAAGTTGATGTAATATTTGTATGGCTCGCTAAAGAAATGAAAAGGATCACTTTTGTTTTAAAGAAATGGATTGTGAAAAGTACGCATTCTAGTCATGATACATAAGAGAACATTAACTGCATATAGATTGCATAAGCATTCACTCATTCGCATTATTGTTGTGAAATATCAATTAGTTACCTATGTGTGGATTCTTCTATTTCCCTTGTGGTTCTTTTAATTATTCCTTATTTTCTTTTATGGATTGATATTTGACTCATCTTATGACTTTATGGAATTATGTATTCCTTTTCCTTCTAAGTTTAAATTCAGATTCTCGCAACTTCTGAGCTTGTTATTAATCTTATTCCTTTGAAACCTAAAAACCCTAAAGATGCTAAAAATCCATTAAACATTGTGTAAACAGACGAAACCGACGAACTCGGAACCAAGGACAAGGGTCTAACCCTAATGAAGCCGATCAACCGGCTATACAACAACCTGACCCCCAAGGAGTAGCACCCCAAAACCAACAGGGCGATGTGCTAAATGCGATTGGGCATTGGCCAATCTCCTGAACACCTTTATCCAGAATCAAAATCCAGTACAGAACCCACCCAAGTCAGAGTGCCGGGATTCAGCACCACATCCGCCGCCCGCAGATCATCGGGAAATGACTGCGGAGGCACCTGCTCCACAAGAGGAGCATTCCTATAATGTGCGGTTGCCGCCACCCCCGCCATACAGGAGACCCCACCGAAGCTCTTTACCGGACTTCATTAAGAGCAACCGGTACTTTGATGGGGCATTCGGCAAGCCGGATGAAGCTGAGGATTGGTTGGCTCAAGTGGAACGTTCTTTTGCTGCATACGAGATTCCACCTTACTTGCAGCTAGATATGGGACGTATATGTTAAGATACAATGCTCGAGTCTGGTGGGACTCCAAGAGAAGGAATTTGACCTCCCCGGCCACCTGGGAAATTTCGCCGGGAATTCTTGAATAATTATTTTCCCTCTAGCTTGAGGGTGAAGTATAGTGCGGATTTCCTTCATGTAAAGCAGAAAGGGAGAACGGTAGAGCAATATGAAACTGAATTTGTTCACTGCTGCAGTATGCCCCTGAATCTTTCAGGGATAGTGAGGAATTAAAGAAGCAGGTATTTCTGGGAGGCTTGGACGAGGAACTGCGGATCAAGCTAGAAGAGTTCGGAGTAAGAACCTATCCCGAGATGGTAGAAAAGGCTCGGTCATTGAAGGGGCTAGGAAAAGGAAGTATCAGGAGCCCGAAAAGAGAGTATTCGGGAAGAGGCCGTTTGATGCCTCGAGCTCAGGGTTCAAAGGTAAACGGTACAGGCCGTACCAAGGGTTTAAAGAGGAGTCTAGCAGCAAGCCGACCCAGTTCAAACCAACGTCACATGTTGGAAATGTAAGGGACACATGCACCTAGGCAATGCCCGCAGTTGAGGAACAAGTGCTATTTTTGTGGCGATGCTGGCCACATGGTTTTTACATGCCCGAAGAAACTGGCAGTAACTTGCTTCATTTGCAAGGAAAAGGGCACTTAGCTTCCGAATGTTCACAACGAAAGAGCGTGGCCACCCGACCCTTCGGAGCCTCGAGTAATACCAACCCCTTGAGGTCTGGTAACAAGAGCGGAAGTCGAGCAGCTTCCGCGATGCACGGGATGAGGCTGTACAATTTGGAAGGCCAATGGATGGTGGAAGAAGACGAAGATGAGGACGTAGAGTTGGCAGCTTTGGATCAAGCGAGATTCTGATGGTGGCCTGGTGACAGGTTAGTAACAGAAACCCCTCCTAAGTTGAAATTAAGTTGTTTAAATTGATTTATTGTTTAAATGAAATTGTATATATTATGGAAAGCTGGAAGTAGAGACCCTATGTGGATAGCCTTAAGAATATTTTAAGGTTCATATGTGATGGGTGTTTGTTGACCTCAGGACACATACAAGTAAATAGCGTGGAAGCCTATGCTTTGTTTGACACGGGAGCGACCCACTCGTTCATCACCTATAGTTTGGCCAACCGACTCGGATTGCCCATAGCCACAACCACGGTTAGCTTGAGGATTAAGACCCCCACGGGGAGTGTTGTGTCGACCCGAGATCTGATAAAAGACTGTCCATTGGAAATCCATGTCGCCACTCCAAAAGTGATTAATTGTGTTGGAAATGAATAAATACGAAGTTATCCTCGGGATGAATTGGCTAAGTAGAGTAAAGGCAATAGTGGATTGCCAAAGGACTGTATGTTTTTATGATCAATCGGGAGAAAAAGTAGAATTTATGGGAGAGGCCTTAGTCCCAAGAAGGGTTGATCTAAGCTCGTTCGAGTTGATGATGGAGGATGAGGAGATGATACCGATTGAGGATGTCTTGGATGAAGGGGAAAACCGTGAGGAAAAGAATATTCCAGTGGTGAATGAATACTTGGATGTGTTCCCAGAAATTTTACCGGGATTACCGCCAAGAAGAGAGATCGACTTTGAGATTGTGTTGGCTCCAAATACCGAACCAATATCTAAAGCGCCATACCGGATGGCACCGGCTGAGTTAAAGGAGCTAAAGACGCAGTTACAAGAGCTTCTGGACCAGAAATTTATAAGACCAAGTGTATCGCCATGGGGCGCACCCGTCTTGTTTGTGAAGAAGAAGGACGGATCGATGAGGTTGTGTATCGACTACCGGGAATTGAATAAGGTGACTGTCAAAAATCGATATCCCTTACCAAGAATCGATGATTTTTGACCAGCTACAAGGAGCTTGTGTGTTCTCACGTATTGACTTACGTTCGGGGTATCATCAGCTAAGGATTAAGCCTGAGGATGTGCCTAAGACAGCTTTTCGTACTCGTTATGGGCACTACGAGTTCCTGGTAATGTCATTTGGACTGACTAATGCACCGGCTGCCTTTATGGACTTAATGAATAGAGTCTACAAGCCGCTTTTGGATAAATGTGTGATAGTCTTTATAGATGACATCCTCATATATTCAAAGACCGAAGAGCAACATGAGGAGCATCTCCGTTTGGCATTGCAAACCTTACGAGATAACAAGCTGTACGCCAAGCTGTCCAAGTGTGACTTTTGGTTAGACAGGATATCCTTCCTCGGACATGTGGTAACGGGTGATGGGATATCAGTTGATCCCGAAAAGATCAAGGCGATAGTGGATTGGAAGCCACCACAAACAGTTACTGAAGTGAGGAGTTTCTTGGGATTGGCTGGCTACTATCGCAAATTTGTGAAGGATTTTTCAAAGATAGCTAAGCCGCTGACTCAATTGACTCAAAAGAACGAAAAATTCATTTGGACAGACAAGAGAGAACAAAGTTTTCAGGAACTAAAGCGACGACTGGTCTCGGCACCGATTTTGGTTTTACCAGATCCGGAAAAGTCTTACACGGTACATAGTGATGCTTCGAGAAATGGTCTTGGATGCGTCTTGATGCAAGAACGGAAGGTCATTGCGTATGCTTCTCGGCAATTGAGACCGCATGAGCAGAATTACCCTACGCATGATTTGGAACTAGCTGCAGTTGTCTTTGCCTTGAAGTTATGGCGACATTATCTGTATGGACAACGGTGTGAGATATACACAGATCATAAAAGCCTTAAATACCTGTTCACACAGAAGGAGTTGAACATGCGGCAAAGGAGGTGGCTGGAATTAATAAAAGATTATGACCTGGGGATAAATTACTGTCCAGGAGAGTAAATGCAGTCGCGGACGCCCTAAGTCGGAAGAATCACGGGGAGGTAGCCGCTTTGATTACAAGCCAGAAGGAGTTGATTAAGGAATTTGAGAAATTAAGGATCGAGTTCATAGATCGAAGTGCTGAGCTTGAGATATCTAACTTGGTGCTGGAACCAACCCTCGTGGAAAGAATCAAAGAAGCACAAAGGTATGACGAAGTGATACAAAAGATAAAAAGGGAAACCCAAGCGGGAAAGTACCTTGACTTTGCCGTGGATGAGGAAGACGTGATCCGGATGAACGGAAGGCTGTGCGTACCAGAGGATGAGGAGTTGAAGAAGGAAATAATGAGTGAAGCACATAACTCCGGGTATACCATGCATCCGGGAGGCACCAAAATGTACCAAGATTTGAAGAGTTGCTATTGGTGGAATGGGATGAAGCGAGATGTGGCAGATTATGTAATGAAGTGCGCAGTATGCCAACAGGTGAAGGTAGAGCACCAGAGACCGGGCGGAATGCTAAAGCCCTTACCTATTCCTGAATGGAAGTGGGATCAAATATCCATGGATTTTGTTTGTGGCTTTCCCAAGACTCCATCGGGTTGTGATGCAATATGGGTAATAGTGGATCGGTTAACTAAGTCGGCGCATTTCCTACCCATAAATATGACCTATTCAATGGAAAGGTTAGCCAAGATTTATATCAGAGAGATCGTAAGATTACATGGCATACCTGCAGGGATCATCTCGATAGAGACCCGAGATTTGTGTCCAAGTTTTGGACGAGCTTGCAGAAGAGCTTGGGTACTAAATTGCATTTCAGTACGGCTTACCATCCTCAGACCGACGGACAGTCTGAGCGGACGATCCAAACCCTGAAGACATGTTAAGGGCGTGTGCCCTGGAATTCAAAGGGAATTGGGATAGTCATGTCACCTAATCGAGTTTGCCTATAATAACAGCTATCACTCCACTATCCAGATGCCTCCGTATGAAGCTTGTATGGACGGCGTTGTAGGTCCCCTTTGTTTTGGGATGAGTGGAAAAGGTAGCAATTGGGCCGGAATTGGTACAGGAAGCCGCGGATAAGTGAGGTTGATTCAGCGGAAAATGAAGGAAGCCCAGGATCGACAAAAGAGCTGGGCAGACTTGAAAAGACGGAGCTTGAATTTAAAGTGGGTGATCATGTGTACCTGAAGATAAACCCGATTAAAAGTATCAAGAGGATGCGTACAAGGGAAATTAAGCCCGAGATACATTGGACCTTTTGAGATCTTGGAAAGAGTCGGAGACCTGGCGTATCGGCTAGCCCTACCACCTAATTTGTCCGGGATTCACAATGTGTTCATGTGTCAGTTTTGAGGAGATATGTGCCGACCCAGAGAGGATTCTGGAATTGGACCAATCCAGTTGAAGGAAAACCTGACATATGAAGAACACCCAGTAAAGATATTGGATAAGAAAACTCAAAGGCTACGAAACAAAGACATTCACTACGTGAAAGTATTATGGAGGAATCATGCCTTTGAAGAAGCAACCTGGGAAGCGGAGGATGAAATCCGGAGAAAGTACCCCGAGATATTTGAAGGACAAGGTACGTCAGTTCCGTTTTGAGGACAAAACTTTATTTAAGGTGGGGAGGTTGTAAACCCCGGTAATTCTCAGTAGCTAGAAAACCCCGGGAGTTGGAAACGAAACCCTAATCCGATCAGATTGAGTTTAGTAAGTGAAGCCTAGGAACCCTAAATCCGGCTTTCCTTCGGTTTCATAGTAAAATAAATATTATGGGGTAAATGAATTTGAATTGTTGTTCCAAAGTACATTTCAAACCTTTGAAAGTTTTAAATTCGGGAATTTTTCAATTCCGGGCCTTCCCGAGCCCAATTACGGAAAAGCGTGCCCCGGGCCACGGATTCAGAAAAAATTCCGGAATATTCATTAGAACCGTAATTTTATAAGGATTCCAAAAATATCAATTTCATAATTTTCCGAGCTATAAAGATTACAGTTATAGCTTTTCCCGTGTTTTCGGAACAACCGGTAAAGTAGATGTCTTGTCTACTATTCACAAGTACAACCTACACTACACACTACCCATACCCTATTCTTACATCCTTACAACTACTCATTTCAATTTTCTTTTCCAAGAAAATTTGTCTCTTAAATAATTATTACATTTATTACAATTTCATTTACTAAATTACAAAAAAATCAAATTTTAACACACACACACACACTCCATGCATGATGGCCGGCGCCCCCCCTCTTTCCCTCTCATTGTAATTATTTTTACTATATTTTTATTAACTAAACCCTAATACACTTAATATATATACTAAATTTTCTCTCTCTCTCTTCATTTCTTCTCTTTTCAAAATTGGAAAAAGAGATCAAAACCTCTCTTCCCTCCCTCTTGATGCCGTGAGCTTGCCCCCTCCCCTTCCTCACATTTCCAACTTTGTTCCTTCTCTTTTTCACTTCAAGACTCCTTTGGTATGTTGATTCAAGCCTTGTTTTTCCTAGTTCTTGTCATGGCAAGACCATATCTTGTGTATTTCCTCATTAAAACCCCATGATGCTCATGCTAGGGACATGGAAATGCATGAACAAGAATGTCAAGCCATCACAAGACATGGATCTAGTGTTTAGATGTGTTTTGTTAAGATTTCATAATGTTCATGCATATAAAGTAGTGATCTTGTACTTATATTGTTGTTCATGCCATGAGATCCATGTTATATATATCATATGTAGTAGATCTAAGGTTTAGACATTCACCACTTTATGTACATGCATGATCATAGGTTCATTTTGTTTATGCTTGATGATCATAAAATGAAGTCTTGTTCATGTATAGAGATGTTAGATAGTATATCTTCACATATAGAGGCAAGAACATTGAAAAAGGAAGGGACTTTGTTAGATATGAAAAGTTGAAAATTCGGATGAAATGGAAACCCTACCTAAAGACCCCAAAATCAATTTTAAACTTATATTTCATAAGAAAAATGAAGGGTATGTGTAATAGACATGTTGAAGGAATTATTTTCATGAGTTTAGATGAGTTTAGGCATAATAAAAATAAGAAAAACAAGAGGTGAAGTTAGAATGAAAAATGTTGACTTTAATGTGTAGTCAAATTCGTAACTTTGTGTAATGCCTAAATAAACACTTAGTATTTAAGTCTAAAATGGATGTTTTATAAGCTAAATGAAGTCCTTAGATAATGTATACATTGAAGCCCAATTTTTAATGCATTAGACAAGATTTCCCTTAAGAAAAATGTAAGAAAAGAAAATTTGGAAAATTCGGATTTTTACAAATAGCTTTTTAAAACATGTTTACCAAATGAAAAATGTGAATTTTGTGCATGAATGGAGGCCATGACTATTATAGACTTTGAGAACCTTTTTAGTTAAATAATAAGTAGATTACAAGATTAAAAACCAAAGAAACCCTAAGGAGTATAATGTGGGAAAATACTTCTTAGAATTAGCCTTTATGAACTTTCCCCAACACTTAGGAGTTCCTAAAGTTTATTACTACAAAAATCATCATGACCATGCACATATTGAGTTCATTACATGGCATACACATTAGTAGTTCATTCCTAAATCATTCATGCATGAATCACCAACTAGGAACATTTCTTATCAAAAGCAAAGCACATTTTCAAATTGGATCAATTGGAACAGAACTGATCCCACTGTTCCGTGACCCTATTATTTTCAAAACTTGGATTTAATACTTGAATAGATAGATCTTTCGAAGTAGATGAAGATCGATATAAAGTTTGCGAAATTCCGAGTTAAAATGACCAAGTTATGGCCGTTTTAAGTCGGAACTTCCAAAAATAGCGAGAAATCCGAATTCAACTAGTCTAGATATATAGTTTGATTTAATTACATGGTGAGAATCTCATTAGGATTATTCTTGATTGGTAGGTGATTCCGAGCAGGACGACACTACCTCCCGATTATTATTATTAAGAAGTTTGGGTCCAATGGCCGAGTGAGTTTACTTCCACTCTCAATTAATGCATGTGTAATGTAGTGGCACTAGTGATGTAGGCAAAGATAAAAGGAATTGTAAAGCATGTTGGGGTATATGGGGAATTATGTTATTGATTGTTGATATGTGAAATGGAGCTTAAGGTATATCGAAACCGGGTGTTAAGATATTGACTGCTTTACTAGATCTTATGATGAATGTCTGCGAATACTTGTTGGTCACTTAAAAGAATTGAATTAATGACTATTCGACTCCGACTATAAATTGAATTCATTCATGTCACGATGGGGTTGGAGCATTCGCATTGTTGGTTAATCGTGATCCATAAAACGACTTGTTGGTTAATCGTGATCCATAAAACGACTTGTTGGTTAATCGTGATCCAAAACAATTAATATTAGTTGACCGTGAGCTTAAACGGCGTCGTACCGCAGGATTCTTAATCTGCTAACCCGGGATGGAGGGCGCAAGTCCATCCACATATGATTTCCGGATGGTCATATGTTTGATGATTACATTTGTTTGATGCATACACTTGCTGAATAATTACTTGTTTGACTGAATTATGTTAAATTGCGACATGGAAGTATTGCTCACTAAGCTAGTTAGCTTACGCCCCTATAGTTTCTATCTTTTGCAGCACGACTTTATATGGCTTAGGCCAAGCAGGCCACACGCAGGTACCGGAGATAGAGTTTCCGTAGAAGTTTAATTCATTCTTCCTTTTTGTGTAGACTTCCATTGGAAACTAAGGACTCTGGATGACTGTAATAGACTGTTATTCTTTTGCGGGGAATGCCCCTTAGATTTTGTAAACTTTAAATTTATGCTTTGATTTATTATCTATGGCTAATGAATGCCTTGTTAAACTGTTTAACTCCATTTGTTGAAGTATTCTATTGTCGTAAAGGTACGCTTTACATCTACTTAAGACTTCTGAAGACCCGGATAGGGAACTCAAGAGTCTTACTTAGTATGTGGCGGGCTGTTACGTTTAGGATACCCTACGGGGCGTGACACATACGCCGGCTAGATCTACATCTAAGCCGTCGGCATAGAAGCGGCCTACATGTGTAACTAATATTGAAGGCTGCTAGTGCACTGCCTGTGCAAAGGAGAAATTGAAGATACGCCGCCTGTAAGCCGCCGGCGTAGGATCCATAACTGCCGGCGTACAAAGTGAAACAGTAAAGTTCATTTAATGTCTTGCATGAAATTTTTCCTATAAATAAAGGGTCTTCTACTCTGTTTCAGAATCATCCAATCCACATCTCAAGTAGCTCTAGAATACACTATAATACTTAGAATTAGGCATTCCATAGAGATATTTGAAGTTATTCAAGAATTTGCAAGTGAAGCTTTGGTATTTTGAATTGGTGATATCTAATCTTATTTCTTTTATGCAATTCATATATCTAAATATTGTGATCATAATGAAATCATTTGCAATTTCTTATCTGATTGTTGAATCATCATCCATGAGTAACTAAATCCTTTTTGTGGGAAGTTGATGAAGCTTTAAAATGCTAAAATGATTTTGAAACCATGTTATAAGATATTTAGAATCATGAAATATTCATATTGAGTTCTGATTATATCTTTGGTGTATAAGAATTCTGATAACTCGGAAGGGAAATTAGGGTTCATATGAATTCATAAATTTAGATTAAATTGCAATTGCGGAAGCGGCGTAGTTTAACCTAATTTAGAAATTGTCCATGAATATTAATGCAATATTTTGTGTTGATTTCTCACTAAGGAATTAGGAGATGTTAATATAAAGTATTAGTCAATTATAGAATCGGAAGGTTTATAATTGTAATTTTGATTCCACTAATAATTTATTTAGCGGAAGCTAGTGAATTGTTTTTGTGGTTTAAAAGGTTTTTAAACTCTGTTTTTAAATCTTGACAATTTCTTATGAATGTCCATGAATCTAATTATCATTATAATATTACTTCAAGTTGATTGGCAATAGTTTAAAGTGGATTCTGCTCCTTCCCACATTTTTCCACCATATCCCTCTTTTTAAAAAGCTCATTGCATTCATATAGATAATTAATTAGATAAGTTAGTTTAATCTAATCATTTTAAAAAGATCAAGTGCCTAGATATTAGTATTAGTTGATAATTGTCTAGTAGTTAATAGATCTCCGTGGGATCAACACTTGACTCATGCTATATTACAATAGAAGGCCCAGTACGCTTGCTGGTAAGATGCTTTAAAATTCAATACTAATACAGCACATCAAGTTTTCTGGCGCCGTTGCCGGGGATCTTATTAATATTAGACTACCTTCAGCTTTGCTAGTAGTTTAGGTTTTAATTTAGTTTGAAATTTTTCCTTTTCTCTTTGCAGGTTTTATACGAAGAAGTAGAAGTGCTAAAATTCTACCTTTAGACCCAGAAATTGAAAGAACCTTGCATCAACAGAGAAGAAGGAACCAAAGAAGAGGAGCAATGGCAGAAAATCAAGGAAATAATGGCAACAACAACCAGTTGCAATCTGCTCCCGCTCCAAGGGCAATTCGAGACTATACAGTGCCTACTATTCAAGATCCCAATAATACGAATGCCCACTGTGGAGGCTAACAACTTTGAGCTTAAACCATCCCTGATTCAAATGGTTGAGTCACATCAATTTGGAGGATATCTGAATGAGACGCCAAATGAACACCTTGCCAAATTTCTCCAGTACACCAACACTGTCAAACTTAATGGTGTAAGAAACGAAGTCATCCAACTTCAACTTTTTCCTTTTTCTCTTAGGGATAAAGCCTTGGCATGGTACAATTCCCAACTTCTAGATTCAATCACTACATGGGATGATCTGATAAAGAAGTTTTTGAAGAGATTTTTCCTCCAGCAAGGACTGCCAGATTAAGAAATGAGATCTCTAACTTCACCAAATTCCCTGGTTAATCATTATATGATGCTTGGGAAAGATTCAAAGAGGCGGTCAGAAAATGTCCACACCACGGTTTACCCGATAATCTACTAATTGAAAATTTCTACTTCAGTCTTGATGAAGCTTTAAGGTCATTAGTAGATGCTACATCGGGCGGATCATTGATGGGAAAAACATATGAGGAAGCTAGTGAGATTATTGAAGAATTAGCTTCCGCTGCTCATAATTGGAGTTGTGAAAGAACTAGATCTAAAGTAGCATCTTCGGAAGACAAAGAAGATATATCACAACTCAAGGCTCAAATGGCAACCCTCATCACTCAAGTAAGTAAACTCACAACTACAAATACTTCCAATAAAAAACAACAAGTGTTTTGTTGTGAGATTTGCTCAGGACCATACTCCTCTTTTGAGTGTCCGCATGGATCATCTTCAAATGATGAGCAGCTCAATTATGTGGGAAATTTCCAAAAGGGTAATTTTAGAAACACATATCATCCGAATATGCGAAATCATCCCAATATGTCATATCGGAATGATGCCAATGTTCTAAAGCCACCTCCTGGTTTTCAAGGACAAGGATTTGTAAGAAATGCCCCACCTCAACAGCAAATTCAATCATCCACTGATGCATTACTAAGGGATTTCATTGTCACTACAACAAACTCACTCAATAATCAGAATGCAATCATTCAAGATTTGCAAGGGAAGCTCCATCAACTTGTACATCAAGTAAGTAATAGATCATCTGGGTCTTTACCAAACAACACGGAGGAGAATCCCAAGTCTGTAAATGCAATCACTTTGAGAAGTGGAAAGGAGATTGCTCCAGTTGAGGAAACTATCAAAGATCAAGAGAAAATTCCACCACAAAACATCAAAGGAAAACGAAAGGTGGAGGATACTATTCAAAAACCACCTGAGGTGAAATCATATGTTCCTCCCGTCCCTTTTCCAAGAAGATTAAAGCAACAAAAACTTGATGAGAAATTTTCAAAATTCCTGGATGTTTTCAAGAAGCTGCACATCAACATTCCATTCTTAGAAGTAATTCAAGGAATGCCTTCCTATGCCAAATTCATCAAAGAGTTGCTATCTAACAAGAGGAAGATTGATGGAAATGTGATACTCACTAGAGAATGTTCCATGATCCTACAGAAACAGACACCCAGTTTGCCCACTAAACTTCGAGATCAGGGATGTTTTACTATTCCTTACACCATTGGTGATTGTTATTTTGATAAAGTTTTAATTGATTCTGGTGCAAGTATCAACTTAATGCCTTCATTGGTATTTCAAAAACTGGGACTTTGAGATTTTTTAGACATGGATGAAGATAGGGAAGTTCCCATGATCTTGGGTAGACCATTGCTTGCAACAGGTAAAGCACTAATTGATGTGGAACAAGGGCAGCTTACATTACGGGTAATGGATGAACAGGTTACTTTCAATGTCTATGAGGCAATGAAGAAATTTGATGATACTGATGCCTGTTACACCGTCAATACCATTGATGAGCTGGTTTCTGAGTCGCTTGAGGAACAAACTGGTGTGGAGACTATGGAGTCCGTCTTGAGAGACGTGGACAATTGGAGTAACGAAGAGGATGAAGAAATACTGGAAGATGTACCAATGATCAAAACTAGATATTATGAATCCTTAGGTACAAATGAGCAGAAGCAAGTTCCATCTTGATGCAACCACCGACCTTGGAACTTAAACCACTTCCTGACCATCTGAAGTATGCTTTTCTCGGAATTGGCGATACTTTGCCAATCATCATTTCATCTGCATTGACAAATGAACAAGAACAACAGTTGATTGAAGTGTTGAAAAAGAACAAAGAAGCAATCGGATGGACCATTGCTGACATTAAGGGTATTAGCCCTATGATTTGCACTCACAAAATTCTTATGGAAGCTGAGTGTAAACCTACAGTTCAACCACAAAGGAGACTTAACCCAACACTTAAAGATGTTGTCAAGAAAGAAGTTTTGAAGCTGCTTGACGCAGGTATCATCTATCCTATCTCCGATAGTAAATGGGTTAGTCCAGTTCAGGTAGTGCCAAAGAAAGGTGGTATGACTGTAGTGAAAAATGAGCAAAATGAATTGATTCCTACTCGTACTATGACTGGGTGGAGAGTTTGTATTGATTATAGGAAGTTGAATGATGCCACCCGAAAGGATCACTTTCCCCTTCCATTCATTGATCAAATGTTGGAGAAACTTGCAGGGCATGACTATTACTATTTTCTTGATGGATATTCTGGATACAATCAGATTTCTATTGTACCCGATGATCAAGAGAAAACAACATTCACTTGTCCCTATGGCACATTTGCTTTTAGGAGAATGCCCTTTGGACTTTGCAATGCACCTGCTACATTTCAGAGGTGTATGATGGCTATATTCTCTGATATGCTTGAGAATTTTATCGAGATCTTTATGGATGATTTTTCAGTCTTTGGAAAGTCATTTGATCTTTTTCTTGAGAATTTAGCCTCGGTTCTACAAAGATGCAAAGATACCAATCTGATCTTGAATTGGGAAAAATGCCACTTTATGGTTAGAGAAGGGATAGTGTTGGGTCACAAAATCTCTGCAAGAGGAATTGAAGTAGATAAAGCCAAAGTGGAGATCACTGAGAAGTTCCCACCACCCACGACTGTTAAAGGAGTCAGGAGTTTTCTTGGACATGCTGGCTTCTACAGACGATTCATCAAGGCCTTCTCCAAGATTTCCAGACCTCTTTGCTACCTTCTGGAAAAAGATGCAGTGTTCAATTTTGATGACAGATGTTTGCAGGCGTTCAATTCATTAAAAGAAAAGCTCATTTCTACACCAGTAATCATTGCGCCAGACTGGAGCTTCCTTTTGAACTCATGTGTGATGCAGCGACTTTGCGGTTGGAGCAGTACTTGGTCAGAGACGAGGTAAGATCTTTCATGTTATATACTATGCAAGTAGAACACTAAATGAGGCCCAGAGAAATTATGCCATTACTGAGAAAGAGCTTTTAGCTGTTATCTTTGCATGTGATAAATTTAGGCCTTATCTAATAGGTTCTAAAGTGGTAGTATACAATGACCATGCAGCTCTCAAGTATTTGTTTGCTAAAGCTGATGCAAAACCTAGGTTGATTAGATGGGTTTTACTACTGCAAGAATTTGATCTTGAAATTAAAGATAAAAAGGGAATTGAGAATGTAATTGCTGATCATTTGTCTAGACTTGAATCTGATAGTTTAGACATTCCCATCAATGAAAAGTTCCCTGATGAACAATTGCATGCAGTAGAAATCCTAGATTTGCCATGGTATGCTGATATTGTGAATTATTTGGAGTAAGATTATCCCATATGGTTTATTTATCCTCAAAAGAAAAAGTTTTTGCATGATGTAAAATACTATTTTTGGGATGAACCATATCTGTTCAAAAAATGTGCTGACCAAATATTAGAAGATGTGTACCCGAATCTGATCAGCTGAGCATTTTAGAACACTGTCATTCAAGAGAAGCAGGGGACACTTTGGTGTTCAAAGGACTGCAGCAAAAGTGTTATCATCTGGATTTTATTGGCCTAACTTGTTTCGTGACTGCAGGAATTTCATTATGTCATGTGCTCAATGTCAAAAGACAGGTAACATTTCTAAACGGCATGAATTACCACAAAACAATATTCTGGTAATTGAGCTTTTTGATGTTTGGGGGATTGACTTTATGGGTCCTTTTCCCTCATCTTTTTCAAATAAATATATACTTGTGGCAGTTGATTACGTTTCAAAATGGGTTGAAGCTGTTGCTTTACAAACAAATGATGCCCGAGTAGTTTTAAAATTTTTGAAAAAGAATATTTTTACCAGATTTGGGTGCCCAGAGCTATAATTAGTGATGGGGGGTCTCATTTTTGTAACAGGCAATTTGAAAAACTTTTGCAAAATATGGTGTTACACATAAAGTGACTACCCCCTATCATCCACAAACAAGTGGGCAAGTTGAAGTTTCCAATAGGGAGATAAAAAGGATTTTGGAAAAAACTGTTAATGCATCAAGAAAAGATTGGTCTTCAAAATTAGATGATGCATTATGGGCTTACAGGACTGCTTTTAAAACCCCTATTGGAATGTCCCACATATGCTTGTTTTTGGTAAATCATGTCATCTTCCTGTAGAACTTGAGCACAAGGCATATTGGGCCATAAAATTTCTTAACTTTGATGAAAAAGCTGCAGGTAAAAACAGATTGCTCCAATTGAATCAGCTGGAAGAATGGAGAAATGAGGCATTTGAAAGTGCTCGTATCTATAAGGAACGAGCAAAGAAATGGCATGATAGAAACATCATCAAACGAGAATTTTTTCCTGGACAAAAAGTTTTACTTTACAATTCTCGTTTGAAGTTGTTTCCTGGAAAATTACGGTCAAGATGGTCGGGACCGTTTGAGATTGCAAGAGTTTTTCCATATGGAACGGTCGAATTAAAAACTGAGGATGATCGGACTTTTAAAGTGAATGGGCAACTGCTCAAACATTATTTTGAGGGGGAAAATCTTGACAGTACTACTACTGTCATGAATCTCAAAGAACCATGATCAGATCAGGAAAGTCGGGCTAAGCGACTTTAAACTAAGCGCTTCTTGGGAGGCAACCCATGTCTAATTTTAGAATAGTTTTTATTTGTTTTGTTTTGTTTTACTAACTTAGTTATTAGTGTGGCAGGTGATATTAAAAAAAAAAATTGGAAAAGGCTAAAAGCCAGCTCAAGGCTGCCAGCCTTGAGCAAGCTCTAAGAAAACAAGGAAGGCCGGTTCAACGCCGCTAGCTTTAGGCCAGCGTACAGGAGTAGGTGAGCACCGCAAAAGAGGCCGGCTTGGGAAAGGTCTAGGCCGCCGGCTTACATGCCGGCGTTTGAGTACAAGATTTACACTGGCAAGGGAAGGTGAAGGCCGTCGGCTTAGTGCCGGCGTATGTTAAAGATTTCTTGGTTTCTGAAAATTCCCGATCAAAGTCGGCACCTGGGATTAAAAGCTGCCAGCTTTAAGCCGGCGTATCCACTTAAGCCGGCATTGTAAATGGATAAGCGGCCAGCTTTGAGCTCTCGGTATGTGATTTTTCTATTTACACTGGCTGTAAGCCGCCGGCGTACAATGCAGAAATTCCGGCTTAAGTGTTGCAGAATCTTATAACAGGTACGAATCCTCTCTCTCTTTTCCATTCTCTCATACTCGCTCTCCCTCTCTCACTCTCAATCAACAAGTTTCATCCCTCATTCATCAACCCACGGTGTTTAATCCATCTTCCAAGTAAGTTATCAAAGATCTCTACGCATTATCATTTGTTCAAATCCATTATATTGCATTGTTTATGTGGATCTGTCGATTTGGGTTTGATGATTATCTTTGATATCGATGTCGGCTATTGATGCATTTGATTGTTTGAATGATTTTTGATATGCTATTGAAGAAAGATTTCGGTTCCACACAATGAGATTGCAAGCCATAATGTGCTGATTCATGATTATTGCTAGATGGGAAAATTAGGGTTCATGAGCTTGTCGAATTTCGAAATTGGGGTTTTTCTAAATTGATGAGACAGTCGCTGGATTAGATAGTTTTCATATTAGATTAGTAGCTCCAATTCTTGCATTACACTCAGATTAGCTCAAATTGAATTTGGAATTTGGAATTGTTCTCAATTTTGATAAAAATTCTATATGAAAATGTTTTTGAAACTTTAAAGGAAAAAATTTTGAAAAACATTTTTGTTTGAAAATTTCAAAATTCCAATGTTCAATTCTGAGCTGGCAAGCCTAAGCTGCCAGCTTTTATTGTATTTTGCAAGTGTAAATGCCCCATTCAAGTTCATGATCAATAGCTCCACTAATTTTATGCCTTGATATCAAAATTGTTTAAAATCATGTTTTAGGCATAAATTAGAAATCCATTGAAATTGTGCATTCCTTAATACTAATTGGGTTCTAATTATTTGTAGGAATGGCTCCAAGACAAAAGAGACCAAGGACCACAGACGCCTCTACATCGGGTTCAGAGAACAGAAATCTGCCGTCTAGTCAACAGTATGCAAAAGATAGAAAGAAGAGGCTTGTCAAGAATGACTTTTTGAATATCCAGTACTTAGACCGGTGCCTGCTGGATGAGTTCGGGATGGTAGATAGAATTAGAGAGATTATTTAAGATCCAACATGGCTCAGACTGTTTGACCTTCGGGATCCTACCTACAAGAACTTAACGATAGAGTTCTTATCCACAGTGAAAAATATCCCAAACTGAGAGGAGTCCACTGTCCAGTTCCAGGCCTATGGACAGATCAAGGAGGTGAAATTGAAGCAGATAGGCCACAATCTGGGACTGTATGATAGTGAGGAAGAAAACAGGAATTTGCCCAACAGTTGGCCAGTGCACATGACACAGGAGGCTTATTGGTTCCAGCTAGTTGGTCCTAAGAGATCAAATGAGCATTTTGTCCCGTCCAAGTCACTGGCCACGTCATTCCGTGCTGTCGAGCACAAGCTGCTCCACCACATTCTTGCACATACCCTGAGTTGTAAGAAGACGAGTCACAGCAAAGTGACTACATTCGACATGTTTTACCTGTTTAGCCTTATTAGAGGCTACAGGATTGATCTTGGGGTGGAGGTGGCGAATTTTATATACCGGTAGGCGGATGACACGAGGACTCGAGGTCTGGGTTGTGGAGGCTACATTACTCGATTATTGAAGGGGATGAACATTTTTGAGCCTCCACAGGATGACGAGGTGTTTGAGTGCAAGAGGATTACATCTGCACCATTCAAAGGCTGGGGATTGCTAAAAAACCCCAGGGCAGCACAGCCACCGATATTGGAGGAGGTCGATATCCAGGATATCTTTCCTGGAGATGCCCCATTCGAGATGCCATCCACATCCGCTCCTCCTCCTCCTGCAGGCACTTCATCAGCGTACAGCATGGACCAACTTAGGCTGGATGTTGAGGAGCTGAAGCGCCAGAGTCAGAAGTGTCATGCCCCGAAGGGTACCCTAAACGTGGTAGTCCACTGTACACAATATTAAAGCCTAAGATTGACCACCTCAGTCATGCGAAGTCTTCCATACTATGTACAAGGCGTCTAACACATAGAGGAGACACATCGGAATGATACATTTCATGTTGATATAACTTGAGTAACAATGTAAAGGAAATGCAATTCACTATTATTCAAAATACAACTCATTAAACTTCAATTACAAATCATCAAAAGATTCTATTACATAGAACTATTAAGGCAAATAATAAAACCTAGCTAATAACTTCAAACATTCTTATGTCTTGCCGGAATCCTGAAGTCATTCTCGACTTCGACCATCTCAGTCCCCACTTAGCATCCTTGAGATAACCTGTTCATAAACAACTATTGGGGTATAAGCTACACTAGCTTAGTGAGTGAAAACTTCCAAGATTACATTTATAACACGTCATACAATCAAGTGATTAGTCAGACAAGTGATATGCATCAACTCGTGAATTCAACAAACATATGATATGCCGGAAATCATATGTGGATGGACTTGCGCCCTCCATCCCGGGTTAGCAGATTAACGAATCCTGCGGTACGACCGAGACCATTTCAGCTTACGGACAACTATAAACTATAAATCGTTTAAGGTACAACAATAAACCAACAAATGCTAATGCTCCATCCCATCGTGTATGAATGAGTTCAATTTCATCTTCAATTCCGATTAATCAATTATACCAATTCTTTTAAGTGATCAGTCAATAATCGCAGACAATCAATTCTAATTCATCTATACAAGCAATAGTTAATCACTCGGATTCGATATTCTTACATTCCATTTCTCATATCAACAACAAGCATACATAGTTCCCATTCGTCCCCATCATGCATATCCATTTTATCTTTATCAAATATCTAGTGCAACTATTATTACAATCACATACAATAAATGAAATCGGAAATAATACTCACTCGGCCATTGGATCACGGTCTCTTAGTACAAGTAATCCGGTGGTAGGGAATCGTCGATATCGGGGTTACCTAAAAAGGAAGAAATACCCAATAAGTATTTCATCACTTAACTAGTCCAAGCTATCTCATACAATCTATCAATTCGTAATTCTCGTCCTAAGCGGGAATTCCAACTTAAATCGGCCATAACTTGGTCATTTGAACTCGGAATCTCGCAAATTATATATCGATTTCTATCTACTTCGAAAGATCTATCTATTTCTATATTATTTTTAAGTTTTGAAAACATTTAGGTCTCGGAACAGAGGGATCAGATCTGATCAGTAACGGTTTCCGATTCGAAAAATAGTTTTGTAAATGTTTGTAATGTTCTACTATATAAATTAGCTATACATGCAATATGAATGATTTCCTAACATGAATGACATGAGATGAGCTTAATGTATGCATGATCTTGATGATATTTGCTAAAGGAAAATTTTATAACTTTTTATTTTGCAAGACCATAATGACAACTTACTCATGAAAATCTAGTTTTCTAACTTTTATCATTTCCATTTGTTTTGGATTTGTTACTTAAGAAAATATAATTATTTTTGTCAAAATTGAGTCTTCATTATATGTACTACTTATGACCTTCATTTCTTCATAAAAATTTCCATTTTACACTTGGTAAATATGTTTTCAAGTGGGGTTGATTCCAAATCCGAATTGGGTAAAAATTGGTTTTTGAGTGATTCCTTTAAGTATAAATCATTTGATATTTAGAAAATTAGGGCTCAATCATACATAACCACTAAGGGCTTCATTCT
The DNA here is from genome assembly GCA_024138025.1 of Combretum micranthum. Taxonomy (NCBI): domain Eukaryota; kingdom Viridiplantae; phylum Streptophyta; class Magnoliopsida; order Myrtales; family Combretaceae; genus Combretum; species Combretum micranthum. The sequence continues at coordinate 23,611 of JAMXBD010002238.1, forward strand.
TACACAAAAATTTGCATTTTACACTTTGCAAATATGTTTTTAAACAAGCTTTGCACAAAAATCCGAATTTTGGAAATTTTCGTTTATTGCATAATTCTTATGAGAAAACTTGTTTAATACATCAAATTTGAAGCTTTACTATATCTATTGTCTAAGGACTTCATTTAACACATAAAACTTGCAATTTGACTTCAAATACTAAGTGATTACTTATGCATCATCTCAAATTACGAATTTGACAATTGATCACTAACTCAAAATTTTTCATTTTAATTCCATTACTTGTTTAACACCTTACTCATGCCTAAACTCATTTTAACTTGTAAAAATCATTGCTTAATGATATCTATTACCTATATACTTCATTTTTCACATAAAACATGAGTTTTGGAGTTGATACATGGATTCTAAAAATTGGTTTTGATTGGGATCCGAATTTACAAAATTCATTTTTGGATATATCTCTTGATAAAATCTATCTAAACTTATGAAAATCCATTCCTTTCATATCCTATCCTAAGAGCCCTTCATTTCTTGAATAAAAACTTTATTTTTGAGTTGGAAATATGTTTTTGCACTAGGCCTTGGCCAAAATCCGAGAATAGAACTTTGTTTTGAAAATTAATCTTTGAAAATCATCTTTGAACCATATAAAATGAAGTCTTGATGCTATATATATATTAAGCCTTCATTTTCTTATGTAAAAATTACATTTTGACACTTAAAAAGTAGTTTTTAAATATGGGTCTTGCCAAAATACGATTTCACAATTTTGTTTGAGTTCATACTACGATCTATACTTAATATGAACATAAACATAAAACAAATGCATGGTAATAAGCTATAAACATCATGGATCTAAACTTCACTTATCAAAATCTTTCATTTATGGTATATATACTAAGCCCTTCATTTCAAATGAAAATATACATTTTAAAGTTGAAAAACCACTTTTCTAAATAGGGTTCCATTTTCATCCGAATTTTCAAAATTGATTTTTGTTGAAAACAAAATAGATCTTGGGTTTCCTACAACTTTCCACACAGCATCAAGCTATAGCAAGTTGTTCATGAGCATAAACAAAGATCTAATGCATCTATGAACTCAAAACTTTAGATCTAGTTTTCTAAACTAGTTTTACATGCATGAATCACTAAGATAGACATGTGAATGCTAGATCTATGCATAAATCATAAGGAATAACAAAAATGACAACTTAAATAACAAGATCTATGGCATAAACAAAAATCAAAGCCATAAAAAGTTAGATCTACAAAATATAATAACTTTAAACAAGAAATAATTATAATACAAGGTAATAAAAGTGGAGAAGAGAAAGATTTCATTTTTGGCATCATCATCCTAAGCTTTTAAGCTTATGGAAGTTCATTTGATGCATGAAACCTTCATTATACTTTACCTATATCACCTATGGAGCTTTGGAATGAAGATTTGCTTAGAAAATCTTTAAAAATGAAGTGTGGAAGCCATGGAAGAAGAAGGGGGCAGCTTTGTTTATTGGAGAAACATGAACAAGAAGAAGAAGAAAAGAGAGGAAATAGAGAGAGAAAAGGTTAAAGAATGAAAGAGGGAAAGTGAATAAATGAAGGAGTGAGAGAAAATGAGTGTTTTAATTGTAATAAATGAGAGAAAAAAATAAAACATGGGCAGCCAAGGGGGAGGGGCTGCTGCACGTTGAAATGGGAGAGGAGAGAGAGGAATTGTTGAAATTTGACTTGAATTAAATTGTGTAATTAATGTGTAATGTAACTTTTTGAAAAAGGATTGAAATATAATTAATTTTAGTCAAAATATGAGTGGATAAAGGACAATGGCAGCCATAAATAGGGTCAAAAATCTGCCATCAATTGTGGGATAATGTGTAGAAAGATTGAAGTGAAAATGAAGTGATATGTGTAAGTGTACTTGAAGGTATGGGTTGTAAAAGTACTTTATTAAATAAATTAAAATAAAATAAAATTAGAAAATTTATTCCAAATATTTGTAGCAGATTTTTCATAATTAAATTTAAATAATTATTTGAATTATTTTAGTATTTTAACAAATATGTTACCGGTATGATCAAAATACGCGATTATGGGCTATAAATATATTTTTATAACCCGAAAAATTCTAAAAAATTATTTTATGAAAATATAAATATTTTTAAAATATTTTTCAATTATTAAATTAATTTATTTTATTTTTAGTATCGGATCTTAAACAGAATCTGATCCCGTAAAGACCCGAAAAACTAAATTTTAGAAAAACAAAATTTTCTATAACATATAAAATATTTATCTAAAAATATAAGACTTTATAAGTAAAATTTTTTTAATAAAATAAAAATGAATAGTGAAAAGACTAATCAATTACCGGTAATAATGGAAAATACAATAAAAAGGTTATAACTGTAACTTTTATAACCCGAAAAATTATATAACTGATATATTTAGAAATATTATGAAATTACGAGTCTAACGGTACTATTGGTATATTTTTGATATCTCGAGCCCCGGGACACGCTTTTCGAAGTCTGTATCCGAACGGGTTCGAAATAGGTCAAAAATTTACCAATCTGATATTTTTAAACAAACTTATATTACTATGAGCTATTCTATATATTTAAACTATCTAAGGGGCACTATTAGGACTTACACTATTGTATTCGTTAGGGTTTCCGGGTGATTTTCCGGTTTAGACCTTTGCCAATTTGGAAACTGATATTTATGTTCATACAGCATATTTAATTTGAGAAGTTTATTTTAAATTTTATTTTTTGTAAGTATTTATTATTTTTAACGTTTTCGGAATTTTTGAATTGGGTTTCATTTTCGAAAGTTAATCGTTATATTTTTTTTTAATAATTTGTTTTTGGGCTTTATATTACCCGTTTTTATAAGTCGGAGTTAAATATGGAATTTTTCGTACGTAGTGGTTTTGAATTTGAAGACCACTGAGTTCTTATTTTATTTTCGAGGATTTTCGTTTTTCTATGATTAAGAAATTTTTGGATTCATTCATGGTTCAGGACTTGTCAAAATTCGGTTTTAACTTGGAGTGATTTTTAGGGTTTATTTTCGAAGTTTTCCGGGGCTTACAAGAAGCTTAGAGATAGTCAAGAGAAGGAAAAGAAAAAAGAACAAGAAATTTAGGAAGACTATCTTTGAGGCGCTGAAGACGGCTATTTGCTGCATTAGCCTAGAGACAGGGGCTGGCATGACCTACCAGACTTCATCTGAGTCACATCACTCAGATAGGCTCAGTTCAGAGCACACATAGATAGCCAGCCCAGGAGACACTGAGAGACACACTCCTGAGGGCAGCAGCAGACAGAGCCCGGGGCCAGAGAGCTAAGGACCCTGCTAGCTCTCAATTTGAGCTTTATTGTTTTTATTTTTATTGTTATTGACTCGTATATTTATTGAGTACCCAAGTTCCTATGGGTGAACTCATTTATTATTTTTCTGCTTTTATTTTTGCTTTTATTTATTTATTTATTTTTTGTTTGTTTTTGTCTTTGTTTTTCTTTTGTAGTGATTACATGAAACAAGCAAAGCAAACTCACTTGCAATGCAAATTTTGATGACTATGAATCGACTGAATTCAGGGAAGTATCCAATTCATTTCTTATTCCTTTCCTCTGTTTTATTTGTTGCAAAACAGTGAGGACACTGTTTGGTTGAAGTGTGGGGGAAGGGATAAAATTGCATGAAGTACTGAAGTGATGAATATGATCTGTTGATTGTTGCTGTTATTTATATTGAAAAATCTTCACCTTGTATTTTTGGTTTGAAAGCAAATCATGAGGAAATTCTGCCAAAATTTTTCAAAAATCCCTTGAAATTTGAGATAGTACAAAGCAAAGAATGAAAATCAATGAAATTGACTTGTGAAAGTATCTTACTCACCTGCTGTTGTGATTAGTTTACTAAGTTAAAATTAAGTTGTAAAATCCTTAAGGAACAAGTTTACTTTATTTTTAACATTGGAATTGGAAATTTTAAGAGCTGGTCGAGTTCTTTTGTTGAAAAATAAATAGGTCTACTTCTTGGAAATTTTAGTTTGTATATATTCTTTGAATTTTAACACTTGGTGAAAGAGGTAGAAGAAACTTTTAAACTTAGTGATCCTTCATAGAAATAAGTCTTTGATATTGTTATTGCATTCAAAAAGAAAGAAACAAGCATAGCCACTACTCCTCTGACTTGAAATTTTGAGTTATGAGTATCTGAATTTGAATGTTAAAGTGAGGAAGAGTTCTTAGGGGTATTTTGAAACCTGGTCACATAGGTGATGAGCCTGGATGTGCCGACTCAATAAACTCACTATAACGAGAAGGAAGAATGACAAAAGTTCAATTCATGAGCTTTGAAAAGAAAAAAGATGGAGGCAAAAACCTCCCAAAAAGAAAATAAAGGCTTGAAAAAGAAAAAGAAAAATTGAATGCAAAAATGCAAAGAAATGAGACTTATAATAAAGAAGGAGAAATTCTAAGAAAAAAGTAGATACCACATGCTTTCATTTTGTGTTACTTAGAATATATATACAAAAGCTAGAAATCTAATGAAGTTTAAATGAGTATTTTTCCTTAGTGGATTGAGTATTTGCTTTTGAATAGAATGTTCCTTTGTTAAAAGTTGAGATTAAAACTTGTTTTGTTTGGATTAACTCCTAAATTTTGATTATAGTACTCTAATTGCAAAAAATTGGTATGGTTAGAGCAATAGATACAAGAAAAACAAGTTAAAGAAATTGAGATTAAATTGGAAAATTGTACTATCTATAAAGAGATTTCATTTTATTCTTCATTTTGCTTGAGGACAAGCAAAAGTTCAAGTGTGGGGAAATTGATAAGATCATATTTTATATAAATCTTGATGATCAAAAGAGCTAGAATGGATATTTGTTTTGATTGAATTTTATGTTTCAGGACAAATTTGGATAAAGAAATCAAAAAAGGAAAATTCGAATCGAAAATAGGAAAAATTGAAGTCAAGGCCGGCAATTCAACATTCAAAGCCGTCAGCATTCAGACGGCTTACATCCAAGGCCGTTGCAGCACTGTCAGCTTTGCCGAGCATAAGTTTCAACAATCAAAGTCGCCTCAAAGCTGCCGGCGTAGAAGATGAAAAAGCCAGTGTACTTGAAGGCCGGCAGCCAAGAATTGAAACATCACCAGCTTTGAAGGAGTTACATTATTAAGCGGCACTTAAGCCGCCGGCTTTGAGCAGTACATCATAGATCTGAAGAGATGAAGATATCAAACGCTTGAAGGAAATTGAAGAGACAAATCTGTTGGAGTGTCTACGCCGGTGTCTAACCTGTCGGCTTAGGGGCAGCGTTCGAGCAAAATTGATGCAACACTTCATTTCTGAACACATACGCTGGCTAGATCTACATCTAAGCCCCCGGCATAGAAGCGGCCTACATGTGTAACTGATATTGAAGGCTGCTAGTGCACTGCCTGCGCAAAGGAGAAATTGAAGATACGCCGCCTGTAAGTCGCCGGCGTAGGATCCATAACTGCCGACGTACAAAGTGAAACAACAAAGTTCATTTAATGTCTTGCACGAAATTTTTCCTATAAATAGAGGGTCTTCTACTCTGTTTTAGAATCATCCAATCCACATCTCAAGTAGCTCTAGAATACACTATAATACTTAGAATTAGGCATTCCATAGAGATATTTGAAGTTATTCAAGAATTTGCAAGTGAAGCTTTGGTATTTTGAATTGGTGATATCTATCTTATTTCTTTTATGCAATTTATATCTAAATATTGTGATCATAATGAAATCATTTGCAATTTCTTATCTGATTGTTGAATCATCATCCATGAGTAACTAAATCCTTTTTGTGGGAAGTTGATGAAGCTTTAAAATGCTAAAATGATTTTGAAACCATGTTATAAGATATTTAGAATCATGAAATATTCATATTGAGTTTGATTATATCTTTGGTGTATAAGAATTCTGATAACTCGGAAGGGAAATTAGGGTTCATATGAATTCATAAATTTAGATTAAATTGCAATTGCGGAAGCGGCGTAGTTTAACCTAATTTAGAAATTGTCCATGAATATTAATGCAATATTTTGTGTTGATTTCTCACTAAGGAATTAGGAGATGTTAATATAAGTATTAGTCAATTATAGAATCGGAAGGTTTATAATTGTAATTTTGATTCCACTAATTTATTTAGCGGAAGCTAGTGAATTGTTTTTGTGGTTTAAAAGGTTTTTAAACTCTGTTTTTAAATCTTGACAATTTCTTATGAATGTCCATGAATCTAATTATCATTTATATATTACTTCAAGTTGATTGGCAATAGTTTAAAGTGGATTCTGCTCCTTCCCACATTTTTCCACCATATCCCTCTTTTTAAAAGCTCATTGCATTCATATAGATAATTAATTAGATAAGTTAGTTTAATCTAATCATTTTAAAAAGATCAGTGCCTAGATATTAGTATTAGTTGATAATTGTCTAGTAGTTAATAGATCTCCGTGGGATCGACACTTGACTCATGCTATATTACAATAGAAGGCCCAGTACGCTTGCTGGAAAGATGCTTTAAAATTCAATACTAATACAGCACATCAATAACCTTGGTTGTTTTTACCGATATTAGTAAAAGCAAAAATTTAAATAATCTTGTTGGTAAAAACACTTCCTTGACATATAAGTACAAATAAGATCAAGAGAAGTAAATCGAAAATAAAATTATAACATAAGTTTCACCCAAGTGATGATCAAGACACTTAAAAATGAATTTAATCACTAAAGCTTAGTAGTAGATACATAAAACAAAGCAATAGACATGAAGTAAGAATTAAAATATAAAACTGGAATAATAGATATCATAGTATAAATATTTCAAATCCATAGTCATATAAGGAATAATATACAAAATAAAATAATAAACTAGAAAATGAAAGAGTACGTCCAATAAGTTTTACAACACCCATTTATTTGTTAAAATCAAAGTCAAAACAAATAAAATAGATCCAAGTGAAGATTATGCTATTGAAATTGGTATTTGAAATCATTTAAGACACTTTTCCTAAGAAAAACGAGTTTGTACGAATTTTATAACTCGACCGAAGAAACTAAGCCCTTATGAACCTTAAAACCCATATTTAAATGACGAAATTAGGATTAAGATGATAAAGGTTGAGTTTATGAGACAAAAGGGCACAACCGAGATTGTTATGCAAATATTAGTGTCACGTCCCAAACGGTACCCTAAACGTGACAGTCACCACACTCAATATTAAAGCTTAAGTATGACAATCTTAGTCATCCCAAAAGCTTTTATATTAAGTGTAAGGCGTACTTTCACAACTTTAGAGAACCATATATGGAATTATGAAGTTTAAGAAGATATAAATAACACATTTAAGAAAAGAGGACTCATAATAATCATTCATTGAAATTAATGACTTTACAAACTTAGGGACATATCCCCTTGATCACTAATCTATTACATGAGTATTTATACATCATTACTAATGCTATACTTTATCTAAATTTCTATTTCCCAAAAAGAAATTACCTACTCGCAGGGTCCATGTGGCCTTAACCATAGGTAGGGAAACTGCAAAAGATATCTATTGGGGTATAAGCTAAAGGCTTAGTGAGAACTATTTCCATAAATAACTTCTTGTAACACAATTCAAACAAGTTGATTAATCAAACAAATGTAATGCAACAAACACATGAGCAAACAAGCATATAGTTTTCCGGTAACTATATATTGAATGGATTTGCGCCTCCATTCGGGGTTTGGTGATACATAACCTCAATTCAAGTAGTTTTAATTAAAAAGTTTTCATGCTCGCGAGCACTCATCGCCAAGCATTCTGAATCTACTTGATTGACCTTGCTTTCGGATCTTCCACCAAGCATTTTCCATTAAGCCGCCAAGCAATTGCTTTCGACATGAGCTTACTATCCTTCTCACCCAAGGATAATAACCCAAAATGTAATATGACTCACTTCGTGGTATGCATGAATTCATTTATTTATAAAGTCATATCATAATTATTTTTAAATTTAAGGCAATCAAGGAATTTCATACATATCAATACTATACTAAAACAATCATTTAAAATAATTCCGGCTTCGATATTCTTAATAATTCTTTCAAGGAATTATTTGACATACACATCGGTTTATCTTTTCCTAACTCTAATGCAACTAATTTACAAGCACAACAAGTATAGCATTTGATGGAAATAAACTCACGATGCCATGTCGACTAGTCCTCTAGGTGGATGAGTTGTTCATACACTCCACTTAGTCGGAATAATCCTCGGAGTAAATGAATCCTTCCTCGGGGTCACCTAACCAAAGAAAATACCCATAATAAGTATTTCATGATGATCTTCTTGAATTTTGACAAAACAATGTCAAAAGAACGTTAAAGTTCGTATAAAGGGATGTTCCAACTTAAAATGGCCATAACTTGGTCATTTTAACTCAGAATCGCGCATATAATATACCGATTTCTACCTACTCGAAAAGATTTACCTATTTCCAAAATTATTTCCATCAAATAAGGCCATATAGGCCCCGAAACAGTGGCGACAAAATTCACCACGGATTTTCCAAGTAAAAACACCTTTGGTTCAAGAATCAAAATTTGTTTGATAAATACTTAGTTATCTATATAGTTGAAAATTTCTTTTTATAACTATATAACTCATATTTAAGCATGCTCAAGTATTTTGTTGTCCAATTATTTTTCTTGAGTAAAATAATGTCGGTTTGAAGTTTTTAGAAAATATAGTTTCCAAAAATTGTTTTTGTAGATTTCTTGTAATGAATACCTTATTTCCTTTGTTTTCTAAAAATGTTTTATGTTTCATTATTTTTCCCAAGTAAAGTTAAGTTTTTCTATTTTCTAAGTTTCCTATTCTAATATTAATTTGGAGTTTTAGAAAATACACTATTTATTTTTCTTGTACAAATTTCTTTGTCTATTTGTTTTGCAAAATCTTTTCTTGAAAACTTCTCATTCTTTTCTCATGCCTCATAGAAATCATTCATTCATAAAAGTTTTTTTCTTGATAAAAACAAAGTGGATCAATATGTGAGTTAAGAAACCTTTTTCTAAAATTTTTGTGGTTTCTTCTTGTAACTTGAAAAGAAATAACTTTATTTTTGTTTTCAAATCATAGAGTTTCTTTGCCTATTTGTTTGCAAAGGTCTTTGCTTGAAAATTCTTTAGCCATTCATCTTGTTTATACTTTTATAAAAAGAACCATTTTTGTATTAACAAATATTTTCTTTTGAAAAAAACAAAGTGGAATAATGAAGGTTTAAGTAGCTTTTAAAAGTAAAAATAGTTTCTAAAATTATAGTGAGTTCTTTTTGTAACTTGAAAAGGAATGAGTTTATTTTTGTTATCTTATAGATTTTATACTTTACATAAACTTATCTCTAAGTGACAAAATTCTTCTTTTGTTTAATTATCTTTAGAAAATAAAATTTTTGGACAACAATCTAAATGAACATGATTATGAGAATAATAATAAACAAAATAATATAAAACATAAATAACAAGGTCAAGTATTGGAGTCTTAGCTTTTTCAAGGCTCCCGGGACTAAGAAGTAGACTAGTACCAAAATAAAATAAAATGAAAGAAAGAAAACTTGTTTTGACTTGATGAGGACAAGTCTAAGACTAGAGACTAGTCTTAAAATAACAAGGAATAAATAAATTGCAATGGATAATAAATAAATTGCTTTGCATGAAATAAATAAATTGCAAGTGAGCTTATATGCTCTAAAGAATATGTATATATATAGATAATAATATTTAGATATAGTAGCAATAATATGAACAAAATAATAACAAGAACGTACACAGATTTTTCATGAACAAGAACAATACATGAACATAATGTAGTTTCCATAACTTGTAGTCTTTGGAAACTCACACTATGGTCATGTAAAGTTACATGACATGAAGAAGAAGAAATTAAAAGAAGGTAGTTACCTAAAGATGTAATGTGTAAGGTAGATGTGAAATAAAGTTATAGGAAAGGTAAAAAGTTAAGTTTATAGTGTTATGTAGAGTGCAAGAATAGGTGTAAGAAAAAGTAGAGATAAAAGAATAGTGTAGAATAGTAATGAATAGTATAATGTAAGATAGATATGACTAATAAAGTACCGATAGTAAGAAAATACGCGTATAATGGCTATATCTGTTATTTTTACTTACCGAAAAATTACGAAACTGATATTTTTGGAAACTTATATTTTTACGAGTCTATGTGTATTCGGAATATTTTTATTATTCCGCGCTCCGAACACGCTTTTCGAGAATTGTATCCGATCGGGTTCAAAGGACACCCGAAATTCACAAAATGATATTTTTTATAAAACTATGGTTATTACATACTATTCTAGCTAATTGAGGTTTTCTAGGGCCAAAGAAAACGGCAATGTCGGATTTAATTGGATACGGTAAACTAGGGTTTTGTTAACCTTTAGGGTTCCGTTTGACTTCCGGTTTAGGGTTTTATGCTAAACCGATCCCGAAAATTTGGGGGTTTACAATTAGTATAGCAATAAGTATCTTTTATCTCATTTTATAGGAGAAATAGATCAATCTTTGGAATTTCCAGTAGATTACTACGACTTAGTAAGGATACCAGGTGAGTAACTTTGACCTTATCACATTGTTTGTGCTTGTAGCATAGTTGCATATGTAATATTATACTAATATTGTTATGCATGTGGGGTTGGGTATATCGCATGGTGCTTGGTATATGATTGGTTGTCAAAACACCATATTGATAGTAACAATTACATTGCATGATAATTAATGTATGAAGCATGTTAAGGTTTGTCTGTGAATTGTATGGACACTTAAGAACCTAACCTAATACTATTCGACTATCTATTGAATTGGTCATGCATTGCATAACTTGCATATATGCATAAAAAGTGTGACAGCCCGCTTGTATTAGTATTTCGGATCTCGGTTAATGCTTGGTTTTTCTACATGTAGATTTCCTAGTTCTTCAAGATTATCCTTGTCTGTTCGGTTCCACAGGAACTACTTGGCAAAAGAAGGAACGCCTCTGTGGTATCAACTTGAAATGACTACTTAATGGAGTCTCTTTGTTCCGAAAGGATATTAAGTGAAGAAATATCTTAATGAAGTGATAAATAAAGTAAGTACTGCTATTCTATGGTTCTATGTTTCTCTAGGGGGGTGGGTCATAAGGATATGATCCTTGACTGGGTTCTTCAACCCTGATGTGAGGGCGTAAATCTACATCCTCTTTGGATTCCAGTTCTCAAACTTGTGATTGAGCATATGTGTCATTGATACATTACATTTCTTGATAAATAATTTTTTTTATTGCTTGATGTGTGGTTTGGTTAGGTTATCTCACTGAGCTGTGGTTTCGCTTACCCCCAACAGTTTTGTGCAGGGCTAATGCTTGCTGGAATGGCTAGGAATGTGAGAAGAGTGATTTCCTATCAGATTTTCATGGAGTTAGAAAGATAGATTGCAATGAATTAGAATGCAAATTTGATAAATTGTATAAGCATGTGAGATTTTGTATTTATAGGTTGAAACCAATTTTTATTATTTGGTAGGGGATAGATTCTCTGATCTTGGCTAGATGTTCATAATTGAGTTTCATAATAATATATGGATATGAATGTTAAAAGTAAATTTCATAATTAAATAGAATCTCATAATCTCTGGCTTGCAAGACGGTTTTCATATTGCGGATACATGCGTAATATGACAACTTAGGATAACCCCATGAGGCTTCTATTAGGGTTATGACAATAACCAAGATGGGGGTGAATTGGTTATGAGATAAAATTTTCTTTTTCAAATACAGTTAAAGTCACACTCGCTTAGTTAATCAAATTATAATGGCTTTTAAACTTACTTGAAAACAATCAAACTTGTTCTAAAATATTGTTAATATTGATAGAAATTTGAACAAACTAAAATTCAATGAAGTTCACAAAGAGTTAAGCAATTGTATAAAAAAAATTCACTTCCAGTTACTCTTTAAATTGATCTTCTGAGTTTAAAAAACAGCAGAAACAAATAAATAACTTTGTACGAAATTAAAAGGATAAAGGTAAAGAAGAGTACAAAATCAATTTATAGAGGTTCCACCTTGAGCGTCAATCCTCTCTTCCAGCACCAAGCCAGGGACCCAGTATTTTGCACTATTATGTTTCACTATATCCCCAAAAAAAACAAGTTATAAGATGTCTTTGCTAATGCACTCGGCTATAATACACTCAGCTTGATTCTCCAAGCTTTTCTCAAGTTAGCAATCAATCTACTGAGTCTACTTGTAACTTTCAACTTCACACAAAGTGATTGAATCTAAAATAGAGGAAATAGAATAGGAATCCTCCAAATTTCAAACAAAACAATTTAAAAACAATTTCGAATGACAGAGATTAGCTTGTAGGCAAGTATGTTTCTCGAAATTTTTTTGTGAAGCACATGTTCTATCTTCTTTTCTTCTTCCACGTTTATATATATTAGTCTAATTAAACTTTCTCTTTTTCAAATGAATAACGACTAAAAGATAAAATTATTCGAATTCAAATGATAGATGTAGAAAATATATTGTTGCTGCTGATTTTGTGCTTGAAAGATGGATTGATCTTTATCTTCAAAAATCTGCTATTTGTATTTGAACATTCCTATTTCTTAGATGGTTATCTTTCAATAATAAAACCGTAGATGTCATCCCAATCAGCTTCTTTGAAAAATCTTCCAGATCCCTTAAGTATAACACAATATCTATGTTTTATTTATTTAAATTTTACCAAGCTAAGGAAGGTTGACAACTTCTACTATAAGAAATTTTCAATGCTTCAAATAATCATATTTTCATCAACTAATTTGAGTTTTACTCATAAATACTTGAGGTAATCTGATCTGGAACAAATCTGATCTTACTATTATAAGATCTTGAAATTTTTTTCATAAGATATGATTTAAAATAATTTAAATCCCCTAGGATATGTTAACCAACTTTGTAGAACATTTGAATGTATTACCCAAATACATTCAACTTTGGTACTAGGTCTTCATTTTAGTATAAAACTTCTTCAAATGATAGATTTAAAAAATTCTGATCAAAATTTGTCAGTTGCAGCATCACTCTTTGAGTCAGTCTCTGAATTACATTCTGAGTATAACATACTTGTTGCTCATTTCCAGAAACCTTTTGAGTTTTTGTCTAACCTTAAATTTTCTTACTTTAAACTTTGATAACCTAACTTTTGTTGACTTGTTATGATATAAAAACACTGTATACTTAACAAATTCATTAGTAAATCTTGATCTTTTTGTTATCATCCAAACATCTTAAAGAGAGATCCTAACACATTTGATATTACGTGATCTAGAAGAGGGTTTTTTAGGGTTACCTTTAGAAACAACAGTAGAATCCTTGGCTTTGCATCATCTTCAGATTTTGAGTGAGCTTTGTGATTCTTCTAATCTAATATCTATGAAGAACTAGAAAATTGTATAATAGCAAATGAAATGTGACTCAACGAATGAAGTGCATGTCTCTATTTTTATTTAAAGTCTAGCCATTTGAATTACAATTTCTTGTAAATGATCATCAATTTCAAACACTTCAACATGCTAATAGAACATATACTTTATAAGCAATTCATGGCTCAATATACTTAAAGTTCTTTCATTCACATTATAATCACATGCATCTATTCAATTTTATCTTTTCTTAAGTCTAGTGTGACTAAGCTACGAGCACAATCATAAGTATGAAAATAAGGGAAGTAGACTCACTCAGCCATAGTTCGACGATACTCCCTTAATCGTAATAGTTCTCGAGGTAGTACACGTCTTCCTTCTCGTTTCCTAAACAAAGGAAATACCCATAATGAGTATTTATGGAATTTCTAGTCAAAATTTCTAATTCTATTATCTAGTTGTGGTAAAATTCGTATAGATGAAAATTCTAACTTAAAGCTATAACTTGCTCATTTTAACTCGAATTTCGCATATTATATACCGTTTTCTACCTACTCGAAAAAATCTATCCATTTCTAAAGTTATTTTTGTCACATAAATTCGTTTGAGTTTCGAAACCATAGGGTACAGATTCATCATGAAAATTCTAGTTTTCAAAACATAAGTTTGCAAATTTTCTTTATTCAAAAATACTTGTACCAAGATATAGATATTAGTATAGTTAGAAAAAATCCTTTGAATATGTATATATATATATATATATATATTGACTCATATCATATGCATGAATTTAGTGAAGTTGTCTCAACAACTATTTTTGTAAAATAATGTGTTCTAGAAGTTGGAAAAGAAAAACTTTGAAAGTCTCAAAATAATTTTTGTCTCTTTAAGATTTCTATAACATAATTTATAGGGTTTGAAAATATAGCTCCTAGGCATTCTTTGATAGTAGTTAAGATTTATCAAAGTTTTCATATTCTTATTTTTTCTTAAAGTTCATTTTATTTTAGTAAATAGCGATGATTTCTTAAGTTGTTTACTAATTTTTATTCTTAAGAAAATTTCATTTCTAGAAAAGAACTTTCTTTATGATTTTATATACTTGTCTAATTCTTAATATTTTAGAATATTAGTGAAAATTCTCACAAGGAAATATAATGAAACCTTTGCCAATCAAGAATTTGAAATTTTAAGTTTTTAAAGAAGACTTTTTCATTTTATTATTTTGAAAAGATTATGTGTGGTATATCTACTTTATGTATCATTTGTTGAAATTCTTATGTTCTATTGTTACAAAAATTTGTGATGAGTTTATCTAAATTTTGGAAAAGATTTGTCAAGATAGACTCCCATGTTTAAAAAAAAAAATTCATTTCTTAAGTGACAAAAGTTTGTTTTTGAAAGGAGTCTTCATCTTTCTTTATTTAAGGAAATATTCTTTTTATCTTTATTGAGACAATATCAATGTGCTCATGCATGAACATGAATACGTATTCATGAGAAATAAAACAATATATCATAATAAGATAAGATATAAATAATATGCAATAAGAGCATAATATTAAGATCAAGTATTAGGAACCTTAACTTTATCAAGGTAACTCGATCAAGTATTGGGAACCTTAGCTTAATCAAGGCAACTAGGGACTAAGAATAGACTCGTCCCAAAAGAAAAGAAAAATGAATAATAATAGCAAGTTAGAGGATGTTGGTGAGCATTAGGCTGTAAAAAAATATAGATATACATATGCTTAATAATATATATAGAGTTAGATTAGGAGCATAATAACAATAATAATAATATGATATCATAATGACAACAAGATAATAAAATTGGAATTTTTGGCATGTGCAAGAACAAAACATGAATATATTGTTACTTCTACAACTCATGTGAGTTTCAACAAACAATACCATGGTCATGCTAAGTTACATGATATGGAAATAATAGTGGTAGAAAGTATTTACCTAAGAGTGTTTTGTTTGGATGAGGAGGGTAGATAAATGTGGCATTATGTGAGTAGTAAGAAATGGTAGATGGTTTGTGTATAGTGAAGAATTTTAGAAAAGAATGGATGGAAGAGAGTTTTGGAGAGGATTTGTGGAGAAATTTTGAGAGAGTTTTGTTATGTAATTTAAGTGTGTGAAAGATATAGAGCGAAATGGGGTATTTATAGAGTTTTGTGGAGGAAAATTAGATGTAATAAAATAAATTAAAAAAAATAAAATAGAGAGGAGAGAGAGTGGGTGAAATAGCCATAATTTTTAATATATATTAATGCATGCTAAATTTGATAATTATATGTGTGTATGTGTTTGAGTGGATTAGTGTGTTTGTAATGTTGGGTGTGTTATAACGTATGTGATTAGATAATAAGCTATGGTAAATATATTTAGGTTGATATTTATTCATGTTAGAAGTTATCATGTTAGTGTTAATTGTTATTGTAATGAATTATATGTGTTGGATTTAAGCTTGTTTTAGGCTTAAATAAAATCCTAAATTTAGCAAATTTTTTTTAAAGCCCTCTCAAGCCCAAACTTAAGTCCAAATCTAAGTCCAAATAAGGCCCAATCCTTCCCAAATCTGCCCTCCTCAAAAGTCAACAACATTAAGATACATATCAAAGTTCATTTGCACCATTAGAGAATTCAAAATAGAATAAAGGAAAGAAAATTCGTAACTCAAGAAGGCCAAAAATTTTCAAGACTCAAATCAGTTTTCTTGGACTCACACACCAAAAATCCCTCCCCAAGCCTTATATATACATTGAGGTAAGTTTATTTGATGTTTGAGATGCTTTATTCCCCTCTTAATCCATGAAATATGCATGTGTGGTATAACATAAGTAGTTGGTATGCAAAATTCTTGTTGAAATGTTGTAAAGTTGTTAGGTAAGCTTTAGAATGCTTGAGTTGTTATAGAAAGGTTATAGTAGGCTTTCATGTGGTTTAGAATTGAAGTGTTGAAGTAAGATAAGTATTAGAATTGTTTGAAGTGTGCTAGGGTTGGTGAAAGTTGATGAAGAAGAGTTTGATTCTTGTAGAGTAGTGTTTGAACTTGTTTGATGTTGAGGAATGGAGATCACTCTTGTTTTATGTTGTTAAATGTATAAGAAGTGTTGTATGAAGTTTGCATAAGGTTTAGGGCATGTTAGGAGTTAAGAAAATTTGAATTTTTTAAGTTAAAAGTATTAAAGTTTGAAAAATTTCGTGTTGAAAATAGGGAAGCATAAAAACTGTCAAACACCTGTCAAAACGGTCCCATTTGGAGGGGTGTTTGGAGCAAACGGCCTTGGAAACGGCCCTGTTGCCAAGGGTGTTGCGCTCTCGGATTTCTTCCCTATTGCGACACTGTTTTGTAAATTAGCCATAACTTTTTTCATCCGACCTCCGATTGAGGTGATTCAAATTGCGTTAGAAATCTTAAAAAGAGATCTAAAACTTTCATTTTTTTAGCTCTTACAAAATAAAAACTTATCAAAACCTAATTTTCATTTCTTTTTAGCTGCTTCATTCTCCAAATAAAGCTAAAAGCTTATGTTTGATAGTTAATGTAATTTTATGATTTATTATTGAACTTGTATGATGATTGTATTATATATATAAATCATATTATCACTTGAATGATTTTAATCAAGATCCTATGATTTCCTAGGCTTTAAATTAGTGGATATAAGCTTGGCTTTAGGATAGTATTGTTAATATGATTTGATTTATGTGAAATAGAGATAGATACTCAGTTGGAGACCCTCTTTTGAATTCCGAATCGAATCAGGCACACAATACTTTGATTGATTGTTTCTTAGGATAGGAATATACCAATTTAACCTTAATCAAATATTAATTAAAAGATATTGAAATTGGTTGTGCTTTACATCGTTGAATCCGGATCCAGGGAGAGACAACCTTGTCATGATGCAGTGGCACGGTAGTTTAGGCACTTAGCCCAATCCTTTGTCATGATGCAATGACTCAAATTCGTGATGCAATGGTTCACCATGATGTAATGGTGGTTTCTTTTATTGGCTAAGTGGGTAGCTAATAGGGTTAACTGTATCGGTATATTCTCCACTTAGGTTTGGGAGGAAATAATATGTTTTAATCCACGATTATGGGACCGCTGAACTAATTGATATTATAGACTGGGATAAGTGGATTGTATAAAGGAGTGTGAACCCTAGATGAAGCTATTATTCTTTATCGGTTAGATATAAGAGATACAGGTATCCGGTCTATCTATATCAACTCCCTGAGCAGCTGCTGTTACTCAGAAACCCTAAAATCCTAAGCTTGAATCGGAGTTTGAATACTCCAATGTTATCTCTACCCATTTAACTAAAGATAATGAAATGATGATGGAATGTTGCATTGCATTTAGCTAAGTGTACTTGGAATATGTTTTTGTTTGCATTATTGTGTACTGGGCCTTTGGCTCATGCTGCTATCTTGCAGGTGACTTTGATGATGAGCTCTATGACGATATAAGCTATGGGACTGATTGGGAAGACTCTATGGATGACTAGGAGAGAGGCCTAGTAATGCTTAGGATTCCTTTTAATGTAACACTTTGTGAAGTGTTTAGGCTTATTTGTTATGCCTTAGAATGTATTTTGAGTTGAATTGTTTTTGTAATATAGTTGGGTTGTAAGTAAGATCTCTATGTTTATATGATCCTTGGAAAGTTGTAATGTATGACTTATATATATTTAATGACCCACTACCTATGTAGTGGTAATGTTTCTAATTCTAAGCATATGAATGTTATATCTGTTTTAAACAGGTAGCCATTACAAACATCTCTTTTTAAGATGACCTTACGTATAATACTTGAATATTGTTCCTAATATTTGGGTATTATGCATGGTCGAGAGATTTGGCACACTTAATAATTGGGTTAAGTGGGCCGGGTGATGAGAATCAAATAGCATCAACAATATATATATATATATACATATCATATTTAAGTTTATGTCTATTTAGGATATTTATTATTTTCTTAGAGATATTTATTGTATTTATTAGGGATATTTAAGTTTTGTGTCTTTTTGGATTTCTTTTTATGTCTTTTCATATTTCCTTGTTTATTGTCAAGTTTGTCTTTACATATCCTTATGAGTCATTAATAGGTTTGTTTCCTTATTTATTATAGCTTAGTTTGTAGGCTAATTAAAAACCTATATAAATCTACGAGATGTAACATATATGACATATATCTTTGATAATGAAAATATGAAAGTTTCTACTCTTTGAGTTCTGGAAAGAACTTATTTATGAACTTATCGGGGGTTTCTCGTGGCGTTCA
Source organism: Combretum micranthum (assembly GCA_024138025.1). Lineage (NCBI taxonomy): Eukaryota > Viridiplantae > Streptophyta > Magnoliopsida > Myrtales > Combretaceae > Combretum > Combretum micranthum. Next base: position 42,424 of record JAMXBD010002238.1, read on the forward strand.
ACCCCTTTGACTTATCAATCGGTTTGCCATCACCGATTGTGGCATCTATGACTATACCAAGGTTCTTGCCTCCATATAGGCAATGGGTCGTGGTTTCCACCAGTTTTCTTAGACAGTTGTTGGGTTCAATTCCATTTGACGAACGTTGGGTCTTAGGTTTAATATACCTAAGGTTTTTCATATCATTTGGTATCAAAGCTTTTGGTATTCTAAGAATCCATATCCAGTTCAGCTAGAGGTAACTCAAGTTGTTCATATCCTTTGTTGTCTTGATTTTAGGTCTAGCAGTTTTAGTGTCTTTATCATATTAAAATAAAAAAAAAAAGAAAAGAAAAGAAGAAGAGTGAAAAAAAAGGATTGATTTCTTTTAATTAGGTTTCTTGTTTAGGGCTTGCAACTAAAAAGAAAAAAAAAGTCATTAGGTTTAAGGTTTGTCGCTTATCATTTGATCAGACTTTCGAGTGAGTTATCTCCAAGCATATTGGTGTTGGGTCTCAAGACAGGTCTCTTGTGATTCGCATCAGTTTGGAAATTCAAGGACCAAACATTTTCGAGAAAGAGGAACGACGTTTTCAAGCATATTGATGTTGGGTCTCAAGGTAGGTCACTTGTGGTTCGCATCAGTTTGGAGATTCGACGACGAATCTTTTTCGAGAAGAAGGGAATGATGAGAATCAAATTGCGTCAACAAAATATTATATATTATATATATACATATCATATTTAAGTTTATGTCTTTTTAGGATATTTATTATTTTCTTAGAGATATTTATTGTATTTATTAGGGATATTTAAGTTTTTGTGTCTTTTTGGATTTCTTTTTATGTCTTTTCATATTTCCTTGTTTATTGTCAAGTTTGTCTTTACATATCCTTATGAGTCATTAATAGGTTTGTTTCCTTATTTATTATAGCTTAGTTTGTAGGTTAATTAAAAACCTATATAAATCTACGAGATGTAACATATATGACATATATCTTTGATAATGAAAATATGAAAGTTTCTACTCTTCGAGTTCTGGAAAGAACTTATTTATGAACTTATCGGGGGTTTCTCGTGGCGTTCAACCCCTTTGACTTATCAATCGGTTTGCCATCACCGATTGTGGCATCTATGACTATACCAAGGTTCTTGCCTCCATATAGGCAATGGGTCGTGGTTTCCACCAGTTTTCTTAGACGGTTGTTGGGGTTCAATTCCATTTGACGAATGTTGGGTCTTAGGTTTAATATACCTAAGGTTTTCCGTATCACCGGGTCTTTACAATTGGTATCAGAGCTTTAGTTTGTATGACTGCTTGTTTAAATGAGATTGCTAAATATGATTTGACTTTAAGTGTAGTGTGATTTGTTTGGGATAAACTTAAGTTGATTTGAGTAATGCGGTTTGTTCGATTATTGCTTTGATTGTTTGTGTGATTGTTAATTGAGTGACATTTCATTAGGATTGCATATTTAACAAGTGCCATGCATATATTATATGTTGTTTGTAGATAGATAGAACTCGGAGACAAACTAGACAACAGTCGAAACGGGAGGACATGCCACCTCCTCCATCATCATCAATTGCTCAGCTTCTATTTCATCATCTATTCCAGCTTCTACTACTACTCCATCTCCTGCTTCTGCTTCTACAGCTCAAGCTCCACAACCACCTCCGATGCCCCAAATGCCTTCTTTTCCTCCTATGCCACCAATGCCAGAGATGACACAAATGCCAATAGGAGATCCGAATGCTATGTGTGCGATATTCAGAGATATGTTTGCTATGATGAAACAGTATCAACAAATGATGTACCAACACCAGCAACAGTTTATACAACAACATACTCCTCAAGCGATGGGTCATGGAGCAAATGTGCAAGGCAATGAGAGGAATGACCAAGTTAAATTACATGATTTTGTCAAGATTTTGCCAAAGTTTAATGGAACAGTTTCAAATCCTACTACTGCTGAGTATTGGGTTAAAGAACTAGAGAAAGCCTTTGCAGCTAGTGAAGTTCCAGAGAATAGAAAGGTTGACTTAGCTGTTTATATGCTCAAGAAGGATGCAAATAATTGGTGGAGATTGACAAGTCAAGACATGGTGAGACCGATTTCATGGTTTAGATTCAAAGAAGCTTTCTTTCTACAATATTTTCCCAATACGTTCCGAGAACAGATGATTTCAGATTGGCTGAGTCTCAGGCAAGGCAATAGAACAGTTGAAGAGTATTATGCAGAGTTTTGTAGATTGCTTAGATTTGCTGGAGGCATATACAATGATGAAAGGATGAAAGTTCAAAAGTTTCAGGATGGATTGAATAAGGAAATCAAGGGAGAAGTTAAGATGTTTCAACTTCCAACTCTATCAGATGCTGTGAACAAATTGAAGTTGGCAGAACAGATTCAGAATGAAAATAAGACCCAAAGTGATAGAAGAGCTACATTCCTAGGAAAGAGACCCGTACCCTTCACTTCCTACAAGAAGTATGATCTTTATGGCAAAGGGAAGAAACCATTTCTAGGAAAGAAATTGAATTTGGGATCTTCTACTAAGACTTCTACTCCCTTCAACACATTTGAGAAGAGATGTCTTAGATGTTTCGGGCCTCATGATCAAATTCAATGTAAGTGGACTCCGGGAGTGTGTTTTGCTTGTGGGAAAGTAGGACACAAGGCTTCAGAGTGTAAGGATCCGGTGCTATAACCTATTTTCTGTGCCTATTGCAAACAAAGAGGGCATCATGTAGTTAATTGTACAACCAAACCAAAGAATGATTGTCCTAACCCCGAGAAAGGAATGATAGTAGCTAGGATCTTTGCTTTACAACAATGTGAGAAAGCTCCATCAGTAGATACTCTAGCAGATGCTATAATGATTGCAAATCACCCAGCATATGCATTAGTAGAAACTGGTGCAACTCATGCATGTTTAGCTAAAAAGTTTGTGAATGAGTGTGGTTTGAAATTTGAAGTGTTGACTGATAGTGTAATGAGTATTAATACTGCTTTGGGTGTGAAGTCTAGACAGCCTTGTATTTGTAGAGAAGTCAATGTAAAAATTGTTAATAGTGATATGTCAATTGATATGATGGTTTTGCCTATGGTTAATTTTGATGTGGTTTTGGGTATGAATTGGTTAAATATGTATAAAGTAATTATAGATTGTAATAAGGCGGAGATGAGTTTTGATCTGGAGAGTGGGAAGGTTACTAATGTCTTGGAGAGGAAGAGACCTAAGAGTATGTATACAATCGAGTTATGGGAGAAGACTTCAGAAACAGTTATAAATGGTGAAGAGCTTGATATTGGTGTAGTACCTGTGGTGAGAGACTTTTGTAGATGTTTTCCCTGAAGAATTACCTGGGTTACCACCAGATAAGGAAATTGAAATTGGTATTGGTATTGCAGTGATTCCGAGAACCACTCCTATATCAAAGGCTCCTTATAGAATGGCTCCTGCGGAATTGAAAGAATTGAAGATTTGGTTAGAGGAATTGCAAAAGATTGGTTTCATACGACCTAGTATTTCCCCATGGGGTGCTCCTATTCTCTTTGTGAAGAAAAAAGATGGGAGTCTATGGATGTGCATCGATTATAGGGAGTTAAATCAAGTTACAATTAAGAATAAGTATCCTTTGCCCCATATTGATGACTTGTTTGATCAATTGAAAGGAGCGACAGTCTTCTCAAAGATTGATTTGAGGTCAGGTTACTATCAACTTCGAATTAAATTGGAAGATGTACCAAAAACGGCCTTTCGCACTTGATACGGACATTTCGAATTCTTAGTTATGCCATTTGGTTTGAAGAATGCCTACCGCCTTTATGGATCTTATGAATAAGGTATTCAAGGACTACTTGGATTGGTTTGTGATTATATTTATAGATGATATCCTAGTGTATTCGAGAAGTGAAGAGGAACATGAAATGCATTTAGTTTGGTTCTTCAAAGGTTGAAGGAAAGGAAGTTATATGCCAAGTTTAACAAATGTGAGTTTTGGTTGAAAGAAGTTGCATTTTTAGGACATATATCACAAAGGATGGGATATCTGTTGATCCTGAAAAGATTAAGGCAGTATTAGGAATGGCCAAGACCTACCAATGTTACTGAAGTGAGAAGTTTCTTGGGTTTAGCAGGTTATTATCGAAGATTCGTTCAGGGATTCTCAAAGATTGCCACTTCATTGACAAAGCTAACCCGGAAGCATATGAGATTTGAGTGGGATGAGCAATGTAGAGAAGCTTTCAAGACTTGAAGGAAAGATTAATATCTGCACCTATCTTAGCTTTACCCGTTAATGGAAAGGAATTCACAGTCTATAGTGATGCTTCAATACAAGGTCTTGGATGTGTTCTGATGCAAGACAACCGAGTGATCGCCTATGCGTCTAGACAATTGAAGCCACATGAGAAGAATTATCCTGTGCGTGACTTAGAACTTGCAGCAGTGGTTTTAGCTCTCCATTATTTGTTTGGAGAAAAGTGTAAGATATTCACGATCACAAAAGTTTGAAGTATATCTTTACTCAGAAAGAATTGAATATGCGTCAAAGAAGATGGCTTAAGTTAATCAAGGATTATGATGTAGAGATTCTATATCATCCGGGAAAAGCCAATGTGGTAGCCGATGCTTTGAGTAGGAACAAACAAATGAGTATGGCGACCATGATTACGAGTCAAAGAGAAATACAAGAAGATTTGCGAAGATTAGATATTGAAGTAACTTTGGACAAAGTAGAAGTGATGATTGCAAATTTGACACTCGACCATCTCTTATGGATTTGATTAAGCAAAGACAACAAGAAGATCTAGAAAGTGTGAAGATAAAAAGTGCGTACAAGAGGGAAGAAGAAAAGAGTTGAGACTTGATGAAAATGATGTTATCAGATTTGGAAATAGAATATTTGTACCAGAGACGGGGAATTGAGGAGAGAAATCTTGAAGGAAGCTCATGCAACGCATTCAATACATCCAGGAGTACGAAGATGTATAAGGATCTAAAAGAATTATTGGTGGAACATATGAAGAAAGACATTGCAGAATATGTATCCAAGTGTGTAACATGCCAGCAAGTAAAGATCGAACATCAAAGACCTAGTGGTGAGTTGCAACCATTATCAATTCTGGAATAGAAGTGGGATGATATAACCATGGATTTTATGAGTGCATTCCCTAAGACCCCTGCCAAGAATGAAGTTATATGGGTTATTGTGGATAGATTGACCAAATCATCACATTTTATACCATTGAGAGTCAGGTGTTCATTGGAGAAAATGGCATGGATTTATATCCAAGAGATAGTGAGACTCCATGGTATTCCGGTATCGATTACATCAGACAGGGATACTCGCTTTGTGAGTCGCTTTTGGAAGAGTTTACATGAAGCACTGTACAAAACTTCATTTTAGTACAGCTTTTCATCCTCAAACTGACAGGCAATCCGAGAGGACAATACAGATATTAGAAGATATGCTTAGTGCTAGTGATGTGCCCTAGGCCATATGGATTCTTTATCATTTGTATGTTTGTTATCAAGTCATTTTAATTATCAAAGTTATTTTTGGCCTATTTACTTTGGTAATGTTATTCCTTGAATATTTAGTTATACCTTATGTCGTTAAAGTATGTGACTTTAATAGTAGAACCATAAGCTGAATTATAACTTTATTCTAAATTATCCCTAGTCACTCATTATGTGGAATGATAATGAATTAAGACTAGTATGATTGCTGTATGATAATCAAGTTTTACTGATCATGGATATGGGATATCAATTCAGCACATAGATACAAACAGGAGTGTATTGTATTGGATTGACCAACTATAAGAATACTGTATGGATCAATGCAATAAGTATTCTTATTTACAATGTTGTTTAGTCCTTTGACCTAATGGCACCATGGATTCCTATATAGCAGTTTTCATGTTTTGATTCATCTCTTCATCATCTTTAATCGGATGATTGTAAGAATAAACTTGGGCATGCAATATGTTATATAGAGGAATGTGAGTGTTAGTAAAGGGATTTGTTCATCTCATTAATTTGAGAGATATATCTATCAGGCCTCTTGATGAGTAAGACTGAGAAATGCATGGCCATGCTCGAATGAATTGATAAAGAGTTATCAATATCATTTGTTTAAATCAGTCAAACTCTAGATTCAAGAAATAAGTAATTAGACAATATAAGAGTGTTTTGATCCACACCTTATGTTTGATTATAAGATATCGTGTAACAAAAGGACTGAAAGACTAACTGTTAGTAGGTAAAGTCGGATCATCGATCTATACTAAAATTGGGTAGACATAATGTCTTGCTAGAGACCAATTATGTCTTGTAGTCCTAAAAGAATGTTTAAGAGCTACTACCAATTTTAAGTGAACCTACAGGGTCACACACAAAGAATGAATAAAATGGATCTTCGATAATTGTATTGGAAATTGATTAATTATTTATTTGTCGATTTTAATTAGATTAAAATTAACAAATAAATAAATTCAGATAATAAGGATATATATGTCTTGCTACATAAACCCTAATTTGTTTAGGGTAATTTAAAGAGACATAACCCTTATATATATCATGGTAATTTAAAGAGACATAACCCTTATATATCACTATATATATTCTCCACTAGGTTCATTTATTTCGATCATCTGACGCTGGCCGTCATTTAGAAAGAAATTTCGTAACCTAGAAAGAGAGTGTGAGGGATTCCCAAAGGTCGAAACTTTTCGACGTGCTAGCACACACGAAGATCCAATTCATTCGTGTGGATACCTGTAGAGGGAGTTGGTGTAATCTGCATCTCCTTTGATCCCATCATCAAGACAAAAAGGTACAACACGATTCCCTTTTCTTTCTGATTTAATTGGAGCGCTTGGATCCGATTGGGAATTAAAAAAAAAAAACGATTTTCCGCTGCACGATTCAGATTTGGATCAAAAATTCCCAACAATATTGTAGAGTTGTTAGGAAAGCTTTAGAATGCTTGAGTTGTTGTAGATAGGTTATAGTAGGCTTTCATGTGGTTTGTAATTGAAGTGTTGAAGTATGATAAGTATTAGAATTGTTTGAAGTGTGCTAGGGTTGGTGAAAGTTGATGAAGAAGAGTTTGGTTCTTGTAGAGTAGTGTTTGAACTTGTTTGATGTTGAGGAATAGAGATCACTCTTGTTTTATGTTGTTAAATATATAAGAAGTGTTGTATGAAGTTTGCATAAGGTTTAGGACATGTTAGGAGTTAAGAAAATTTGAATTTTTTAAGTTAAAAGAATTAAAGTTTGAAAAATTTCTTGTTCAAAATAGGGAAGCATAAAAACTGTCAAACACCTGTCAAAACGGTCCCATTTGAAGGGGTGTTTGGAGCAAACGGCCTTGGAAACGGCCCCATTGCCAAAGGTGTTGCGCTCTCGGATCAAAAATTTCATTTTCCCTGAGTTGAAACGGCCTCCAAAATAGCCCCGTTGCCAAGGGTGTTGCGCTCTCGGATTTCTTCCCTGTTGCGACACTGTTTTGTAAATTAGCCATAACTTTTTCATCCGACCTCCGATTGAGGTGATTCAAATTGCGTTAGAATCTTAAAAAGAGATATAAAACTTTCATTGTTTTTAGCTCTTACTAAAAAAAACTTATCAAAACCTAAATTTTCATTTCTTTTAGCTGCTCCATTCTCCAAATAAAGCTAAAAGCTTATGTTTGATAGTTAATGTAATTTTATGATTTATTATTGAACTTGTATGATGATTGTATTATATATAAAATCATTTTATCATTGAATGATTTTAATCAAGATCCTATGATTTCTAGGTTTAAACTAGTGGATATAAGCTTGGCTTAGGATAGTATTGTTAATATGATTTGATTTATGTGAAACAGAGATAGATACTCAGTTGGAGACCCTCTTTTGAATCCGAATCGAATCAGGCACACAATACTTTGATTGATTGTTTCTTAGGATAGGAATATACCAATTTGACCTTAATCAAATATTAATGAAAAGATATTGAAATTGGTTGTGCTTTACATCGTTGAATCCGGATCCGGGGAGAGACAACCTTGTCATGATGCAGTGGCACGGTAGTTTAGGCACTTAGCCCAATCCTTTGTCATGATGCAATGACTCAAATTCGTGATGCAATGGTTCACCATGATGCAATGGTGGTTTCTTTTATTAGCTAAGTGGGTAGCTAATAGGGTTAACTGTATCGGTATATTCTCTACTTAGGCTCGGGAGGAAATAATATGTTTTAATCCACGATTATGGGACCGTTAAACTAATTGATATTATAGATTGGGATAAGTGGATTGTATAAAGGAGTGTGAACCCTAGATGAAGCTATTATTCTCTATCGGTTAGATATAGGAGATATAGGTATCCGGCTATCTATATCAACTCCCTGAGCAGCTGCTGTTACTTAGAAACCCTAAAATCCTAAGCTTGAATCGGAGTTTGAATACTCCAATGTTATCTCTACCCATTTAACTAAAGATAATGAAATGATGATGGAATGTTGCATTGCATTTAGCTAAGTGTGCTTGGAATATGTTTTTGTTTGCATTATTGTGTACTGGGCCTTTGGCTCATGCTGCTATCTTGCAGGTGACTTTAATGACGAGCTCTATGACAATATGGGCTATGGGACTGATTGGGAAGACTCTGTGGATGACTAGGAGAGAGGCCTAATATATGCTTAGGATTCCTTTTGATGTAAAATTTTGTGAAGTATTTAGGCGTATTTGTTATGACTTAGAATGTATTTTGAGTTGAATTGTATTTGTAATATAGTTAGGTTGCAAGTGAGATCTCTATGTTTATATGATCCTTGGGAAGTTGTAATGTATGGCTTGTATATAGTTAATGACCCACTACCTATGTAGTGTTAATGTTTCTAATTCTAAGCATATGAATGTTATATCTGTTTTAAATAGGTAACCATTGCAAACATCTCTTTTTAAGACGACCTTACATATAATACTTGAATATTGTTCCTAATATTTGGGTGTTATGCGTGGTCGGGAGATTTGACACACTTAATAATTGGGTTAAGTGGGCCGGGTCTTTATAGAGGGTATGCCAACACATGAGGGGGAGAGAGATTTTTATTTTTATGTTGTTTTGTAATAAAAAATAATTAAGATGTGAAATATGATTGATGTGAACTTATATTGGAAATGTAAAAAGTAGAAAAATAGGTATATAAATAGTAAGAATATGTTATAAGATAAAGTAGAGACAAATAAATAGTAATGAATAGTTGGATAGGACAATGAATAATAAACAAGTCTAATAATATACCGGTTGTAAACCCCGGTTTCTTAGTAGTCGAGTAAACTCCGAAAATCGAAAAGCAAAACCCTAAATCGGTCTAGCTTGAGCTTAGTGAGAGAAGCTTAAGAAACCCTAAATCCGGCTTTCCTTCAGTTTCATAACAAAAGAAGTTTTTAAAATAAATTAATGCGAATATGTTTTAAAGTATATTTCAAACCTTAAAAAGTTTTAATTTGGAAAAATTTCTATTCCGGGACTTCCCGAACTCCATTACGGAAAAAATGAGCCCCGGACAGAAACTCAGAAAAATATTCCGAAATATTTATTAGAGCTGAAATTTTATAAGGATTTTAAAAATATAAATTTTATAATTTTCGGGCTATAAAAATTACATTATAGCCTTTTTTCCCGTATTTTCTTTACTATCAGTAAAGTAGATGTCTTGTCTACTATTTACCACTATTCACAAGTACAACCTACACTACCACATACCCATACCCTATTCTTACATCCTTATAACTACTCATTATATTTTTCTTTCCCAAGAAAATTTTGTTTCCTTAATTATTACATTTTATTACTTAAATTACAAATTATATCAAATTCAATTCACTCCCTCTCTCTACCCTCTAGTGTGGCCGGCGCACCACCCCCCATTTCCCTCTATTTGTTTTATTTTACTTCTTTTATTTCAATTAAACCCTAATTCACTTAATATATAAACTCATTTTCTCTCTCTCTCATTTTCACTCATTCAAAATTTTTTACAAAAGCAAAAACTCTCTCTTTCTTCCCTATTGTTGCCATGACAAGCTCCACACACACACACACACAGTCACAAGCCCATTTCATCTTCATTTCTTCTTCAAAACTTTTTTAGGTGATGATTCCAAGCCTTGTCACTGCTTAATCTTGCAATGGCAAGAGTATTCTTGTGTGTTTTCATCTTGAAATCCGCATGAGCAAATGCTAGGGATGAGAAAACATTAATACATGAATCTCAAGCTATTAAAAGAGTAGATCTTGTGTTTAACAAGCTTTTGTTGAAGTATATTATGTTCATGCATATAAAACGTAGAGATCTTGCATGAAAAATTTATGTTCTTGTCTTAAACTCATTTTCATGCACTATAAGTTGTAGATCTAGTGTTTAGACACTCATGTTTTTCTTGAAATTCATGTTCATGTGAGTATTTTGTGTTTTCATGCATTAATGATCATAAAAGCTTATTCTTGCATATATAAATGTGTTAGATGGTAGATCTTTATGAATATAAGACAAGGAACTTGAAAAGAAAAGGTTTTTGTTAGAGATGTTTAATGGAAAATTCGGATGAACTTCAAAACCTATTTTAAAAACCCTTGAAACCACTTTGAAACTCATATTTTACATGAAAAATGAAGGGTATAAGTAATAGATATCACTAAGTAATGATTTTTGCAAGTTGAAATGAGTTTAGGCATGAGTAATGTGTAAAACAAGTAGCGAAATTAAGATGGAAAATTTTGAGTTAGTGTTCAAGTTGTCAAATTCGTAATTTGAGATGATGCATATGTAATCACCTAGTATTCAAGCTCAAATTACATGTTTTATGTGTTAAATGAAGTCCTTAGGTAATAGACATAGTAAAGCTTTAAATTTTGATGCATTAAACAAGTTTTCTAAAAGGAAACATGAAAGAAATGAATTTTTCCAAAATTCGGATTTTTGTGAAAAGCTTATTTAAAAACATACTAGCAAGATGAAAAATGTAAATTTTTATATAGAAATGAAGGTCTTGGATAGTATAGATGATGAAGACTCATTTTTACTTAGATAACAATGAATTTCTAAGAATAAAATCCCAAAACACTAGGGAGATGCAAAATTGGAAAAAGTGGATTTTTAAGAAGTGACTATTGTTGGAGTCTTGTAAGAATTAGGAGTTCTTAAAGTTTCATAATCAAAAATCATCAAGATCATGCATATATTGAACTCATTACATGTCATTCATATTAGGAATTCATTCATATTTTATCTACACATGAATCATCAACTAAAAACATTTTGATTAAGTGCAAAACAATTTTTCAAAAATGGAAAAGTTACAGAACAAATCTGATCCCTCTGTACCGTGATATAAATGTTTCCAAAACTTGGAATTAACAATAAAAATAGATAGATCTTTCAAAGTAGATAGAAATCGATATAAAATTTGCAAAATTCCGAGTTAAAATGACCAAGTTATGGCCGTTTTAAGTTGGAACTTCCGCAAATAGCGAGAATCACGATTTTGTTTAGTTTAGATGCATAGTTTGAATTAGTTAAGTGATAAAATTCTCATTAGGTTATTCTTATTTGGTAGGTGATTCCGAGAACGATGATACCCTACCACCCGACTACTATTACTAAGAGACCAGCGTACCATGGCCGAGTGAGTATCACTTCTGATTTCAATTATTACTTGTGATTGTAATGATAGTTGCACTAGTTGCTAAGCAAAGATAAAAATAATTATTATACATGATGGGGTTAGTTGGGAATTATAATTGTCTGCTGTTGATATGTGAAGTTGAACTTAGAGAATATCGAAGCCAGGTGATAATTCATTGTTTTAATAGAGAGGAGCTATGATGGATTGTCTGCGAATACTGTTTGGCCACCTAAAAGAATTGGATTAATCGATTATTAGACCTTCAATATAAATTTGAACTCATTCATATCATGATGGGGATGGAGCATTATTATTTGTTGGTTTTTCATGATCCATAAAATGAATATGTTGGTTAATCGTGATCCATAAAACGAATATGTTAGTTAATCGTGATCCATAAAACGAATATATTGGTTAATCGTGATCCATAAAACGAATTATTGTTTAGTTGATCGTGATCTTAAACGGCGTCGTACCGCAAGATTCGTTAATCTGCTAACCTGGGATGGAGGGCGCAAGTCCATCCACATATGATTTTCGGCTAGTCATATGTTTGTTGAATTCATATGTTTGATGCATTTCACTTGATCGAATAATCACTTGCTTGAATTTATGTCTTAATTGCGATATGGAAGTTTTCACTCACTAAGCTAGTTAGCTTACGCCCTATAGTTTTTACTTGTTGCAGCACGAGTTCATTTGGCTTAGGCCAAGGCAGGCTACAGCTCAGGTACCGGAGCTAGGAGTTTCCCTTAGAAGTTTATTTCGGTTTTGTTTAGACTTCCACAGGAAACCAAAAGACTCTGGATGACTGTAATGGACCTTAATATTCTTTTGCGGGGGAATGCCCCTTAGACTTTGTAACTTTATGTATGTGTTTTGATTTATTATCTATGGCTATCGAATGCCACATTAAACTTCTTAACTCCATTGAATAGAGTATTCTATTGTCGTAAAGGGACGCTTTACATCTATACAAGACTCCGAAGGGCTCGGATAGTAATTCGAGAGTCTTATATAGTATGTGGCGGACTGTTACGTTTAGGATACCCCTTGGGGGTGACAGTTTAAGTTGGTATCAGAGCACTAGGTTATAAAACAAGACAATAGAATTAAAAGAAACCGAACCTAGAAGTTAACTAATAGGTTAAAATGAAGTTGAAAACATCTTTCTTTGTTAAGTCTAATTAGGAGTCTTATCTTGTTGTAGGTCTCCTTGGGTGAGACCAGGGAACGAGCTAAGAATTTTACAAAAAGAACAGATGAGACCATGGTGGAGTACAGATTAAGACTGAGAGAGCTATGTGAGGATTTTGCTCTAGCAAGGAATCCCCGGACTATAGGGGAAATGTTCAGATTGTGGAAGGAAGGACTAAGATATACTAGATGGGCAGCTGTGATTGACCAGTTGAGATATGATCCTATGGGAAGGAGAAATTGGACCAAACTGGAGACGATATATACTTTGGAACGAATCATGGTAGAATATGGGCATGAGCCCATGACTAAAGAAGCTACTTTTATTTTGAAGAATGAGGGAAACCCGACCCCTCCAGACTTTAGAGTATGGATCCCTATAGGTCCCTTATATGTTTATGCTCATGATAACTTGTATGACCACCATGATTGGAACATAGCTGATGCATGGAATCACATTACATGGCATGCGATTTACTTAGATATTATTCCACCACGTGTAATCATTCCACCTCCACCAGCTAGTGATATAGGCATGCAATTAAATGATGCACCTATGATTGGAGTGAGTAATGAGGTTGATGAGGAAGTGGAGGAGGAAGAGGAAGAAGAGGACCCTGAGGAGGATCCTAATTGGGAGGAAAATGTAGTATCCAGAACCCCTACCCACCCATAGAGCCGGAAGGGAAGTAAATCCGGAACCTAACCAGTTTGTGTGGGATTTTAATCAAGTTTTGGAGATTCCTGATAGTGGGAGGGTAGAGCCTGAGGTAGATCCCCTGTTGTGGAGGGACGTTTACATTGAGGGTGAACATCCACCTGTGCTTGATGTGGCAGTATTAGAACCGTGGCTCCCGAGCCCATGGAAGTGGAAAATGTGGGTGATGGACTTAGGAGAGAACCGGAGGTAGTGGAAAACCAAGTGGATGAACCTGAAGCAAGAGATGTAGGAAGAAGGAACCCGAGAGGAGCAAGGATAGAAAGAGAGGAGGAAAGTGAAGAGCAAGACCAAGAGGTTTTAGTCCGACCCGCTAGGAGGCGGAGGATGAATGTGAGAGAGTACCTTAGTTGTTTGTCCGACAGGATGATGGTGGTTCTTCCAGTAGGAGGCGACCTCTAGTTCGACCTCTGATGATGGTAGTGATGAGTGAAGGTTGAAATGATAGCCGACCCATGAAGTCCAAGTGAAGTCTTTTCTTTCTTTTTCTTTTGTAGTAGGCAATGCGGGATGCCAATTTGCCTTAGGATTTCTAGATAGTTTAGTTTTTGTTCTTTCTTTTTCCTTGTATTTTGTTTTGTTTCCGAAATAGGGAAAAATGTTTAGAATTGGAACTAGAATGTAGCTAGCCAAATTTTGTGAACAAAAATCTCCGATGTAAATTTTTGTATGGCTGAAAGTAATGAAGGATCATGTTTATTTCAAAAGAAAGAAGTTATGAGAATCAAGCATGTTAGACATTAGACATAAAGTGCATTAACCACATATAAACTGCATGAGCACTCATTCATTCATGTCATTATTTTGAAATTGCAAATTATTTCTTTATGTATGAATTCTTTTGTTTTTCCTTATGATTATATGAAGTTTATGAGATTCAATTCCTCTTAGAAATTTTTTATTTGAATTTCGCAAAGTTGTGAACCTTGTTTGACAAATTAACTCCTTCAAAGTTGAAAACATTAAAAAGATACTAAGAGTTATCAAACAACGTGTAAACAGAAGAAATCGATGGATTTGGAATCGGGAGCAAGAATCTCTCCCGAACGAAGCCGACCAACCGCCGTACCTTAACCAAATCCGCAAGGAGTAGCACCCCAAAACCAGCAGGGTGATGTGATGAATGCGATTGGACAGTTGGCCAATCTCTTGAATACATTCATCCAGAACCAAAACCCAAATCAGAACCCGCACCAAGGACAAAGTGTCCAGGATTCTGCTCCGCATCCATCACCACCTGCAGATCACCGGGAAATGACTGATGAAGCACCTGCTCCACAGGAGGAGCACTCCTATAATGTGCCCTTACCACCACCTCCACCATATCGAAGGACTCATCGAAGCTCCTTGCCGGACTTCATTAAAAGTAACCGGTATTTTGATGGGGCGTTTGGTAAACCTGATGAGGCCGAGGACTGGTTAGCTCAAATTGAGCGATCTTTTGCTGCTTTTGAGATCCCACCCTATTTACAACTGGAGTATGGAACTTATATGTTGAGATACAATGCGAGGGTCTGGTGGGACTCTAAAAGAAGAAGCTTGGCTCCACCGGTCACATGGGAATCTTTCCGGGAATTCTTGGAAAATTATTTTCCCTCCAGCTTAAGAGTAAAGTATAGTGCGGACTTCCTCCATGTTAAGCAGAAAGGAAGAACCGTGGAACAATATGAAACTGAGTTTACTCACTTGCTGCAATACGCACCTGAATCCTTCAGGAATAGCGAGGAATTGAAGAAGCAGGTATTTGGGAGGTCTGGATGAGGAGTTACGGATTAAATTGGAAGAATTTGGAGTGAGGACCTACCCTGAGTTGGTAGAAAAGGCTCGAGTGATTGAAGGAGCCAGGAAAAGGAAATACCAGGAACCCGAAAAAGAGTATTCGGAAGAAGGCCGTTTGACGCCTCAAGCTCAGGATTTAAAGGAAGAGGTACAAACCGTTAGGGATTTAAGGATGATGCTAGTGGAAGGCCGACTCAGTTTAAGGCCAATGTCACTTGTTAGAAATTCAAAAGGACTCACGTTCCGAGCCAATGCCCACTGTTGAGAAACAAATGTTATTATTGTGGCGATGCGGGCCATATGGTTTATACGTGCCAAAGAAGATGGCCGTGACTTGTTTCATTTGCAAAGAGAAGGGGCACTTGGCCTCTGAATGCTCGCAACGGAAAAGTGTGGCCGCTCGACCCTTTGGGACTTCGAGCAATACCAACCCTATGAGGTCAGGTAGTAATAGTCGGAGCCGTGCAGCTTCGGTGATGCATGGGATGAGGCTTTATAACTTCGAAGGCCAGTGGATGGTAGAGGAAGATGAGGATGAGGAGGTGGAATTGGTAGCCATGGATCAAAGTGATGGCATGGATGGTGGTCTGGTGACAGGTTAGTAGCAAAAACCCTCTTAAGTTAAAAGTTAAATTATTTATTTAATTGTTGTCTGAAATAAATTGAAATATGTTTATGGGAAAGCTGGAAGTTAAAAACCCCATAGGTAGCTATGAGAGTGTTTTAGGGTTGAGAAGTGATGGATGTTTGTTGACCACAGGACACATACGGGTGAATAAAATGGAGGCTTATGTTTGTTTGACAGGGAGCGACACATTCGTTCATCACCACTAGTTTGGCTAATCAACTGGGATTACCTATAGCCACAACTACTGTTAGTCTGAGAATTAAGACACCTACCGGAAGTGTTGTGTCGACTCGGGAGGTAATAAAGGATTGCCCATTGGAAATTCAAGGACACCACTGAAAGTGATTTGATAATATTGGGGATGAACAAATACGAAGTTATCCTTGGCATGAACTGGTTAAGCAGGGTAAAAGCAGTAGTGGATTGCTAAAAGAGGATAGTGTGTTTCTATGATCAATCGGGAGGAAAAGTGGAGTTTGTAGGAGAAACCCTAGTTCCAAGAAGGTTTGGATTAAACTCTTTTGAATTAATGATGGAAGATGAAGAGATAGTACCTATCGAAGGTATCTTGGATGGAGAGGAAACTCGGGAGGAAAAGAACATACCGGTGGTAACTGAATATTTAGACGTGTTTCTAGAGATTTTGCCAGGGTTACCACCAAAGAGAGAAATTGATTTGCAATTCGATCCGATCCAGTGGTTCGTAGAGCTATTTACTCGATCGCAGACATTTCTGGAACACCTCTAACAGTAAGAGTGACACACAGACACTAGATTCGATCTATTTCTTTATTTCCCCGTGAATCGTATGTTTGTAACAATAGGGACAAAATTTTCTCAATTCCAATCGACTAGGCGTATTTTGAGATTGTTTTAGCTCCAAACACCGAACCGATATCTAAAACACCATACCAGATGGCACCGGCTGAGTTAAAGGAGTTGAAGACACAATTACAAGAACTTTTGGATCAGAAATTCATAAAACCAATTGTGTCACAATGGGGTGCAACTGTCCTGTTTGTAAAGAAAAAGGATGGATCAATGAGATTGTGTATCGATTACCATGAGTTAAATAAAGTGACTATCAAGAATCGATACCCTTTGCCAAGAATCGACGATTTGTTTGACCAACTGCAAGGGGCGTGCGTGTTATCACGCATTGATCTACATTCGGAATACCATCAGTTAAGAATAAAGCCTGAGGATGTACCAAAGACCGCTTTTCGTACTCGTTATGGACACTACGAGTTTTTAGTGATGTCGTTTAGGCTGACTAATGCACCAGTTGCATTTATGGATCTCATGAACAGAATTTACAAACCACTTTTGGACAAGTGTGTAATAGTCTTCATAGATGATATCCTGATATATTCTAAGACCAAGGAACAACACGAAGAACATCTTCGATTGGCACTGCAAACCTTGAGAGAAAATAAGTTGTACGCCAAATTGTCCAAATGTGATTTTTGGTTGGATAGAATATCTTTTCTTGGACATGTGGTAACTGGGGAAGGGATATCAGTTGACCCCGAAAAGATTAAGGTTGTAGTAGAATGGAAACAGCTGCAAACGGTTATCGAAGTGAGAAGTTTCTTGGGACTAGCTGGCTACTATCGTAAGTTTGTGAAGGATTTCTCGAAGATAGCCAATCCACTAACTCAGTTGACCCAAAAGAATGAGAAATTTGTTTGGACGGATAAAAGAGAATAGAGTTTCTAGGAGTTGAAATAGCGACTGGTATCAGCACTGATCTTGGTTTTACCGGACCCGGAGAAGTCTTATACAGTGCATAGTGACGCTTTGAGGAATGGCCTTGGATGCGTATTAATGCAAGAAGGGAAAGTTATTGCCTATGCCTCTCGACAGTTGAGACCCCACGAGCAAAACTACCCCACACATGATCTAGAGCTGGCCGTGGTTGTCTTCGCTCTGAAACTTTGGAGACACTATTTATATGGACAGAGGTGTGAGATATACACGAATCATAAGAGCCTTAAGTATCTGTTCATACAGAAGGAATTGAACATGAGACAAACAAGATCGCTGGAACTAATAAAAGATTATGATTTGGGAATAAATTACTGTCCAGGGAAGGTTAATGCAGTCGCGGATGCCCTAAGTCGGAAAATTATGGGGAAGTAGCCGCCTTGATCACAAGTCAAAGAGATCTGATTAGAGACTTTGAGAGATTGAAGATTGAGTTCATAGAACAAAGTGCAGAGCTTGAAATAGCTAATCTGGCATTGGAGCCAACCCTAATAGAAAGAATCAAGGAAGCCCAAAGGTATGATGAGGTGATAGAAAAGATTAAAAAGGAAACCCAAGTAGGAAAATACCTGGACTTTGCAGTAGACGATGAGGATGTGAGAAAGGAAATAATGAGTGAAGCCCATAACTCCGGTTATACCATCCGTCCGGGAGGTACCAAGATGTACCAAGATTTGAAAAACCACTATTGGTGGAACCGCATGAAGAGAGATGTAGCGGATTATGTGATGAAGTGTCCGGTTTGCCAACAAATGAAGGTAGAGCACCAAAGGCCAGGCGGATTGTTAAGGCCTTTACCCATTCCCGAATGGAAGTGGGATCAGATATCCATGGATTTTTTGTGTGGTTTCCCAAAGACTTCGTCTGGTTGTGATGCTGTATGGGTAATAGTGGATCGGTTAACCAAGTCAGCACACTTCTTACCCATAAATATAACTTATTCAATAGAAAAGCTAGCTAAGATCTACATCCGGGAAATTGTGCGATTACATGGCATACCAGCAGGGATTATTTCGGATAGAGACCTAAGATTTGTATCTAAGTTTTGGACAAACCTGCAAAAGAGTTTGGGTACCAAATTGCACTTTAGTATAGCATATCACCCTCAGACCAATGGATAGTCTAAGCGGACAATCCAAACCCTGGAAGACATGTTGAGAGCTTGTGCCTTGGAATTCAAAGGGAGTTGGGATAGTCATGTACATCTCATCATGTTTGCTTACAATAACAGCTACCACTCAACTATTCAGATGCCACCCTATGAAGCCTTGTACGGACGGCACTGTAGATCACCTCTGTTTTGGGATGAAGTGGAAAAAATAGCTATTGGGCCAGAATTGGTACAAGAAGCGGCTGATAAGATGAGGGTAATCCAGCGGAAAATAAAAGAGGCTCAAGATAGACAAAAGAGCTGGACATATTTGAAAAGAAGGGAACTCGAATTCAAAGTAGGTGACCATGTGTACCTAAAGATAAGTCCGATTAAGAGTATTAAAAGAATGCGTACACAAGGAAAGCTAAGCCCGAGATATATTGGACCCTTCGAAATTTTGGAAAGAGTTAAAGATCTAGCGTATCGGCTAGTTTTACTGCCAAATTTATCCGGGATCCACAATGTGTTTCATGTGTCAGTGTTAAGAAAGTATGTGCCTGACCCGGAGAGGATTTTGGAATTGGAACCTATTCAACTAAGGGAACATCTAACATATGAAGAACACCCCATAAAGATATTGGATAAGAAAACCCAAAGGCTATGGAATAAGGACATTCACTATGTTAAAGTATTATGGAGGAATCATGCCTTTGAGGAAGCAACTTGGGAAACTGAGGAGGACATCCGAAGGAAGTACCCCGAGTTATTTGAAGGACAAGGTACGTCAGTTCAATTTTGAGGAAAACTCTGTTTAAGGTGGAGAAGTTGTAAACCCCGGTATTCTTAGTAGTCGAGTAAACTCCAGAATCGAAAAGCAAAATCCTAATTTGGTCTAGTTTGAGCTTAGTGAGAGAAGCTTAGAAACCCTAAATCCGGCTTTCCTTCAGTTTCATAACAAAAGAAGTTTTATAAAATAAATTAAGCGAATTATTGTTTTAAAGTATATTTCAAACCTTAAAAAGTTTTAATTTTGGAAAAATTTCTATTCCGGGACTTCCCGAACTCCATTACGGAAAAATGAGCCCGGGACCAGAAACTCAGAAAAATATTCCGAAATATTTATTAGAGCTGAAATTTTATAAGGATTTTAAAAATATAAATTTTATAATTTTCCGGGCTATAAAAATTACATTATAGCCTTTTTCCCGTATTTTCTTTACTATCAGTAAAGTAGATGTCTTGTCTACTATTTACCACTATTCACAAGTACAACCTACACTACACACTACCCATACCCTATTCTTACATCCTTATAACTACTCATTATATTTTCTTTTCCAAGAAAATTTTGTTTCCTACTTAATTATTACATTTTATTACTCAAATTACAAATTATATCAAATTCAATTCACTCCCTCTCTCTTCCCTCTAGTGTGGCCGGCGCACCCCCTCCCCCATTTCCCTCTATTTGTTTTATTTTTACTTCTTTTATTTCAATTAAACCCTAATTCACTTAATATATAAACTCATTTTCACTCTCTCTCTTCATTTTCACTCATTCAAAATTTTTACAAAAGCAAAACTCTCTCTTTTCTTCCCTATAGTTGCCATGACAAGCTCCACACACACACACACACAGTCACAAGCCCATTTCATCTTCATTTCTTCTTCAAAACTTTTTTTAGGTGATGATTCCAAGCCTTGTCACTGCTTAATCTTGCAATGGCAAGAGTATTCTTGTGTGTTTTCATCTTGAAATCCCCATGAGCAAATGCTAGAGATGAGAAAACATTAATACATGAATCTCAAATCTTGTGGTTAACAAGCTTTTGTTGAAGTATTATTATGTTCATGCATATAAAAGTAGAGATCTTGCATGAAAAATTTATGTTCATGTCTTTAAACTCATTTTCATGCACTATAAGTTGTAGATCTAGTGTTTAGACACTCATGTTTTTCTTGAAATTCATGCTCATGTGAGTATTTTGTGTTTTCATGCATTAATGATCATAAAAGCTTAGTCTTGCATATATAAATGTGTTAGATGGTAGATCTTTATGAATATAAGACAAGGAACTTGAAAAGAAAAGGTTTTTGTTAGAGATGTTTAATGCAAAATTCGGATGAACTTCAAAACCTATTTTAAAAACCCTTGAAACCACTTTGAAACTCATATTTTACATGAAAAATGAAGGGTATAAGTAATAGGTATCACTAAGTAATGATTTTTGCAAGTTGAAATGAGTTTAGGCATGAGTAATGTGTAAAACAAGTAGCGAAATTAAGATAGAAAATTTTGAGTTAGTGTTCAAAATTCGTAATTTGAGATGATGCATATCGAATCACCTAGTATTCAAGCTCAAATTACATGTTTTATGTGTTAAATGAAGTCCTTAGGTAATAGACATAGTAAAGCTTTAAATTTTGATGCATTAAACAAGTTTTCTGAAAGGAAACATGCAAGAAATGAATTTTTTCCAAAATTCGGATTTTTGTGAAAAGCTTATTTAAAAACATACTAGCAAGATGAAAAATGTAAATTTTTATGTAGAAATGAAATTCTTGGATAGTATAGATGATGAAGACTCATTTTTACTTAGATAATAATGAATTTCTAAGAATAAAATCCCAAAACACTAAGGAGATGCAAAATTGGAAAAAGTGGATTTTTAAGAAGTGACTATTATTGGAGTCTTGTAAGAATTAGGAGTTCTTAAAGTTTCATAATAAAAAATCATCAAGATCATGCATATATTGAACTCATTACATGTCATTCATATTAGGAATTCATTCATATTTTATCTACACATGAATCATCAACTAAAAACATTTTGATTAAGTGCAAAATAATTTTTCGAAAATGGAAAAGTTATAGAACAGAACTGATCCCTCTGTTCCATGACCTAAATGTTTCCAAAACTTTGAATTAACAAAAGAAATAGATAGATCTTTCGAAGTAGATAGAAATCGATATAAAATTTGCAAAATTCCGAGTTAAAATGACCAAGTTATGACCGTTTTAAGTTGGAACTTCCGCAAATAGCGAGAATCACGATTTTGTTTAGTTTAGATGCATAGTTTGAATTAGTTAAGTGATAAAATTCTCATTAGGTTATTCTTATTTGGTAGGTGATCCCGAGAACGGTGATACCCTACCACCCGACTACTATTACTAAGAGACCGGCGTACCATGGCCAAGTGAGTATCAGTTTCGATTTCAATTATTTCTTGTGATTGTAATGATAGTTGCACTAGTTGCTAAGTAAAGATAAAAAGAATGATTATGCAAGATGGGGTTAGTTTGGAATTATAATTGTCTGCTGTTGATATGTGAAGTTGAACTTAATGAATATCGAAGCCAGGTGATAATTCATTGCTTGAATAGAGAGGAGCTATGATGGATTGTCTGCGAATATTGTTTGGCCACCTAAAAGAATTGGATTAATCGATTATTAGACCTTCAATATAAATTTGAACTCATTCATATCACGATGGGGATGGAGCATTATTATTTGTTAGTTTTTCATGATCCATAAAACGAATATGTTGGTTAATCGTGATCCATAAAACAAATATGTTGGTTAATCGTGATCCATAAAACGAATTATTGTTCAGTTGACCGTGAGCTTAAATGGCGTCGTACCGCAGAATTCGTTAATCTGCTAACCTGGGATGAAGGGCGCAAGTCCATCTACATATGATTTCCGGCTGGTCATATGTTTGTTGAATTCATGTGTTTGATGCATTTTACTTGATTGAATAATCACTTGCTTGAATTTTATGTCTTAATTGCGATATGGAAGTTTTCACTCACTAAGCTAGTTAGCTTACGCCCCTATAGTTTTTATTTGTTGCAGCACGAGTTCATTTGGCTTAGGTCAAGGCAGGCTACAGCTCAGGTATCAGAGCTAGGAGTTTCCCTTAGAAGTTTATTTTGGTTTTGTTTAGTCTTCCACTGGAAACCAAAAGACTCTGGATGACTGTAATTGACCTTAATATTCTTTTGCGAGGGAATGCCCCTTAGACTTTGTAATTTTATGTATGTGTTTTGATTTATTATCTATGGCTATCGAATGCCACATTAAACTTCTTAGCTCCATTAAATAGAGTATTTTATTATCGTAAAGGGATGCTTTACATCTATACAAGACTCCCGAAGGGCTCAATAGAAATTCAAGAGTCTTATATAGTATGTGTCAGACTGTTACGTTAAGGATACCCCTTTGGGGCGTGACACCGGTAGTAAAGAAAATACGCATATAAATGCGATATCTGTTATTTTTAGCTATCGAAAAATTACGAAACTGATATTTTTGAAATCCTTGTATTATTATGGACCTAACGGTGTGATCAGGATATTTTTACTATTCCAAGCCCCAGGACATGCTTTTCAAGAGCTGATATGTTCGGATCCAAAATAAACTAAAAATTAGTGAATATGATATTTTTAAGCTTTATTATTTTATTGCGAACTATTATCCATGATTAATTCAATTTCGTTGTTTAGGTTTTAACAACACGGGATTGTCGAATCTAAACTCTACAATTTGTTCTAGCTTTTTATTGACTTTTAGAGTTTCCGATTGACCTTTAATTCTAAAATTAAGATAAGATTTAATCAAAATTTCAAGGGTTTACATAGGGTACCTATAAGCCTTCAGTAAATAATTCCAAAATGAACTTCGAAAAAAAAACTCTAAAAATGACTCTAAATTAAAACTGGACTTCAACTACTCCTAAATCACGAACGAATCTAGAAATTTCTTAATCTTGAGAAAATGAGATTCCTTGAAAAATAAAATAAGAACTCAGAAGTCTTCAATTTAAAACCACTACGTACGACAATTTCCATACTTAACTCTAAATTGTAAAATCGGGTAACTTAGAACCCAAAAACAAATTATTAAAAAGTAAATAACGATAAACTTTTGGAAATAAAACCCAATTCAAGAATTCCGAAAATGTTAAGAGATATTAAATACTTACAAAAATAAAATTTAAAATAATTATCTCAAACTAAATATGTGTTATAATCATAAAACGCCAGTTTCCAAATTGGCAAAGATCTAAACCGGAAAATCACCCGGAAAACCCTAAGTGGAATACAGTAGTCTAAGTCTGGCAATCCGCACTCTTAGCCCTAGAGACCGAGGTGTAGTTTAAGTATGTAGAATAGCTTGTAGCAATATAATGTCGCTTAAAAATATCAGATTGGTAAAATTTTGACCTATTTCGAACCCGTTTGGATACAGACTTTGAAAAGCATGTCTGGGGCTTGAGATATAAAAAATATACCATTAATACCTTTAGACTCATATTTTCATAAGGATTTCTAAAATATCAGTTTTATAATTTTTCAATAACTAGAATTATCTGATTTTGCGATTTATTCATATTTCATTACTATCGGTAATTAATTAGTCTTTTGTACTATTCACTACTATTCGTTTACAATTTTATTATTCTTATAAACTATATTTTTTTAGATAAATATTTTATATATTATAGAAAATTCTATTTTTCTAAAGTTTAGTTAGTTTCGGGTTTTTTACGGGATCAGTTTTTATTTAAGACCCGATACTAAAAATAAAAAATTAATTCAATAATTAAAAAATATTCAAAAATATTTTATTTTCATAAAATAAATTTTAGAATTTTTCGAGTTATAAAAACATCGTTTATAGCTCATATTCGCGTATTTTGATCATACCGTAACTTATTCATAATTCACTAAAATAAATTAATTAATTATCTTATTTTATTATGAAAAATATGCTACAAATATTTGGAATACATTTTCTATATTTTATTATTTTATTTTATTTATTAAGAAAGTACTCTTACAAACCCATACTTTTAAGTACACCTTTCACATATCACTTCTTTTTCACTTCAATCTTTTTACACTTCATGGCAGATTTTAACTCCTTTTTGCTGCCTTTTTGTCTCTTGAAATATCAAAAAATTAATTAAAATAACTCTTTTTCAAATCCTTCTTCAAGAAGCTACACATATCATTAATTACATTACAATTCCAAGTCAAAAGCAAACCAAATTCTCCTCTCTCTCTTCCTTGCAATTCATGTGTAGCACACCCCCACCCCACACACCCCCCCCCCCCCAAACCCAAATTGCTGCCTTCGTTTTATTTTTTTTACTCTCTCAATTAATACACTCCTCTCTCTCCATTTAATGTCTCTCATTTACTTCCTTTCATTCCTTTGAAACCCTATCTCATTTACTCTCTCTTTTCCTCTCTTTCTTTTTTTCTTTTGTTCTTGTTCTTACAAGAACACAAGCTGCCTCCATCTAAAAAATTCACTTCCACACTCCATTCTTGAATATTTCTTAAGTAAAGTTTCTTCTTAAGCTTCCATAGATGTATAGGTAAGGTACAGTGAGAGTTTCATGCATCAAATGACCTTCCATAAGCTTAAAACCTAAGGATGATGATGCCAAAATGAAACACTCCTCTTTTCCATGATTTTTCTTGTATCATTGTTGTTTCTAGCTAAAAATAGTTATATTTTGTAGATCTAACTTTTTCTTATAGCTTTGATTTGTTTATGCTTAGATCTTGTTATATGAGTTAATTATTTTGTTATGCTCATGATTTATGCATATATTCACCATTCACTAACTATCTTAGTGTTCATAGCATTTATAACTAGTTGTTTTATGTTCATAAATGCATTAGATTTGATTTATTTTCTTAAATAACTTCTAATAGCTTGATGATAGTAGAAAGTTTTAGAAAGCTCAAGATCTATTTAGTTTCAACAAAATCATTTTTTTAAATTCCAATAAAAAAGGAGCCATATTTAGAAAAGCTATTTTTCAACTTCAAAATGTGTATTTTCATTTAAAATGAAGGGCTTAAGAATAGAATCATAAATGAAATATTTTGAGGAGTAAAATTTAGATCTATGGTTTATAGTTTTACTATCATGCATTTCTTTTATTCATGTTATTATTATGCGTAGATCTTGGTTCTAAATTTGAATAAAAGTAGTGAAATTCGTATCTTGGCAAAACCTATATTTAAAACACCTCTTCCAAGTTTCAAAATGGGAGTTTTAGTTGAGAAAATGAAGCTTTAGTGGATGTATATCATCAAGACTTCTTTTACAAGAATCAAAGGTGATTTTTCAAAAGTTACTTTCAAAAATAAAATCATATTTTCGGATTTAGGCCAAGGCATAGTTTAAAAACATGTTTCCAACGTAAAAATGAAGTTTTTATTCAAGATATGGAAGGCTTTTAAGATAGGATATGTAAGGAATGAATTTTCATAAGTTTAGATAGATTTTATCAAAAGATATGTCAAAAAATAATTTTGTAAATTCGGATCCCAACCAAGACCAATTTTGAAAACCCATTTTACAACTTCAAAACATGACTTTATTAAAGAAATGGAAGCTTTAAGGGTAGTTGATTAGGAAATGGTTTTTGAAAGACTAAATGTTTTACAAAGAAAACAACTCAGATTAATTTTTCAAAAATTCGGATTTGACGATAGCCACCATTTAAACACCTATTTCCAAATGCCAAAATGATATTTTATAGAAAATGGAAGTCCTAGGGAATAATGTAACAAAGATAGAGTTTTGACAAATATAAGGGAGGTTTATCAAAATATAATCTTAGAACAACAAATGATCTTCCAAGAATAAGTTAAACGATGTTTTCATTCTTTAAAATTTTGTAAATTCATACATAGGCAAACTACCTATGTAAATACCTATTTTCTAACCCCAAAGTGAAGATTTTTATTGAAATAATGAAGGTGATGGTTATATAGGTCATCAAGGTTGAGTTTTGATAAAAGCAAGTATGATTTTACAAGAAGAAAAACTATTTTTATTAAGTCTAGTGAAATTCAAAGTTTTGCAAAATAAAAGTTTTCAAAAAGAATTCTTGGTACTATATGTATACATATAGGTAGATCATCTCATAACCTTCATAACACTAGCTTGTAGATAATACATATATGCATGATGCATTTGTAGAGATAAAGTAGGAAAATTTGAGTTGTTTGTCCTTTTAAGAAATTCGTAATATGGAGTAATGGCATGAAAACCTATATTTTTCAAACTCAAATTAGAAGTTTTATTAAAGCAATGAAGTCCTTAGTGGCTAGGCATGGTTGAGCCTTAATTTTCTAAGTATCAAATGATTTTTACTTAAAGGAATTACTTCAAAAACAAGTTTTGCAAAATTCAGATTTTGGGATGAACCAATTTTAAAAACATGTTTACAAAGTGTAAAATGGGAGTTTTTATTGAAAAACAAAGGAAGGCTTAATTTTAACAAGAATAAATAGATTTTATTAAGGAATTTTCTAAAAACAAGTGGATTGTCAAGAATATAAAACTAGCTTTCTAAGTTAATTTCATAAAGTCTTATAAAGAAAAAGTTTTCTAAAAATTTCTTTTGTTCAATACCATCAAGAACATGTATATATATATCTCATGACATATCATTATGGTAGTAATGTTCATATTGCATGTATACTTTGGTTTGGATAGTAGAAACATTACAAACATTCATAAAATTACTTTTCGGAATCGAATTTCGCTATGATCAGACTTTTCGAAGCTTCAAAGTTTTCAAAAATTAAATATAATATTAGAATTAGATATATCTTTAGAAGTAGATAGAGATCGGTATACAATTTGCTAAATTCCGAGTTAAAACGACCAAGTTATGGCCGTTTTAGTTGGAATTCCTGCTTAGAGACAGAATTACGAAATTGATAGTTTGTATAAGATAGTTTGGATTAGTTAAGTGATGAAATACTTATTATGGTATTTCCTCCTTTTTAAGGTGACCCCAGAAATCGACGCTTCTTTACCACCGGATTACTTTTACTAAGAGACCGGTGATCCAATGACCGAGTGAGTTTTCTTTTTATTTTGTTACTTTGTTTGTGCTTGTAGCTAGTTGCATTAGAATTATAGGAACATGATAAAAGCCGATATGAATGAGGATGGGATAATCGATGAGATTTTGATGTATGTATGCCAAAGAATACTAAAGCATATTGAAACCATGATTCGATTGGATAACTATACTGTTCATATTATTTCTGTTTATGTGTATGATATTGGTTGGTCACTCTAAAGAATGTATGAATGATTTGACCTAAGCAAAAATCAAATTGGTCATGCATCGCATCGAACATGTTATATTTGGTAGCGTGCTACTCCTACGTAGGTCAATCAGTATGGTCCGAGGACTCGTTTGGATAATGAGACCCGGTATCAGAGTCATTCATAGGGAACTAAGGCGCATCGGGGATGTATTCCATGTGTGAGCCTAGCCGAGTCGAGTGCTATGAGCCGAGGGCTCAAGGACTAGCAGTGGTCGTGTAGACTTTCAATACCATCCCTAACCCAAGATATGGAGGACGTAAATCCGTTCTGTATGTGGGTTCCAGATACCCATACATAATTGTCTACTCATGTGTTTGTTCATGCATAACATATTGATGATTTATAACTTGCTTGTTATGGTACGAAATTAAGGGAATTCTGACTAAGCTAGTATAGCTTATACCCTAATAGACGTTTGATTAAACAAGTTAACTCAAAATGCTATGTGAGGACTAAGATGGTTGGAGCTGAGCATGACTTCGAGATTCTGGCTGGAAGTAAGAATGCTTGAAGATATTAGCTAAGTTTTGTGAATTGCCTTGTAATAATTAGTGTAGGGAAATCTGTGGATGAATTGAAATTGAAGTATAGTGATTTGTGCTTGAAGTATAATGAATTGTATTTCCTTTAAGTTGTTACTCAAGTTGTATCAATATGAAATGTATCACTCTGATGTGTCTACATAGTATGGAAGCCTTCGCGTGACTGAGGCGGTCATTCTTAGGCTTTAATATTGTGTACGGCAGACTGCCACGTTTAGGGTACCCTTCGGAGCATGACACATTCTTTCCCTGAAAGCTAAGGATTTTCATTTAATACTTCCCAGATTTCCATCTTGTTTATGAATAATTCTTTTTCCTTTTCGTACACCACTCACTCCAGATTTATACTCCTCCTCCTCCTCCTCCTCATCCATAAGGCTTTAAGAGAATTTAGGCTTGGATGGAGATTCAAGATCATCTAATTTCCTATTCAAATGCTTAAATTGATCTTGCACAACCTTCATGAATAACTTCATATCACTTCCAATATTGTCTCCACCACTACCCATTTTTTTAAAGAATAGAAACTCCAAAATCTCAATCAATTACTGATTCAAGCCCTAAAAATCACAACTTTTTTTCACACTAATTTTTTTTTCAACTCTGAACAAACCAGATAAATAAAATTAAAAGATAGGATTACTCGGTTCAAGAAGCTAAAGCTTTAATACCAACTAATGCGATCTTGCAAACCCTAGATATATGAAACCTAAGACCCAATTGATCGTCGATGGAAAAGAACCCCAAAGATCATCTTGAAACAAGTATACAATAACTTGACCCTAATTGAACCCGCTAATTGAAAACAAAATGAATAGAGATTCAATCATAACCTGACCCTAAATGGAACCACAGCTACGAAAACGAAGCTTGACCCTAATTAAAACTTGTTAACTAGAACCAAAACTACCAAAGAATAGTTCTTTTCACAAGAACAAAAAAGAAAGTTCTCACCTTTAGAAGAAAACTCTCAAGAAATTGTATTCATTCCACACCTATCTCAAATACATAGCAAAAACCCATATATAAAAACTCAAAGGAAACTTAAAAGGTCATAAAAAAAATTACAAACATTAGACAATATATGTTGGTGGCATTTAAAAAAAAACAAGAAAAAAAAAGAAACCGTCTAAACTTCATAATAGGAAAGGCCAGCTAAAGGCCGGAGGTACAAACCCTAAGGCTGGTGGCATAAGTCATCAGTGCCGATGGTATACAAGGCGGCTTTAAAGATTTTTGGTTCTGTTTGCTTTGTAAGCCGCTGAAGGACAGTGGCATAAAACTATAGGCCAGCAGCATACCTTAATGGAAGCCAGTAGCTTTATTCCAGCATTCAAGATCCTCTTCTAGACAAATCTCGTTCTCCTTTGTCGTTGCCATTTGATCTGCATCAACAATTTATACTGATAACAACTAAATAGCAATGCAAGAGAAATAAATATCATCAAACATAAATAATATCAATTACAAATCCTAGGGGCATACCCTTACTAAAGTCTACAAATGCTTTGGATAATATAGTTATTTACAACAATTTGCCAAGTGAAAATATAATATATCTAAATAAAAAGTTTCCAAGAAAAACTTCATTCCAAGCACTCGGATTTTCCACTTAAACTCAAAATCCACTAGTGATCTTATACCTCGAACATCATCTCAAGAATTCTTGTTTCAATCAGAGATCTACAAGGGTGTAAGTTGACAACATGCTTAGTGAGATACTTCCCATCATTCGCACCTAATATCATAAGCAAACAAGTTCATTAGTCAAGCATATGCTATGCAACAACCATATGAAACACACAAAGATATACAGTCACCCGGAAACCATACATAGAACGGATTTACCCTTATGTGACAAATGTAAGGGAATTCAAATTGAGGCTCTACATCCGCTATTGCTAGTCCCCAAGCACGTGTTAATAGTGATCGGTCTGCGCGATTCCTTCCTAAGGATGCATTTCCCGAACGTCTATAATTTCCTCGGGAAGGAATAGATCCATGCTTTTGGCAGGATTTAAAGGTCTTCAGGCTAATCACATGGTAGTAGTGTAAATCCTCGAAATTTTTGGGATTCGAATTATAGTTTAAAAACCTAATCGGAAGACAACCGATTTCCAGAGTCAACCAAACCCTAGTTTACCGTGACCGCTTAAGTCCGGCATTGCCGTTTTCTCAAGCCCTAGAAAACGAAGTTGGAAAAATTAGCTATAATAGTTCATAATAGATATAGGTTTTATAAAAATATCTGTTTTCAAAATTCAAGTGTCCTTAAGACCCATCGGACACAATTTTCGAAAAACGTGTCTGAAAGCTCGGAATAGGAAAAATATTTCGAATATACCGTTAGACTCGTAAAAATAAGAGATTTCCAAAAATATCAATTTTATAATTTTTCGGTAGCTAAAAATATCAGATATCGCTTTTATACATGTATTTTCTTACTACCGGCATTAAATTGTCATGTCTACTTTTGCATTACACTATTTTCTACTATTCTACACTATTCACCTATCTTTACTTTTCCTTACAACCTACTCTTACAAACCATATACCTATTTCTTACACATTTTTCATTTCCAATACAACTTCATATCTTTCATTTCTTATTTTAATTAACAAAATAAAAAAAAAAAAGAAAAAAAATTTCCCCCTCTTTATGCATGATGTAGCCGCCCCCCCCCCCCCCCCCCCCCCCCCCCAATAATGCCTCAATTTGTTTTATTTTTCACTTATTTAATTAACACAAATTATCTCCCACATTTTCCTATAAATACCCCCTCATACCTTCACTTCTTTCACACCACTTCCTCTAAAGTTACTATACCAAAATCTCTCTCAAATTCTCTCAAGAATTCTCTCCAAGAAGTCTTCTACAAGGAGCTCCTCTCTTCTTCTTTCTTTCAGGTAATTGCCTTCAAGAAATCCACATGTTCATTTATTTAGTATGAACTTAGTGTGTGTTTTTTTTAAAACCATAAAGGTTAAGAAAGCAACAATAAGTTCATACTTTGTTTTTGTTCATAATATCAATTCCTTTATGTTCCTTTATGTTCTTTACATTTCCTTTATGTTTATTACTATCTAATATATCTATATAGCTATATACTATTTAGAACATATAAGCTCATTGTCTTGCAATTTATTTATCTTTCATGCAATTTATTTACTTTATCGCAATTTATTTTATTGATTTTAAGACTAATCATTCTAGTCTTAGACTTGTCCTCATCAAGTCAAAACAATTCTTTTTCTTTTCCTTTTTTGGGACTAGTCTTTTCTTAGTTCTGGGGTATCTTGATGAAGCTAAGGTCCCAATACTTGATTTACTTTCTTCTTTCTTAATCTTTCAAGTTATTATGTTCCTCTATATTTCTATAGTTTTATGATTCATATTCATGCATGAACATAATGTTTTTGTCTCAATAAAAATAAATGGGGAAGTGTTTCATAAACTAAAGGTTCTTGATGAATAAATGTAGGAAATAGATTTCTTAAAAACTCATGAAATGCTTGGAATGATTTTTCTATATAAACAAAAGTTTTATGAAAACTTATCTTTCATCAAGAAATAGAAATTCTTTTGAAACATTACAAGAAACAAAAATATCATTTTATTACTTTTGAATCCAAGTTTAGAAAATAAAAACCACACCTTAGAAGTTTAAAGTAATTACAAGAGATTAAATTTAGAAAAAGAATATTCATCTCAAATAACTCAATATCTTTCAAAAAAAATGAATACTTCAATAGAATCTCAAGTTCCAAGGCTTTTAAAACCTTCCTTTTATAAATTGAGACAACTTCATTATTTCATCCATTTGTTATGAGTCATTATATAAATGTTTACATCTTTCAAAAAGTTTACAAAATACTTGAAATATTTATCTTTTCAAATTGAGCTTTGCTTACAAGAAGGAAACCAAGTTTTTGCAAATTCGTGGCAATCTGGTCGCTGTCTTTTTGGAACCCAAAACGACCAATTTTATGAAAAAATTTAGAAATGCGTAGATCTTTTCGAGTAGGTAGAAAATGGTATATTATATCGAAATTCCGAGTTAAAATAAGTAAGTTATGGCCAATTTTAAGTTGGAATTTCCTCTTATATACGATTTTACCGCGATTTAAGAAAAGATTAGAATCTTCAAGAATAGAAATTCATGAAATACTTATCTTAGGTATTCTTCTTTCTTTTAGATAATCTCGAGGAGGATTGTTCATATCCAAAGATTACTACATTAGTGGAAATCCCGAACGACTCATCATTTCAACAAGAACTGTTCATCATGGCTGAGTGAGTTTACTCCCCTTTTTTTTCATACTCTTGATTGGTGCTTGTAAAAATTAGTTGCACTAGAATTTAGGAAAAAATCAAAAGGAAGTGTATGATAAAATGTTGAAAGAATACTAAGTACATCGAAACTCGATTTGTTTGCAATAAAGTTGTATGTGCATTAATATCTTGGAGTGTTTGAAATTGGTTGATCACTTGAAAGAAGTTAAATGTAACTACTAGACCTTAATTAATAAATTATTCATGCACTTCATATGTTGAGTCACATTTTATTCACTACTATACAATTGGTGGGATAAGTGTATAATAGTGGTGGTAGGCAGAACCGGTATATCATGTAAGTGGCGAGTAGGAGCCGGTAAAAACTACAAAATTGGTGGCTAATAGGAGCATGTAATAACAATAAGTTTTTGATGGCATATAGGAGCCGGTAAGATCTATAAAAGTGTTTTTAAAAAGTGGTGGCTGTAATTGGCCTGAATACCCAACCCCGAATGAAGGGCATAATTCATTCAACATATGATTCCCGGAAAGTCATATGTCTTGTATGCTCATGTGGTTGTTGCATTCCATATGTTTGAATAATAAACTTGGTTGATAATTTACTTTGAGTATGAATTTTGGGATTTACTCACTAAGCCCATAAGCTTACAGCTCTATAAGTATTTGTATTCTCAGGAACACCTATTTTTGTGCTCGAAGCCTCCCCGTATCCGTATAAGTTTTATATGTTAAAACTTTTGGAGGAAATCTACTCGAAGACTTAGATTAGAATTCCTTTGAAATCTTTAAGGTGGTATTTTGGATGTGGTAAAGAGTATCACGATCCTTGGGATTAGTGGGGGTATGCCCCTAAGAAATTATGTAATAGACCTTTGGTTATTAATGATATGATATATTTTATTTCTGGATTCTTATATGTTCATCTTTACTTGCTTAAACTATGCTTTCCAAAAGCATCTCCTATTACCGTGCTAGACGCTTTACATATAATACTAAGGCTTTCGCATGACTAAGGTAGCCATTCTTAAGCCTTGATATTATATGTGGCGGACTGCCACGTTTAGGGTACCCTTCGGGGCGTGACAAGTAGCAACATTTAATGAGACTTGATGGTATGTAATGCATGATGATTTTTTTTTCTTAAGCCAAACCTTGTCAAAGTTCCTTAGGGACGATCAAACAATTTAACATTCACACACAACCATACATATAAGTAATCAAGTAATTAGACAAACAATTTAAGTTTCGATATGCTTAACATTCTTTTGATCACATTAACACAAAATCACATACATAACCACAAGGTAATGAAATTAGGAGAAGAACTCACTCGTTCATTAGAGCATTCCTAGTCGAATTAATCTACTAGAAGTGGTACGTCAAGTCTTTTGTCACAAAAATAAAAGAAATACTCGGAATGAGTATTTTATAGAGGTTCTACTTAAATTTCTAACTCTATTTATTTTATTCACGTCATATTTCCATGTTACAAAAGTTCTAACTTAAAACAACCATGACTTGCTCATTGTAACTCGGAATTTTACATATTAGAAATCGTTTTCTACCTACTTGAAAATATTTATCTCAAGTTATTTTTAACATTGAAATGGTCGGAATAGGGCGGCACAGATTCTTTCTAAACATTCCAACCTTTGTTTTTTTTTTTTAATATTTTCCAATGTTTTACATCACTTGATCACTCTATAGCAATCACAAAAATATTTCTATCTTTGAAAATCATTTATTATTGAGGTTAACTCTCAGTATATGTATAATCCTAGTGATGTTGTTCTAAAACAAAATATTGTAAAACAAATCTTTGTAGAAAGTAGTAATGTTGAGTTTTATAAAAATCATCTTTTGATTAGTAACCAAAATTTTTTCCTTAAATTTGGTAATCATGCGACTTAACAAAAATCATGGTTCAATATATACTTGGAAATCTTAAAGATCCTATATATATTTCGAAAACTTCATTTGACAATTTATTTTTACAAGACATAGGTTTTACTTATTTGTTCCACAAAATTCTAAGTGTATTTCCCCGAATTTTTCTTAGGTTTGGTTTTAAAATAAAATATCAATTCTTAGATTTTGTAAATGTGAAGGTTAA
Organism: Combretum micranthum; assembly: GCA_024138025.1. Classification (NCBI taxonomy): domain Eukaryota; kingdom Viridiplantae; phylum Streptophyta; class Magnoliopsida; order Myrtales; family Combretaceae; genus Combretum; species Combretum micranthum. The sequence continues at coordinate 77,381 of JAMXBD010002238.1, forward strand.
TTAAAGAAAATCATGTTTTATGTTTGTTTTGAATCCATTAATATTTCATTTTTATGTTAAGCTCACTTTTAACTAATTATTTTCCAACACATAAATCTTTGTGCGTTTGTAAAGGAAAATCATTCTAAATTGTATTATCTTTAAAATGTTTTAAATTTTAGCATTTGAGAAAAATTAAGTGAATGACTTGTCCTAAATTTTTATTCTTATAATAGCTCTTTATTAATTAATAATTTTTCAACATAGGACCTTTGTGGGGTTGTTGGAAAATTTATTCTAGATTGATCTACATTAAAAAAATATCTTAAAGGTTTGTCTTATTAGAAAGTTAACTAATTGTTCTAAAGTTTTATTTCAACAAAAGATTGGTACATTTCTTATAGATAGATTTTTAGTAAAATTTGCATAACAAAGAATTATCAACATTTGTATTTTTAGAAAACTCATTTTGATATTTTGGAAATTTAGTTGAGAAACTATTTTTATTCTTTTATTCCAAATGACAATTTCCTTAGTGTTGAAAATAAGGTTTTCTGAAAGTTGTTTTGTAAATAAGAAATTAAAAATATTTATATATTTGAAAATTTTATCATGACAACATCAACTATAGCCATGTATATGCATGAGTAAAATATAGCAAGTATACCAAGAACAAAATTGTTAGCATAGACTCATGAAATAATAAAAATTTGGGACAGATAATCAAAAAAAGCAAATACCAAAGATAAATGTATGAGATTCTTAGCTTATCATCAAGACTCCCGGGACTTGAATAAATTTCAGTCACCATAAAAATAAGAAAATCATAAAGAAAGAAAAACATGGAAATCTTATTTTTTTAACGCTTCCCAAGACTTGAAATATTTCCAGTCTCATAAATAAATAAAAAATATCAAATAAATAAATATGGGAATCTTAGATTCTATCAAGGCTCCCAAAGACTTGAATATTATCCAATCTTATAAAAAAAAAAGCAAAATAATAAAGGGCAAAACAAATAGAATTTAACCCTTAGAATTTTTGGATAAGGCATTCCTAAGACTTAAATTATGGAAAAGTCTCCATTTTGTTTTTGACTTGATTGATGACAAATCTAAGACTTGGATTAAGGATAAGTCTCAAAATATATAATAAGAGCATGAAATAAATGAATTGCAAGAGACAAAAAAAGCACAAGAAAATAAATGTTAGATTAGTGAGCTTATATGCTCAAATTGATATAAATATAAATAACTATATTTATACATATAGAAAGTTAGGTTAAATAACAATATGATTGACATTTTAACATGATCATAACATAGATTTGATACAAGTTCCATATTAGCATTATCATCCCTAGATTTAATGCATCATGGGGAGATTTTTCATCCATGGATGATGCTTGAACTTTGATAAACACACATACGATCAAGTAAGGAGATGAGGCTTAAGTGTTTACCTAAACGAAATCTAGAAGGAAGTGTGTATGTGTGTGTTTAAAATAAAATCGAGAAAGAAAAAAAGGACAGGAAGATATGCACCAACAAGGAGAAGAAAAACAGAGAAAAGAAAGAAATTTGATAGAAGTCGTAAAATGTAAGAAGGCATAAAGGTAGTGAGTATTTATAGATGTAAAATTAGTGATTTTTGTGTGAAAAATAAATTAAAAAGAAAAAGAAAATGGAGGGGGCAGTTGCTAGCATTTTCTTGTGAGGGGGAGAGAGAGAAGAAAAAAAATTTAGTAAAAAAGTATAAGAGAAGTTAAGTAAAAAGACTAATGACAGTTTTATGGGAAAAGATAATTGTAAGAGACAAGTGTAAGAAAAAGTAGAGAGAGGTGAATAGTAGTAAATAGTAATAAATAGTAAATGAATAGTAAGCAATACAAATAAACTACTAGTAATAATAAAAATACGCGTAAATAAGCTATATTTGACGTTTTTATGAGCCATAAAAATTGTATCTTAAATTTTACGAGTCTAGATTATTTATAGGAGTATTTTCCCCATTTTGTGTGTCGGTGCCTTGATTTTGGAAACTGATCCCATTCAGGTACGGAACAGATGAATTTTTAGCAAATCCGATCTTTTTAGGTTATAGGACAAAATTTCGAATCATAAACTAGGGTTATCTCATTTTTATTGTTTTAGGGTTTCAAGCGCTGTCTTGCCAGATCTAGATCTTTAGAACTTATTGTTGACTTAGGCTGGCCTTTAGGGTTCTATTTTGAATTCTGGCTTTAAAATTTACTTGTAAGATTATAAAATCTAGGAGTTTACACTTATAATATATTTTTCTTCATAATTCGAGTTTACTCTATTTTTTATAATTTGTTTAATATTTTAGGATTCACGAGATTGTCTAATCGAGTTGAGGACTTCCAGTGTTAAATGTTGACTCGGTTTGACTTTTAAGCATTACTCTTAATTTTGAATCTAAGATTCACTTATAAAGCTATTAAAGAATTTAGGGGTTCACAATTTTTACCATTACTGGTTATCTGGTAATGTTTTCTCAATTTGTGTACCAAAGATTGAGTACGGAAATGGTTTTGACTTAATCGTGAAATTTTGAGTTGGTAAATTATTATTATATTATATTATAGAATATTATTTCATATTATTTTGTTGTTAAACATTACCTTGATTTACATGTTAGCTAGAGATAGATAGAGAAATTGTTTAACGTAGAGATTTCGAGTCGCGTGATTATTAGATTTTCATTTTGTTTTCGAAAGTGCTTCTTTTCTTAGGGTTTGGTATTTAGGGTTTTCTTTTCCCATCACACTTATTAGACATTTAGGGTTATTCAACTTGTCTGATATTGTCTAAGGTTTCTGGAACTTGTAATTCATAGGATCAATTCTGAGGTTTTTAGAGTTTGGTTAAAACTTGGCTTGATTTTTGGGGTTCCTATTTCGGTATTAGCTCTAGGATTATTTCTAAGAGTACCAAAAAATCCAGGACTTACAATTTTAGGTCATAGAGATGCCTTAAGTACATACATGTGGTGATTATATGTTTACATGTAAAACCACCTCTAATTTGTTAATTATGAATAAAAATGAGTTTAATTTGATAATTCATGAAAAATTTTAGATTTGAAGTATACCTAAAGATCTCATAAAATAAATACTTTCACGTCATTTTGATTTCTTATATTGTATGTGGTATGATGTAATATTATACCATGTTTATAGTAGAGAATTACTTTTCTTGCATGAGAATTCACTATGTTATATCGTTGGAAATTCAAATTAGAAATAGGCCAAAAGTGAAATGAAAAGTAGAATAATAAGTATGTTACATGGAGATCGTGAATACCTACATTAATTGTAATGAGTGCATAAACTATAAATCTGACTTGATGGAGGTAGTAAAAACTCAATGATAGGTCATGTAATTTATATTAGCAAACATAGCAAATGAAATTAGGGAGATAGTAAATATATTTACAAAATGTTTAGTTGAGTAGTAAATTGACCACTTTATGGCAAATTGAGATTTTGTGCAAAGTTCAAATACCAAATTTGACTTTCATTATAATTGAAATATGACTATCATGTATATAATTACTGGAATAAGATATTAAGGATTGTAACTTGATTAGTAGATTATGAGAATCTACTCTTGAAAAACCAAAAACTAAAACCCACAAAAACATAGTCTACTCCTTAAAGCTTGAACATGGCCATGTTAGCATCTAAGTTAAGTAAATCTTTATATTATTATAAATAACCACTTCCACTTATTTAAGAAAGAACTTTTGTAGATTTGTGAGAATTTATAGGGAAAAAGATACCAGAGTAAGTCAAGACCACAAGAGACAACTGAAGATTGCAAGATTGATTAAATCAAAGACGTTTTATATGATTCACATGTCTTTTATCATTATTTGTTCTTTGATCGTTAGATCTAAGGAGGAGTCACTATTTTATCTAGACTGAGATGAACCATAAGTTTATTGTGTAATTAAATTGCTTTTATATCAATGATTATTAGTTTTTCTTAAATATAACTATGTGTGTTTTACTATTTTCCTTGAATTAATATTTCAAGGTATTGAATCTCAAATTAATTATGTGTTAGTAGATTGAAAAATCATTGATATAAAATAAATCTTCACAATTAGAGGGATTTGCATATGATCTTAAAGATAGGATAAGGTAAATGTTTAGTGTTAGGTTAACCTTAATAATGAATTCATTGATCTTAATGCAATTTTAAAGGTTTGACTAGGAAGAGATTCTAGTTGAATAACCTAGAAATAAGAATTAATAGTCTTGAAAAATATTGATTCAGTTGAGGAATTCTGCAATTCAAGAAGATTAGAACAATTATTGAAGGAAAAAGGAAATTTACATGACAAGCTTAGTGGGTAATCAAAGTTTAGATAGTCTTGTAATTGAATTAAATTAAATTCAGATCTTGACAGTTAATTGTATTGGTAGAGTAAGTACTAGTAATTGAGATACTTGTGAGATGATACATGTACTTAATTACTATATTATATGTTTGATTGGTATATTTGCTTGTAGTGATTGTATAGATAGAAGTGAGAATATGATTTTAACTTTGTGAAAAATCAACATCATAAGCCACCCACATTTCAAGGGTGCCTATTGATCTTAGGAATCATCTCAAGTATTCTTGTAATACACAAATAGATATTGAAATAAGGTATAAGAATCATTTTTTAGTAGAAATAGACACATAATGAATTGATGCAAACCAAAAGAAATTACAAAATATCTTTATTCTTTACTTTTTAATTCTATTTGGAAAAAATAACAATAATGATGAAAAGAATATCTAGAATCAGATTTAAAGTGCGAGATGCATTGTTTGGGGGTTGGTGCCGGGGAAAGTGATGGTTTACTTGTAATTTAAAATTTTCTTTCGTAACAAGTATTTAAAAGAAACTTTAGCTTACATTTATTGAAATGCTTATGCAATTGAGTTTTCATCAACACCAAACGGAAAATGGCTTGGTGTCCTATATCATCCTATATTTTGCGGATAGATGTTTTTGCTCTTTAACTTGCAAACTGATCCAATGGTGATATGAGATTTACGTGGTGAATGTGAACTCCATTCGAGCAAACAATAAATCAATTCACGAACCAAACTAGATAGAATCAAAATTCTATTGCTCAAAAAGAATCATTCAGTATATAGATGGCTCAAAAATAAAATGTCATTTGGTGGTTTGATCTAGTGATTTGGTTAGGAGTAACCCGATCAATTAAATTTGTGCCTATTCATATCTTTTATTAGGGGTGGGCATAGATCGATTTGGTTCGGTTTTTCCTAAAACCAAACCAAACCAAACCATAATTTACGGTTTGGTTTTTTTCTCATCCCAAACCAAACCATCAAATAACGGTTTTGTTCGGATTATCAAATTTTTAAACCATTAAATAACGGTTTGGTTCGGTTTAGATTACGGTTTAAATCAAAATTCTAACTAAAAATTTTCCTTGTTTTAGTTTTTTTACATTTGTATAAATTCTTAAATATTTATATCATTTTACAAAGTTGATATTACAAACAACGACAAAATACTTTATAAATTCATCATACTTTTAATCTATAATTCTCTATAAAATCAATTATCTACCAATAAAATATATTCATTAACTAATACATAGTAAGTCATAATTTATGATTTTTAATATAACCATCATGTCAATTATCTATCAATAATTTAGCTAAAATAAAAAATCATCTATCAATATAATTCATCAATAAATAAAATGACCAGCTGACAAAATATATTAAACAATTAATACATAATGAAAGTTTATAACTAAATAAATAAATTTCATACTTTACAAAGTTAAAGCTATTAAAAAAAAATAGTAGTTCATCATCAACAAAAAACTACATATTATGAGCTTAAAAAAAATTAAAAAAAGGACAAGTTGATTTCAATTAATATTCACTAAATAATAAATATCAAATGAAATCATATAAACATATAGTAAAATATTATTGTATTTTTCTAAAACGGTTTGGTTTAGTTTTACGGATTGTTTTGGTTTACCTTCCAAACCAAACCATAAATTTACGGATTGGTTCAGATTTGAAAAATTTCAAACCAAACCATGAAAAAAAAAACAGTATTTTCTATTTGGATTGGTTTGATTACGGATTGGTTTGGTTCGATCTTTTTTTGCCCACCCCTATCTTTTACAGCCCATTCATTTTAATATGAATAATTATTCATTAGTTTCTTATTCTATTTTTCCAACTTTATCATAAATACTTTTATTTTAATAATATTATATATGCAATTATCCTCTCTTTGTACTAAAGATAAGGGGTATTATTGATATTTTATCTTTTACTCTAATAGTTACTTTTTTTTACACAAAATAAACATTGTAATAATCATTACAACTTTATTACATTCTTGTTGAATTGGAATTCTATTTTTTTTTATTTATATGGCAAAGTGAATGGGCCATTACTTTTTATCAATTTAATTTTATGTTGGTCAAGAAAAATATTTTTCTAGAAAAATGTCTTTTCATTTTCTCTCATGTTTGTTTTGAGAAAAAAAATGAGGTGGTTATTAGAAACATTTTCCTTGTTATAGAAAGCATATACTCATTTCATAACTTATTTATGGAAAACAATTTATGGATTATAAAAGTATAAGTTATTTTTTCATCAATTTACAAGCCTAAATTTATTAATCGTTTATTATTCAAAGATTTATTATTAATTTTTTAATATTTTTCCTTTAAATAAATTTATTTCTCATAACAAAATATGTATTTTTTAATTTTTTACACCTAATATGTATTAGTTACCTTGATGAGGAAAAATATTTTTATAAAACTAGTCAAACATTTAAAAATAAGTTACTCTTTAAGAAACCTTTTAAAGAAAAAAAATTTTTCATTAAGACAATAATTTTTCTCCAAACCAACAAAGCCTTGCCAACAAATGTTGGTTCAGTTGGTAAAGTTTTTACCCATGTCCTCCAATGATCATGATATCAATTTTTATTGCAGACAAAGATATCTCTCTTATGCCTAGGATCATGGGACTAGTCATTATTAGGGTTAAATATTGATAGTAGGTTTCTATCCTACCCAAATTCGGGTATGGTGTCGTCTTAATGATATTTATCACAAAATATAGTAAAGGATAGCTATAGTCTCCTATAGTGGTAATCGGAGTGGAAATCACTGAAATTTTTTTTTTATGAAAAAAAAAAAAAAAAAAACAAAGCCCTAATTATAAACGCAGAGAAGCAAACTGATGGTTTCGTAAGGTTGAAGGATTCATAAATTGATGATTATCTGCTGCTCCCTCTGCAGGCAGTTATTGGGAACACCCATAAGGAAACAATTGAAGAAGAAAATCACGGATGTAAATTATTTGGTCTAAGCTGCTATTTCAGCCATAATATTGGTAATCGTGGATCCATCACATGTTACCCATTTTTCGTCGAGTCTCTCTCCTTTATATTTGTGGACCCAAAGATGAGGATTCTCTCAGTCAATCATACATACATTTCATTTCCATTTTGACCAAATACAATCAATCAATTTCATCATTTTGTCCTTTGAACCATCCTAAAAGGACTCTGGCAAGTTTCAACCGTCCGTCCGCGGCCATTAAATTAATTACTCGGTGAGAACTGTAAAATATCACCACTCTCCACATACATTACATGATATAGTATTATATATAAAGCTCGAGGAAAATGTATTATACTTTTTTTTAATAACAAATTAATAGTACTCACCTAGATTTTATCTAGGTTGATCTATATATACACACATATATTGTTATAAAAAAGAAAAATTTACCGGCTAGCCCATTTCACTAAACAGAAAAGTGGAGAGGAAATTTCTTTTCCCTACAAACATACCCCCAGGACAGGAGTAATCAATGAGACAGGAACTTGGGACCTTCCTTTCAGTAATAATAAGTAGGTGACTATTCTGACTCTGTAAAAGGAAAGTGGGCCATGGATGTGGCGTCTCTTTCTACAGGTTTGTTACTATTATCGTGTTTTTGCTTTTTGGTGTTTTCGACAATATAATTGATGAAATAATAATGGTGAACTACAAACCGGAGCATAACCCGTTGACCTGACCCGAGAAAAACACTCCACGACGCGTAATGTGGCACGACACGACTATTCAAGTTTTAGGAGAGATGGGGACCCTGGAATTAATAAATGAGCTGGGTTGGGTTTTATTTGGACGCATAGCTGTTGCCTATTAGCATGAATGTATTTATTTATTTATTTTTATGTGTGCGGGGATGGACACCAATGTGTTTGGTTTGTTTTTTATCTTTCTATACCAAACAATGCCGTTAAGATTTGAATTAGAAATTTTTCAACCAATTAAATAACGATTTGATTCGGTTTGAATTATGGATTGAAATAAAAATTTTCATTTAAAAACTTTGTTCTAATCTTTTAAATTTGTACGAATATTTAAATTACAAATCATAATAAAATACTTCATAAATCCATCATACTTATAATTTAAAGCTCTCCATAAATTTATTATTCACTATGTAGTCATCCGTCAAAAAAGTACATTTAATATATAATATATAACAAGCCATGATCTGTAATTCTCCATAAAACTATTAAGTTAATGATTTACTAACAAATTTGACCAAAATAAAAGATTATCTAACAACAAAGTCATTTATGGAAAAAAATGAACTGCTAAAAAATACATCGAATAGTCAATACATCATAAGAGTCTTAACTAAACAAATAAATTTCACACTTCACATAGTTAAAATGATTAATAGAAAAATATTAACTCATCAACAGTAGAATATATATATATATATATATGTTGAACCTAAAAAAAAATTAAAAAATGAACAAGTTAATATTATTTATTAAATGATAAATATCACAATGAAACCATAAAAACTTTATGATTTCTAGTCAATTATCATAACAAAATCTATAATTACGAGTAAAATATTATATGCTTATCAAAATGGTTTGGTTCAGTTTTACTAAATGATTTAATTTATTTTTTTAAATCAACTATAAATTTAGGGATTGATCTGAATTGTAAATAATCTAAAAAAAATTATATTTTGGATTTAGTTTTGTTCGATTGGTTTTTTTTTCCCCACTCCTAATATACTATAGTGTAGTGTACATGTCCATTCCCAGATTGTCGATTTAGAGTATAAGCTAGATTCGTGCCTTAAAAGTAAAAAATTATAAAAATCTGTTAATTAAAATTTAAAAAGTATTTCCTATTATATGTTTATGGTTTTTCTTCTGTCTTTAGACCCTATTTGATTTAGGAAAAATACTTTGGAAAAAATTTCTCTTTTTCTTTATTTATATGACTGAAAGCATTATTTTAAGAAAAAAAAAAAAATTCTCCTCCAGGAAAAATTTTTCCTTTTCATAAGAGAAGTTTATATTTTTTAGAAAAATAAGTCATAACTTTTTATGAGATGCTTTTCGAACAAATCTTCACAATAAATAATATTTACTTCACATACTTCATTATATTTTAAACATATTTTTGCAAAATACAATCAGACACAAAAAAAATAAGGAAAATGAATAAAATATTATTATTTATAAAAATAATTATGAAAATGCCACTGTGATCAAAATAATCTCAGTTTTAGACAAGTTGGTCAAGTCTTTTGAAGACATGAGGACGTTAGTCATTGAGCTCATCTCTTGAAGAGATGGGGATCTAACTGGTAGAGGACCTCGTCTCTTCAAGAGATGAGATTAGACTAACTACCTCCCCTCCTCGTTTATTTCTCAAAAAATTGGTCCTTTTGACATTGTTAATGAAACCTGTCAAAATCATATATAAATAACTATATGAATCATTCGTTAACTATCATCAACCATGGCTAAACAGCTTTCAGACTATATAACCCAATCCATCAAAGTATATCTCCAAACCCAATCCATGCAAACGTAGCTCCAAACTCAATCCAGGCAAGCACAAACATAATAATAAATGAACAACTGATTGTTTCTTTGAATACATCAAATGTATAGAGAAAAATGATGTACAAGAATCATAAAAGCTAAGAATCTATATACAACAAGCGTCATAGAAGATAAGAATCTATAGACAATAATCTAAAAAAGAAAAAATTATAGTCTCGAAAAATTTTAGTAAATAATTCCAAAGTAAACATCGAAAATAAACTCCAAAAATGACTTCAAATTAAAACCGAACTTTGACTAGTCCTAAATCACGAACGAATCCAGAAATTTCTTAATTTTGAGAAAATGAGATTTCTTAAAAATAAAATAAGAACTCAACAGTCTTCAAATTCAAAACCACTACATACGAAAAGTTCCATAATTAACTCTAAATTGTAAAATCGGGTAATATAGAACCCAAAAACGAAATTATTAAAAAGTAAATGACGATAAACTTTCGGAAATAAAACTCAATTCAAGAATTCCAAAAACGTTAAGAGATATTAAATACTTACAAAAATAAAATTTGACATAAATTTCTCAAATTAAATATGTTGTATAAACATAAAACATCAGTTTCCAAATTAGCAAAGATGTAAACCAGAAAATCACCCAGGAACCTTAAATGGAATACAATAGTTTAACTCCGGCAATCTCGCGCTCTTAACCCTAGAGGTCGAGGTATAGTTTAAGTGTGTAGAGTAGCTCGTAATATAAGGTTGCTTAAAAATATCAGTTTGGTAAATCTTTGACCTATTTCAAACCCGTTCGGATATAGACTTTGAAAAGCGTGTCCTAGGGCTTGAGATATAAAAAATATACCATTAATACCATTAGACTCATATTTTCATAAGAATTTCAAAAATATCATTTTTATAATTTTTTGGATAGCTAGAATTATCTGATTTTGCGATTATATTCGTATTTCATTACTACCGGTAATTAACTGGTCTTTTATACTATTCACTACTATTCATTACACAATTTTACTATCCTTATAAACCCTTATATTTTTAGATAAATATTTTATATATCATAGAAAATTCTGTTTTTCTAAAATTTAAAAAGTTTTAGGTTTTTACGAGATTAGTTTCTGTTTAAAACTCGATACTAAAAATAAAATAAATTAATTTAATAATTTAAAAATATTTGAAAAATATTTTTATTTCATACAATTATTTTTTAAAATTTTTCGGGTTATAAAAATATAAATTATAGCTCATATTCATGTATTTTGATCATACCGGTACTTATTTGCTAATTCACAAATAAATAAATTAATTATCTTATTTTAATTATGAAAAATCTGCTAAAAATATTTGGAATGAATTTTCTATTTTCTATTTTTTATTTTTATTTTATTTTATTAAGAAAGCACTTTTACAACTCATACCTTTAAGTATACCTTTCACACATCACTTCTTTTATACTTCAATCTTTCTACACTTCATTATCACTTCATGGTAGAATTTTTTACTTCTTTTGCTGCCTTTTGTCCTTTGAATTACTCCTAAATTGATTAAAATAAATCTCTTTCAACCCTTCTTTAAGAAGCTACACATACCATTAATTATATATTACAATTTCAAGTTAAAAACTAACCAAATTCCCTCTCTCTTCTTCTTACATTTCACGCCTGCTATAGTACTTTAGTTGCTACCCATTTATTTATTTTTTTACTTCATTTAATGTGTCTTTAACTCATTTTATCTCTCTCTTTCATTTACACCTTCAACCCTTTACCATTCCTTACCTTTTTTTTTTTTTCCTCTCTTTCTCTCTTCATTTTCTCTTGTTCTTACAAGAAACCTTGCACCCCTATTCCTTATTGGAGCTCCCACACTATTTCTTCAAGATTCTTTGATAAAACTCTTGTCCAAAGCTTCCATAGATGATATATGTAAAGTATAATGAGAGTTTCATGCATCAAATGATTTCCATAATCTTGTTATTTGAGTTATTTTACGATTATTTTGTTTTATTTTCAAGTTATGTTGTTATTATTAATGATTTGTGCATATATTCATCATTCAAATAACCATCATAGTGTTCATGCATTTATAACTAGATCTAGTTGTTTTAAGTTCATACATGCATTAGACTTTTATTTTATGTCCTTAACTAACTTGTAATAGCTTGATGGTAGTAGGAAACTATTAGAAAGCTCAAGATTTATTTTAGTTTCAACAAAAATCATTTTTGAAAATTATGATAAAAAGGGAACCATATTTAGAAAAGCTATTTTTTAACTTCAAAATGTCTATTTTTCATTTAAAATGAAGGACTTAGGGAATGGATATTATAAATGAATGATCTTGACGAGTAAAGTTCAGATCTATAAGTTTATAGTTTACTACCGTGGATTTCTTTTACATTTATGTTTATATTAAGTGTAGATCTTGGTTTTGAACTAAAAAAAAAAAAATGGTGAAATTCGTATCTATGCAAGACCCATATTTAAAAACCACTTTTCAAGTGTCAAAATGAAAGTTTTACTTGAAATAATGAAAACTTAGTGGGTATATATCATCAAGACTTCATTTTACATGGTTTAAAGATGATATTCAAAGATTATTTTCAAAACAAAAATCCTATTTCGGATTTAGCCAAAGCATAACTTAAAAACTTTTTTAACATAAAATGAAGTTTTTATTCAAGATATGGAAGGCTCTTAAGATAGGATACGTAAGGGATGAATTTTCATAAGCTTAGATGGATTTTATCAAAAGATATGTCCAAAAAAAAAAAAAATTTGTAAATTCAGATCTCAACAAGACTAATTTTGAAAACCCATTTTCAAACACAAAAAGAAGGATTTGTTTAAAAATGAAAGGCTTATGGAATAGGTATCATAGGAGATGTTTTTGATAAGTAAATGGTAGATCTACTAATAGAGATTCTCAAAATAGAAGAGATTTCAAAGTATAAATTTAGAGTTTTATTCTAACTTTGTGAAATTCGGATGGTTTCAAGACCATGCCTTAAAAACCTTTTATTAACTCTAAAACTTGTGTTTTATATGAAAAATGAAGAGTATAGGTTATAGGATATCATCAAGTAATGATTTTTATAAGTTGAGGTGGGATTTGCTAAGAAAAACATGTAGAAAAATGTGTAGAAATAAAGTAGGAAAATTTGAGTTGTTGTCATTTAAAAAAATTCATAATTGTGGAGTAATGGCATGAAAACACTTACTTTCCAAACTCAGAATAGAAGTTTTATTAAGAAATGAAAGTCCTTAGTGGCTAGGTATGGTTGAGCCTTAATTTTCTAAGTATCAATGATTCTTACTTAAAGGAATCACCACAAAACATTTTTTACAAAATTCAGATTTTGGGATGAACCATATTTAAAAAATGTTTACAAAGTGTTAAATGAATAATTTTATTAAAAAGCAAAGGTGTCACTGTCGAGCTGGATTTTTCCACTTATCTTATCTGGTTTATTTCTCATAACCCGATTCACATTAAACCCGAACCCATTTAACATGAATCATCGACTAAGGGTTAAGAGAAATTTTAATTTTTTGAAAATTTTTTAGAGTCGCCACCCGATATAATCGGGAAAAAATAAAAGTTAGGATCAATGGGTCGGTTGATCCTAACTTAGTTACTAGTCTGCGAAAATTTGATTTTAAAAACCAAACTTTTAAAAACCAGATATCATGGATTCGGGGGCTAACCTATTAAAACCAAATCGGTTACCACTTTTGGAATTTTAAATTCTAATCTATCCTTTTCATGCTCAAAACTTAAGTAAAAACATTATAACACAAATATTTACATAGTCAAATAATTCATTTTTATTTTTTTATTATTTTTTATATTTTTTATGTGCTTTTATTCATTTTTATTGCTAAAAAAATTTAACCAAAATGGCAAACAAAAAATATTTTTTCATTTTTTATTGTCACCCCGGAGGTGCCTACGTACTCGCTAATCGTGATCAGACAAAAGTTGTTCTTTTAAAAAAATTTTAATTGGTTGATCAATTTTATTTTGTAACTATTCTTAATTTAAGTTCATTAAATTTAAATTTTTTGTGAAAACCATTTTTGATGATCCTATGATCTATTCCTAATAATTGGTTTTTTATTTCATGAAAACATATTTTTCTAGTCAAAAATCATTTATTATTATTTTTTTAAAAAAAATTTTGGTTTTGGAAAATCCAATTTTATCATTTTTATTTATTATTATTGTTTTTTTATTTTTATTTTTTTAAAAAATCATTAATAAATTCAACATATTCAGAATATTTAACAAAATATTAAAATTATTTTTCATGCATTTAATACACATTTCTAAAAGCAATTTATGTATAATTACATACTAAAAATATTCAAAAATATCAAAAATATAAAAAAATATTATTTTGATTTTTCTGGATTTTTCTGTATTTTTCTGAATTTTTTATGAATTTTTTGATTTTTTTACTATTTTTGCTATTTTTATTATTTTCTGAAATTAATTATATAATAAACTATTAATAAAATAATGCGAATTGACCTGGACCGTCGGATGGGCGGACGTGATCTGGAGCGTCGATCGTGCTGACGATCTGGATCGTCTGATCTTGTTGACTCGATCTGAGCCGTCTGATCGCTTGATTGAATCTAAGCCGCCTGATCGCTTGATTGAATCTGGACGTCTGATCGCTTGATGAATCTGGGCGTCTGATTGCTTGATTGAATCTGGGCCGTCTGATCTGCTTGATCGAATCTGAGTCGCTGATCTGCTTGATCGAATCTGAGCCGCTGATCTGCTTGATCGAATCTGGGCCGTCTGATCTGCTTGATTGAATCTGAGCCGTCTGATCAGAGTTGACCATTGACCGATGACCGACGACCGTTGACCGATGACCGACCGGGTTGGATTAGGATCTTCGGGTCGGATCTCGGAGCTCCGGGGGTGAAGAAGATGATGACGCGACTTTTCGGGGCGGATTCCGCGGCTCCGGTGGTCCTCGGTGGCTGGAAGCTTGTCGGCCCGATCCTATGGTGGTTGCGCGTCCTCCGAAGGTGGTGGTTCGTATCCAGAACGGCGGCAAGGGGCGGTTCCGGCGGTGGTTGTACGGCGGCGCAAATCCAAAAATTAAAAAAATTTGCAGAAGTTAATTTGATCAATTTGATCAAATCCAAGCACACTAAAACATCAAAATCAAGTTTCTAACATTCCTAAAACACTCAATTTTGATCAAATCCTATCCAATCACTTCGAATTTGAAAAATTCGAATTTTTTGTCCTAAATTCGAAAGTTTCGAATTGATATGGTTGTGTATATGTTTTCTTGAAATTGACTTATGCCTTTTGATCCTAGGACCTCCTATTTATAGGTTGCAAGCTCAATTTTACGTTTCAAACAGTTTCGAAAATGAATCGATTTTTGCCCCTTGATTTTTCACGAATTTAATCAATAATTTGGGCTTGATTCATTCTTAACCGATGAATTGATGATTAATCCTTCATATTCCATGTCAGATCATCCAATGTATGTAAATTAATTGTCCAATTTCATCAATTTTTGTAACTCCCCATTCATGTGCAATTGAATGCTTTCAAATTGCATTTTTTTTTATACGAATTTTGTGACTTTTGGGTTGTTTTTGCACTAATCTTTCATATTCTATAACCACTTTGCAATTCCATCATCAATTTTGACAATCAATGATGTTTTGTCAGTTAAAAACCGATGCAAAGTAAGGCAAAAAGTCACTTTTAGGAAGATGCAAAGGCAAAAATAATGAGATGATAAAAAGACAAAATTTTGCCTTTGCTAGGGTTTGAACTTGTGTCATTGAGCTTGAGTGTGTGTTTGAGTCCATATGTTTAACCAATAGGCTATTTAGCCTGTGCCTTGATCACTTAGCCAACTTCATCAATACTTAAGGCTTTTGGAAAAATGAGTTTAATTAAATTTAAGCCTTAATTAATTTGGGCAAAAATTGGGTGTCTAGCTGCCCTCTTTATGGTAAAGTTTGAACAAAACTTTTTCCACAAAGACAAAAAGACAACCAATTTTTGCTTAGCTTCTCCTTCCAAATTTTATTTTCAACAAGGAGTTTTTATCTTGTGCTAAACTATCTGTCGAGTTTAGACTTTGAGGTTTTGCTAGGTCAACTGTCGGACCTAGACTTTAATTTGGTCATTTGCCGGACCAATGGGCTTTGGTTTGGTCATTTGCAGGACCAATGGGCTTTGGTTTGGTCATTCGCCGGACCAATGGGCTTTGGTTTGGTCATTCGCCGGACCAATGGGCTTTGGTTTGGTCATTCGCCGGACCAATGGGCTTTGGTTTGGTCATTCGCCGGACCAATGGGCTTTGGTTTGGTCATTCGCCGGACCAATGGGCTTTGGTTAGGTCATTCGCCGGACCTATGGGCTTTGGTTAGGTCATTTGCCGGACCTATGGGCTTTGGTTTTTCTTTTCTGATCCACTTGGGGAACTGGTTTTTTCTGATCCACTTGGGGAACTGGTTTTTTTCTGATCAACTTAGGGATTTGGTTTTTCTTTTTTGGAAAACTCGAATAGGCTTCAGACTTTTTTTTCTTTTTTGGGAGACTTGGATGGGCTTCAAGCATTTTTTTTTTCTTTGAAAACTTGCTTTGAAAACTTGGATGGGCTTCAAGTTTTTCTTTTTTTTGGAAAACTTGGTTTGAAAACTTGGATGGGCTTCAAGTTTTTCTTTTTTTGGAAAACTTGGTTTGAAAACTTGGATGGGCTTCAAGTTTTTCTTTTTTTTTGGAAAACTTGGTTTGAAAACTTGGATGGGCTTCAAGTTTTTCTTTTTTGGAAAACTTGGTTTGAAAACTTGGATGGGCTTCAAGTTTTTCTTTTTTGGAAAACTTGGTTTGAAAACTTGGATGGGCTTCAAGTTTTTCTTTTTTTTTTTGGAAAACTTGGTTTGAACGTACCCTATGAACTGGCGTTTGGTTTTAACATTAGTGCGCTTCGAGCTGACACTCGACTTGTTAAGGCGTCCTTGAGCTGGCCTAAAACTTACAACTTGACAAGGCAGCACAACACTTCCTTGAGTTGGCGATTCTCAATTTGAAGAATAGGATGAAGCTTTGAGCATACGATCCTAAACTCCCTTGAGCAGACTATCCTGATGCTGAAGAAATAGGATGATGCTCCTTTGGGCATATAATCCTAAAGATTGAAAGGTAGGATGATGCTCCTTTGAGCGGGTGACCCTAATACTTAGGATGACGTTTTTTTTTGAGCAATCGATCCTAAAACTTAAACAAATAGGATGACGCCTTTGAGCAGGTGATCCTAAAACTTAAAACAAACTTGAAAATCAAGTTTTGAAAACCGTAGCCTGAATTTTTTTTTTTTGGCTAATTTTTTAATGTGGGAAATTCTTCCCTTTTTCATTGAAAATTTTTAAGAAAACCTTTGAGAATCTTTTTCTTTTAAAAACCAAAACCTTTTTTTTTAATTCTTTTATTTTAAAAATTTAAACCAAAGGTAATTTTTTTTTACTTTTAATGAAAAAAACTTATTTTCTCCTTTTTTATTACTTTTCAGATATTTGGAAAAAATTTTTTTTTATTTTTTTTTTTTTGGAAGAAATTCCTTCTTTTCTTGAACCTTTTCAAGGTAAAAAGTTTCTTTTTTTTTTTTTTGAATTCCAACTTTTTTTTTTTGAAAGTTACCAACAGGTAAAAATAATCATAAATAGGGTTTGCCCCATTGATCACTCATTTTTTTTTTCAGCCTAAGGCTTCACTATTAACCACCTAAGGTCTTTTATTGAAAAATTTTAATCATTGGGGGCAAAGTTTTTCTTTTAGGACATTAATTTGAAAATTGGGGCATTGTTTCCAACTTTGGGGCAATTAATTCCTAACCCTGAGGCAGACTTCTTTCAAATTGGGGCAAATGATTTCATGCCCCTGGGATGATTCTTACACCAAGGTTGGTTATCTTATTTTAAGTTACCTAATCAAAGAGGACTTCCTTACACTCTCTTAGGCTTATTTTCACACATTTGACTCGGATTCCAAAAATTATGGTCCGGCTTGCAAGTGACACACTTTGGTCAATCTATTAGGTTTTTTGGACTGTAATGTGGGTTTTGGTTGTTGGCTTTAATCAAAAAGAGATATTTCATAAAGGCTTTTTTTTTTTTTTAACACATCCCGGGTTTACAAGTCAAGAACCCTTAAGGAAAACTTGAATATGCACTTATTCCTAGTTTCAAGAGCATTAATAAATCAACTCCTTTGATCCAAAGGTCTCTAAAGGATGGAATTGTGATGGGCCCATAATATAGATTTTGGACCTTGTGTTTTGGGCTTTGAACTTTGAGCATGTGCCCCCAGTGTTTGGGTATGATCACCTTGTGTGATTGTCTTCCATCAGGGTGGAATTGTGGGTGGGTCCATAATATAGATTTTGGACCTTGTGTTTTGATGGGCTTTGAACTTTGATCATGTCTGTGTTTGTGACCTTGTGTTGTCTTCCATCAGGGTGGAATTGTGGGTGGGTCCATGATATAAATTTTGGACCTTGTGTTTTGATGGGCTTTGATTTTGCATATGCTTGTAATTTCTTGGTTTAATCACCTTGCTTGGCTATTCTTCATTTTTTTTTTCATTTTTTTTTTGGCACTTTATTCATGTATCCCTTTTTTCTTCTTCTTTTGCAAGGTGATTTGTATTTTTTCCATTGGCTTATAGCTCAAAGTATATGGATTGTGTATGGTTTGGGATAGAAACTCTTCTTCCTTTCAAAGGAAATGATTTATTTATGTCAATTGACTACTCTTGAATTGATGCAACTAGGCAAGTGCATAAGTTAATCCTTTTTCTCCTTGATAATGACCCTGACCTCCAAATTGCCCCGTTGTGGGGTACCCTAATGTAGGGTGGTTCTTGACAGGGCTTAATTTTAAAAAATTCTTCCTTAATAGGCTCAAATGGGTTAACAAAGGATAATGTGTTTAGGACTTTGAAATGAATGCCTAATGTCACTTTGACCTATGTATAAATTCAAACTAGACCTCCTTTAAGGAATGAGTCCATTTTATCTCTCACAATTCACTCCACTCTTAGTGTGTAGGGTAGGTGTTTGGGATTAAGTTTGCCTCTTTTCATCTTAGGCAATATTTTTAGTGAGATTTTCTCTTGGCTTACAATCATCCATTTTTAATTGCCTCAAGATATTAACTAAATGCCCCATTTGGATTTATCAAATGCCCCTAATCGGTAAAGTCCTTTTGGTTGCCCCTAGTTTTGATTTCATTTGCCTTTAGCTTAAAATGAATGATCATTGGGGTAACAATTTTGAAACATTCTTTTTCTGTTGGCAATTTTCCTTCTTTTCTTTTTTTTTATTTTTTCATTCTCTTTCTCATTTGTTGAAAACAATTTTCATTTTTTTTTCTTAAAAAAATTGTTGGAGACAAGTTTGAAAAACTTTTATTCTTTTTTTTTTTTTTGTTAGACAACAACTTTTTGTTCTCACTTTTTATTTTAAAAAATCTTCAAAAAAAAGAAAGTTGTTGATGGATATTTACAAAAAAGAATGTTTGAAAATGATTATTTATCCTAAAGTGGAAAAAGGATATTTACAAAAATAATTCTTTTTTTTTCTTTTTCTTTAAGGCAAAAATTATTTTACAAGAATAGTGGAACAAAAAGACCCCCTTTTTCTTTTGGAAAGGAATTCAAATGGGGGTTGATTTTTACAGGGATGATTATCCTGAAGACAAGGGAGAGGAATACATATGACAAAGGTAATTTTGATTGGAGAGGACTTATAACTATAGGTGGACAAAATTTACTCTATGAGTATTTACAAGTCTACTGTACACATTTTTTATTTTATTTTATTTTTTTTAAAAAAAGATGCAAAGATGCAAAGATGCAAGCATACAGATGCAATTGGGGATAATGACCTTGAAAATTTGATGAAAAATTTTGCTAGAGTTGATGAAAAATTATTTTTTTTTTTGAAACCAAAAAATTTATTTTTTTTTAAATTTTGGTTTTGGAAAATCCAATTTTATCATTTTTATTTTTTTATTTTTATTATTTTTTTTTTATTTTTATTTTTTTAAAAAATCATTACATAAATTCACAACATATTCAGAATATTTAACAAAATATTAAAATTATTTTTCATGCATTAAATACACATTTCTAAAAGCAATTTATGTATAAATACATACTAAAAATATTCAAAAAATATCAAAAATATCAAAAAAATAAATTTATATAAAAAATAATTATTTTGATTTTTCTGGATTTTTCTGAATTTTTCTGAATTTTTTTATGAATTTTTTACTATTTTTGCTATTTTTTTATATTTTCTGAAATTAATTTTAAATTTTAATAAATAATGCGAATTGACCTGGACCGTCGGATGAGGCGGACGAGATCTGGAGCGTCGATAGTGGCTGACTGATCTGGATCGTCTGATCTTGTTGGCTCGATCTGAGCCGTCTGATCGCTTGATTGAATCTAAGCGGCCTGATCGCTTGATTGAATCTGGACCGTCTGATCGCTGATGAAATATGGGCCGTCTGATTGCTTGATTGAATCTGGGCCGTCTGATCTGCTTGATCGAATCTGAGCCGCTGATCTGCTTGATTGAATCTGGGCCGTCTGATCTGCTTGATTGAATCTGAGCCGTCTGATCAGAGTTGACCATTGACGATGACCGAGACCGTTGACCGATGACCGACCGGGTTGGATTAGGATCTTCGGGTCGGATCTCGGAGCTCCGGCGAGTGAAGAAGACGATTGACGCGACTTTTCGCGGGGGATTCCGGCGGCTCCGGTGGTCCTCGGTGGCTGGAAGCTTGTCGGCCCGATCCTATGGTGGTTGCGCGTCCTCCGAAGGTGGTGGTTCGTATCCAGAACGGCGGCAAGGGGCGGTTCCGGCGGTGGTTGTACGGCGGCGCAAATCCAAAAATTAAAAAAAATTTGCAGAAGTTAATTTGATCAATTTGATCAAATCCAAGCACACTAAAACATCAAAATCAGTGTTTCACATTCCTAAAACACTCAATTTTGATCAAATCCTATCCAATCACTTCGAATTTGAAAAATTCGAATTTTTTGTCCTAAATTCGAAAGTTTCGAATTGATATGGTTGTGTATCTGTTTTCTTGAAATTGACTTATGCCTTTTGATCCTAGGACCTCCTATTTATAGGTTGCAAGCTCAATTTTACGTTTCAAACAGTTTCGAAAATGAATCGATTTTTGCCCCTTGATTTTTCACGAATTTAATCAATAATTTGGGCTTGATTCATTCTTAACCGATGAATTGATGATTAATCCTTCATATTCCATGTCAGATCATCCAATGTATGTAAATTAATTGTCCAATTTCATCAATTTTTGTAACTCCCCATTCATGTGCAATTGAATGCTTTCAAATTGCATTTTTTTTATACGAATTTTGTGACTTTTGGGTTGTTTTTGCACTAATCTTTCATATTCTTAACCACTTTGCAATTCCATCATCAATTTTGACAATCAATGATGTTTTGTCAGTTAAAAACCGATGCAAAGTAAGGCAAAAAGTCACTTTTAGGAAGATGCAAAGGCAAAAATAATGAGATGATAAAAAGACAAAATTTTGCCTTTGCTAGGGTTTGAACTTGTGTCATTGAGCTTGAGTGTGTGTTTAGGTCCATATGTTTAACCAACAGGCCATTTGGCCTTGCCTTGATCACTTAGCCAACTTCATCAATACTTAAGGCTTTTGGAAAAATGAGTTTAATTAAATTTAAGCCTTAATTAATTTGGGAAAAATTGGGTGTCTACAGTCACGCCCTGAGGGATACCCTAAACATGGCAGTCCACCGTACACAATACTAAAGCCTAGGAATGACTACATCAATCACGTAAAGGCTTCCATATCATGTACAAGGCGTACATCACAACCAAGAGAATGCATCGGAGTAACGCAATTTATATTGATAATAATTAAATAGCAAGGCAAGAAGAATACTTATCATAAAACATAAACATGTTAAATTACAATTCTTAGGGGCATAACCCTCTATTGTCTTCAAATAAATATACATCTTAGAATTTCCAAAACACTAACATGGAACATATCACATATAAAGAACCTTATAAAATAACTTCATCTTATGTTTACATCGTCTTCATAAAAGCTTAACATCCTTCCATGACTTCTTAACATCATGATCCTCAATTTAAGCCATGGGTATACCTGTTTCAACAAAATCTATAGGGGTAAAAGCTACAACTAGCTTAGTGAGATATTCCTTTTCATTTGTACCATGTTTTCAAACAAGTTCATTTAATTTTTCACACATATGCTATGCGTAGAATGCAACAATTACGTAATTACACAAATAAATATAGTTATCCGAAAACCATATGTAGAACGGATTTACCTCTCTGTATCGAAGGTTAGGGAACCGATGATGAAGATCCTCGATCTTCTACTGCTAGTCCCTAGGTTCCCACCCAAAACGTTAGGTTGGCTTGGCTCGGCTCCGAACCTAGAGTCGCATTCCCTGGACGATTTGGATTCTCTAGGAAGGAACATAGCCCGTGTCACAGCACGATAACAACCAATCCAACTCTACGCGTAGGAGTAGCGGCCTTCCGAAAGAGATGTGACTCGATGGATGGTATGCGTGAGCGTTCTATTTTTCTTAAGCCAAACTTTATTAAGGTTTATTAGGGGGCGATCAATCAATTTAGCAAATAATAAGCAGTCATACAAGTAAGTAAACAAAAACACTTAAACAGGTGGTTTGAAGTTGCGATATTCTTAATTCTCATTTCACGTACAAACATAGAATCACATATATATATCCCCGAATTCCCCATATATATCATTTTTATCTTTGCTTAGTATATTAATGTCACTACTTTACAAGCACAAGCAATGTAACGAAATTAAGAGAAATAACTCACTCGTCTATTTCGCTATCTTCTTAGTCGTAGTAATTCTTAGGAAAGGTAATCTTGTATCCTTCGTAACCTAGACAAAAGAAATCCCAGGATGAATATTTCGCTGAAATTCTATTTTAAACTTTCTAATTCAATTTCACAATGTTCGTCAAAATTGCATAGAATGAAATTCCAATTTAAAATGGCTATAACTTGCTCATTTTAACTTGGAATTTCACATATAATATACCGTTTTCTACCTTTCGAAAGATCTATCGTTTTTTAAAGTTATCTTTGTCATATAAGGTCATTTGGGTTTCGAAAACGTTGGGTACTGATTTAAAACGAATATTTCTAGATTTTGTAAAACCGTTTCCTAATCATTCATTCAAAATCCTTTAGTAAAATATATATATATATATATATATATATGATTGATAAATCCTTTGAGTATATAGATAAGCTCACTTTATATGCAAATATTCTAATGGTAGTGTCTCAACAATTTATTTCATAAAACAATTCATTTGAGTTGTTAAAACTTTAACTTTGGCAAATTTCTTTTCTAGTATTTTGAAGAATGAGTATTTATTTTTTTTCTTCATTCTTTTTTTCAAAACAAGTAAATTTTCCTTTAATCTTAGTCTTTCATAATTTTATTTATATGATAAAAGATCAAATTTATCAAAATGTATTAAGTTGTTGAAAACCTTTTTATAAATTTGTTTTTAGAATGGTTTTAGAAAATGAGTTTGTCTCTTATATTTATTATTTAAAATAAGTTTTTGTTTTCTAAAACTTGTTCTTTTATTTCCTTTGAAAAGAATTTTCTTTATTGATAAAATCTTTTGTTTTTAATCTTATCTTATTTATATTATTTGAAAATAAGTTTCTTCTTTAGAAACTTGAAAATCATTATTTTCCTAAGTAGGTTTATAACTTTATGGGTTGAATTCATCTTAAGTTTGAAAACTAGTTTGTTTCTTAGTTTTGTTATGGAGTTAAAAAGGTTAATCTTAAGCCTTTTTTTTTTTTTGTGAAAACTTCGAAAACTAACAAATTTTTTACTAAAACTTAGGTTATCAAAATATATAAAGAAAGTATTTATTTTTTATGTTTCCTTGGTAAGCTATCTTTGTTATTTAAGAAAACTTTGAGAAACTTGTATTACTCTATTTTTATGTTGTGTTAATAACTCCATTATTTTGTGACAAGTCACATAATAGAAATCTTAGTTTGAAGTTTCTTTAAATAAGTATTTTAGTTGAGACATCATTATGTAGATGCAAGTGTTATGAGCATGTAAAATAATAAGAACATGACGAAATACTATAAACAAATAATAAGCAAAATAAGAAAATATCAAGTATTGGGAACCTTAGCTTTATGAAGGTATCCCGATCAAGTATTGGGAGCCTTAGCTTCATCAAGGCATCCGAGACTAAGAATAGACTAGTCCAAAAGAATAAAGAAAAGAAAGAAAATGCTGTTTTGACTTGATATGGACCAGTCTAAGTGTGAGCCTCGGAAAATTTCAATAAATAATTCCAAAATGAACTTTGAAAATAAACCCTAAAAATGACTCCAAATTAAAACCGAACTTTGACTAGTTCTAAATCACGAACGAATCTAGAAATTTCTTAATCTTGAGAAAATGAGATTCCTTGAAAATAAAATAAAAACTCAACGGTCTTCAAATTCAAAACCACTACGTACAACAAATTCAATACTTAACTCTAAATTGTAAAATCGGGTAATATAGAATACAAAAATAAATTATTAAAAAGTAAACAACGATAAACCATCGAAAATAAAACTCAATTCAAGAATTCCGAAACGTTGAGAGATATTAATATACTTACAAAAAATAAAATTTAAAATAAATTTCTCAAATTAAAAATGTTGTATAAACATAAAACATCAATTTCCAAATTGGCAAAGATCTAAACCGACAAATCACTCGAGAACCCTAAGTAGAATATAATAGTTTAAGTCCGGCAATCCCGCACTCTTAGCCCTAGAGGCCGAAGTGTGGTTGAAGTGTGTAGTGTAGCTCATAATAATATAAGATCATTTAAAAATATCATATTGGTAATTTTTGACCTATTCGAACCTATTCGGATACAGACATCGAAAAGCGTGTCCTAAGGCTCAAGATATAAAAATATACATTAATACGTTAGACTCATATTTTTATAAGGATTTCTAAAATATCAATTTTATAATTTTGGATAACTAGAATTATCTGATTTTTGCAATTTTATTCGTATTTCATTACTACCTGTAATTATTTTATATATTATAGAAAATTCTGTTTTTCTAAAATTTAGTTAGTTTGGGTTTTTACGGATCAGTTTTATTAAGACCCGATACTAAAAATATAAAAATTTAATTTAATAATTGAAAATTTTTTTAAATATATTTTTTATTTTCATAAAATAAATTTTTAGAATTTTTCGAGTTATAAAAATATCATTTATAACTTATATTCGCGTATTTTGATCATACCGGTAACTTATTTGATAATTCACTAAAATAAATAAATAAAATATATTATTTTAATTATGAAAAAACTGCTACAAATATTTGGAATACATTTTCTATATTTTTCTTATTTTTATTTTATTTTACTAAGAAAGTACTCTTACAACTCATACCTTTATGTACACCTTTCACACATCATTTCTTTTTCACTTCAATCTTTCTACACTTCATTATATCACTTCATGGCAGATTTTGACTTCTTTTTGCTGCCTTTTGTCCCTTGAAATGCCCCCAATTTGATTAAATAAACCTATTTTAAATCCTTCTTCAAGAAGTCACACTTACACATTAATTGCATTACAATTCCAAGTCAAAAGCTAACTAGATTTCTCTCTCTCTCTCTTCTTCAAATTCAAGCCTGCCATGGTCTTCTTTGGCTGCCCTTTCTTCTTTTTTTTACTTCATTTAATGAGTCTTTAACTCATTCAATCTCTCTCTTTCATTTGCATCTTTAACCTTTTGTCATTCCTTACACTTTTCCTCTCTTTTTCCTCTCTTTCTTTCTTCATTTTCTCTTATTCTCACAAGAAAGCTGATAAGATCATATTTTATACGATTTGTCGATGTTCAAAAGAGCTAGAATGGATATTTGTTTTGATTAAAATTCATGTTTCAGGTCTAATTTAGATAAAGAAATCTAAACAAGAAACTTTGAAGTGAAAATTGAAAAAATTGAAAGATAGGCCGGCATTTCAAACTTCAAAGTTGTCGGCGTTTAGACGGCTTACCTTCAAGTCCGCTGCTTACACTGCCAGCTTTGTTAAGCCTATGACTCAACCAACTATACGCCGTTCAAAACTGCCGGCGTAGAAGTTGAAAAGTCACCAGCGTAAAAAGAGTTACAACCTATGCCAGCTACTAAGCCACCGGCGTTGAGGCAGTGTAAGTCACAGATATGAAGCAACATGAAGGCAACACATGCTTGGAGGAAATTGAAGAGACAAAATATGCTGGAGCGTTTAAGCCAGTATCAAAGCCGTCGGCTTTGAGAAAGCTTTCGTTATATCAAAACCCAACCTTTCATTTATCATCACATACAGGCTAGATCTATATCTAAGCCGCCGGCGTAGAAGCGACCTACACCTGCAACCGAAATTGAAAGCTGCCTGTGCACTGTCTGTGCAAGGAAGAAAATGGATTTACGCCGTCTGTAAGCCGCCAGCATAGGATCCATAACTGCCTGCATACGAAGTGAAACTGCAAATTCTCATTTAATGCCTTGCACGAAATTTTTCCTAAAATAAGGGTTCTCCCCATCCAACATTCATCAATAAGCAGAAGCAAAGTAGTATACTCAGTATACAAATAGTCTAGCATTTTCATAAAGATTTGTGAGAGAAATTGAGCTTTTAAGGATTGTAATTGTAAGATTTGTGATACTTGAATTGGTGATATCTATTCTCTTTCTTATGCAATTCATTTATCTAAGATTGTTGCTCACAATGTTATCAATTACATATGCTTATCTGATTATTGAATCTACATTGATGTGTAGCTAAACATTTCTTTGTGGGAAGTGATGAAATCCTAATTTTGCTAAAATGATTCTTGTTTTTATATTATAGGATTGTTAGAATTATGGAATATTGTATTGAATCCTAATTATCTATTTTATTTATTATTGAAATTGAATTGATGAGAGTTCTGATGTTTGGAAAAAGAATTAGAATTCATAGGAATTCATGAATTGAGATTAAACAACGATTGTGGAAACAATTAAGTTTAATATTAATTTAGAAATTGTTCCATGTACTTCATGCAATATTTCATTTAATATTCTCACTAAAGAATTAGGAAAGTTAACTTAGGATATTAGATAATCATAGAATTGGAAGATTTATGATTATAAATTAGATTCCATTGATAATTTGTATAGCGGAAGCTAATAGATTTTTTATGGTTAACTAAAACTTGTTTTAGGTCTTTATAATTTCTTACAAATATCCACAATCCTAATTATTCATAATATGAATTTAGCATGATTAGTAAAGATTAGGATGGATTATGTTCCTTCCTACATTCATCTCATATAAACTTCTCACATTCTCATTTTTATTCATAATAGATATAATTTAGTTAATTGATATACTTTGATTGCCTAAATATTAGTATAAGCCAGTATCAATCTAGTAGTTAATTTAGTCTCTATGGGAACGATACTCTACTCATTCTATATTACTTGATCAAGACCCAGTACACTTGTTGGTAGTATTTAAAATTTTATATACACATCCCATTCAGATCAAGTTTTTGGCACCATTGCCGGGGACCAAAATTAATATTAGATTACTTGTAGTTTAGGTGTTTTTCCAAGGAATTGATTCTTTTCTTTCCTCTTTACAGGCTATATATAAAGAAGTAGAAGTGCTGATCTTCTATCAATAGATCCTGAAATTGAAATAACTTTACGTCAACAGAGGAGAGAAAACCGCAGAAGACAAGAAGAAATGGCAGAAAACGATCCAAGAAACAATGATGGAACACAATGATCACAACAACAATTAAATTCAAGCTGTACCTGTTAGAGCACTTCGGGATTACACTGTACCAACTGTTCAAGGTCCTGTTGTGAGAAGACCTATAGTTCAAACTAACAATTTTGAGCTTAAACCAGCATTGATTCAAATGGTTGAATCACATCAATTTGGAGGATATCCAAATGAAACACCAGATGAGCACATTGCCAAATTCCTCCAATATTGCAACACTATCAAGCTTAATGGTGTTACTGATGAGGCCATTAGAATGTAGCTTTTTCCTTTCTCTCTAAGGGATAAAGCATTGGCATGGTTCAACTCTCAACCACTCGAGTCAATTACTTCATGGGCAGACTTGACAACAAAATTTTTAAAGAGATTTTTTCCTCCTACCAGAACTGCTAGACTAAGGAATGAGATCACCAACTTCACAAAGTTTCATGGAGAATCATTATATGAAGCTTGGGAAAGATTTAAAGAAGCAGTTAGGAAATGCTCACATCATGGACTTCCGGATAATCTTTTGATTGAAAATTTCTATCTCAGTCTATATGAGACTTTGATATCATTGGTGGATGCTACATCCGGAGGATCACTCATTGGGAAAAACATATGATGAAGCTAGTGCATTAATTGAAGAATTGGCTTCTAGTGCTCACAACTGGAGTTGTGAAAGAACAAGATCAAAGGTGGAATCTATTCAAGATAGTGAATCCATGCAATAACTCACCGCTCAAGTTTCATCTTTAACTACACAAGTGAGTAAACTTGTAACATCTAGTTCTTTAAATTCTAATCAAGTTGCTACTTGTGAGTTGTGCTCAGGACCACATCTAGTTTATGATTGTCCTCATGGCAATACACTATCATCAAGTGGAGAGCAACTTAACTATGTTGGAAATTTTAGAAGAGTTAATTATGGACCATATTCAAATACTTATAATCCAGAATGGCGTAATCATCCAAATCTTTCTTACAAGAATGATGCAAATGTTTTCAAGCCCCCACCTGGATTTCAAAGACAAGGTCCCATAAGAAATACTTAGCCTCCACCTCCACCTCAGCAAAATCAAATTTCAACTGATGAATTGTTCAAAACTTTCATTCAAACTACCAGACCACACTCAACAATTAGCATGCAATCGTTCAAGATCTTCAAGGGAAATTGCATCAACTTGCTCAGCAAATTGGTAATAGACCATCTGGTTCTCTACCGAGCAATATTGAGGAAAATCCAAAAACCATGAATGCAATTGTTTTGAGAAGTGGCAAAGAAGTTGAGACCACTAACTCAAAAGTTCAAGAAACTGAGAAGATTCCAGTCAAAGACAAAGAAAAACAAAAGATGGAGGAACCTGTGCAAAAATCACCTGAAGTACGATCTTATGTTCCACCCATTCCTTTTTCGGGAAGATTGAAGCAACAAAAATTGGATGAACAATTCTCAAAATTTCTGGATGTTTCCAAGAAGTTGCAAATCAATATTCCATTCATAGAAGTGATTCAAGAAATGCCTTCATATGCAAAATTTATCAAGGAATTACTTACTAAGAAGAGAAGGATTGATGGAAATGAACTAGTGATGCTTACAGGAGAATGCTCCATGATTTATAGAAAAGTCTACCTCACTTGCTGCCAAACAAAGAGATCATGGGAGTTTTACTGTTCCTTGCACTATAGGAAAATTTTTTATTTTGATAAAGTAATTGATTCTGGTGCAAGTATTAATCTTATGCCTTTATCCATTTTCAAGAAATTAGGACTTGAAGAATGCAAGGAGACTATGTCACCTTGCAACTTGTAGATAGAAGTGTCAAATACCCACGTATGTATTGAAAACGTTTTGGTGAAGGTTGACAAATTCATATTTCCTGTAGACTTATAGTCTTGGAAATGGATGATGATCGTGAAGTCCCAATGATTCTTGGCAGACCTTTGCAATCGGTAAAGCATTAATTGATGGAACAAGGTAAACTCACTTTAAAGGTAGAAAATGATCAAGTAACCTTTAATTTTATGATGCAATGAAAAGATTTGATAAAGGTTCCTGTTATACTATTGATATTTGATGAGTTTATTTCTGAGTCTGTTGAAGAAAATGTAGGTTTAGAGACTATGGAATCTGTTTTGAGAAATATGATGAATGGAGTGATGATGAGCAAGAAGAAGAAGAAGTTGAGAAAGCGCACCAAATAAAGGAAGATTATGAGAAACCAGGCACTAGTGAAAGCAAGCCAGCACCATCATTGATACAGCCACCAACTCTTGAGCTTGAACCTCTTCCTTCATTTGAAATATGCTTTTCTAGGAACTGGAGATACTTTGCCAATAATTGTTTCATCTTATTTGACAGGTGAACAAGAGCAGCAGCTGCTTGGAGTTCTAAGGAAGCATAAAGAAGCAATTGGTGGACTATTGCTGATATCAAGGGAATTAGCCCTATCATTTGTACTCACAAGATCTTGATGGAAGCTGAGTACAAACCTACAGTTCAACCACAGAGGAGACTTAACCCAACACTTAAGGAGGTAGTAAAAAAGGAAGTTGAAACTCCTTGATGCAGGTATTATCTATCCTATCTCTGATAGTAAGTGGGTAAGTCCAGTTCAAGTTGTACCAAAGAAAGGTGGTATGACTGTAGTGAAAAATGAAGAAAATCACTTGATTCCTACTCGTACTGTAACTGGGTGGAGAGTTTGCATTGATTATAGAAAATTAAATGATGCCACCAGAAAAGATCACTTTCCCCTCCCTTTCATTGATCAATGTTAGAAAAACTTGCAGGGCATGATTATTATTGCTTTTTAGATGGTTATTCTGGTTAATCAAATTTCTATATCTCCTGATGACCAAGAAAAAACCACTTTTACTTGTCCCTATGGCACTTTTGCTTTTAGGAGGATGCCCTTTGGTCTTTGCAATGCACCTGCTACTTTTCAAAGGTGTATGATGGCTATTTTTTCTGACATGCTTGAGAATTTTATTGAAATTTTTATGGATGATTTTTCTGTTTTTGGAAAGTCTTTTGAAGCATGTTTAGAAAACTTAGCTTGTGTTCTTCAAAGATGCAAAGACACAAATTTGATTTTAAACTGGGAAAAATGTCATTTCATGGTAAGAGAAGGGATTGTTTTGGGTCACAAAGTTTCAGTTAGAGGAATTGAAGTTGATAAGGCAAAATTGAGATCATAGAGAAATTACCACCACCACCACTGTTAAGGGAGTTAGAAGTTTTTTAGGACATGCAGGTTTTTATAGAGATTTATTAAAGATTTCTCAAAAATTTCTAAACCCCTTTGCAATCTTCTTGAGAAAGACACAGTGTTTGATTTTGATGACAATTGTTTGCAGGCATTTAACTTATTAAAGGAGAAGCTCACATCTACCCAGTGATTATTGCACCTGATTGGGAGCTGCCTTTTGAACTTATGTGTGATGCCAGCGACTTTGCTGTAGGAGCAGTATTGGGTCAGAGAAGAGGTAAGTTGTTTCATGTTATATACTATGCTAGTAGGACTTTAAATGAGGCTCAAAGAAACTATGCCACAACTGAAAAGGACTTCTTGCTGTTATATTTGCTTGTGACAAGTTTAGGCCTTATCTGATAGGATCTAAAGTCATAGTATATACTGATCATGCTGCTTTGAAATACTTGTTTGCTAAAGCTGATGCAAAGCCAAGGTTGATTAGATGGATATTGTTGCTGCAAGAATTTGATCTTGAGATTAAGGATAAGAAGGGAACTGTGAATGTGTTGATCATTTATCTAGACTAGAATCTGATAGTTTAGATATTCCTATCAATGAAAAGTTTCCTGATGAACAATTGCATGCAGTAGACATCCTAAATTTGCCTTGGTATGCTGATTATGTCAATTACTTGGTTAGCAAAATCATTCCATATGGTTTGTCTATCAACAAAAAAAAAGTTTTTGCATGATGTGAAAAGCTATTTTTGGGACGAACCGTATTTGTTCAAAAAATGTGCTAAGTAATTAGACGTTGTGTGCCTGAATCTGAACAGCTTAGCATTATTGAGCATTGTCATTCAAAAGAAGCTGGAGGTCATTTTGGTCTTCAAAGGACTGTAGCTAAGGTCTTATCATCTGGATTTTATTGGCCTAATTTGTTTCGTGATTGCAGGAAATATTTATTGTCTTGTGCTCAATGTCAAAGAACTGGTAATATTTCCAAGAAACATGAATTACCACAAAACAATATTGGTAATTGAGCTTTTTGATGTGTGGGAATTGACTTCATGGGTCCTTTCCCTCATCTTTTTCAAATAAATATATACTTGTGGCAGTTGATTATGTTTCAAAATGGGTGGAAGCTGTTGCTTTACAAACAAATGATGGAGTAGTTTTGAAATTTTTGAAAAAGAATATTTTTACCAGATTTGGGGTGCCTAGAGCTATCATTAGTGATGGGGGATCACATTTTTGTAACAAGCAATTTGAAAAGCTTTTATCAAAATATGGTGTTACACACAAAATTGCTACCCCCTATCATCCACAAACAAGTGGACAAGTTGAGGTATCCAATAGGGAGATCAAAAGAATTTTAGAAAAAACTGTTAATGCATCTAGAAAAGATTGGTCTTTAAAATTAGATGATGCATTATGGGCTTATAGAACTGTTTAAAACCCCTATTGGAATGTCCCCATTTATGATTGTTTTTGGTAAATCATGTCATCTTCCTGTAGAACTTGAGCACAAGGCATATTGGGCCATTAAATTCCTTAATTTTGATGAAAAAGCTGCAGGTGAGAAAAGATTGCTTCAATTGAATCAATTGGATGAATGGAGGAATGAAGCTTATGAGAATTCTCGTATCTACAAGGAACGAGCAAAGAGATGGCATGATAGAAACATTATCAAGCGGGAGTTTTTACCTGGACAAAAAGTTTTACTTTATAACTCGTTTGAAGTTGTTTCCAGGAAAGTTGAGATCAAGATGGTCAGGACCGTTTGAAATTGCCAAAGTTTTTCCCTATGGTGCTATAGAATTGAAAACTGATGATAATCGGACTTTTAAGGTGAATGGGCATTTGCTCAAACATTTTTATGAAAGGGAAAACCATGATAGTGCTTCCACTGTCATGAATCTGAAGGAACCATGAAAGGAATTGGAAAAGTCGGGCTAAGCGACTCTAAACTAAGCGCTTCTTGGGAGGCAACCCATGTTTAATTGTAGAGTAATTTTAATTGTTTTGTTTTTACTAACTTTGTTTTTAGTGTGGACAGGTTATGCAAAAAAAAAAAAAAATTGAAAAAGCTGAAAGCCGGCTCAAGGCTGGCAGCCTTGAGCCCGATTTGGAAAATCAAGGAAAGCCGGGCCTAAGCCGCCAGCGTTCAGCTAGTGTAAAAGTTAGTACAAGAGTAGGTGAGCACCGCAGAAGAAGCCGGCAAAGGGAAGGTAAAGGCCGCCGGCTTATGTGCCAGTGTTTGGAACAACAATTACACCGGCTCCTAGCCGCCGGTGTTCAGGCAGTGTATGTTCAAGATTTCTTGGGTTTTGAAAAATCCCGATCAAAGCCAGCACCTGGGATTAAAAGCCGCCAGCTTTGAGCCGACGTAGACCTGTAAGCCGGTAGTATAAATGGGTAAGCTGCCACCCATTTGCTCTCGGCATGAATTTACTTTGGTTACACCGGCAGGTAAGCCGCCGGTATACTCGACAAAAATGCCGGCGTACGTCCTGCAAATCTGCATTTAATAGGTACGATTCTCTCTCTCTCACACAAATTTTGTCCATATTCATTCTCCCTCACTCTCATTCGATGAATCCCACTGCCCATTGCTTCATCCATTGCGTTTGAATCAGCTTGTCAAGTAAGTTCCAATGATCTCTACTCTTATTTCTCCGCTTCAATTTGTTACATTGCTTTAATATGTTTAATCTGTCAATTCGCTCATAGATTGTTGCAATTTGTAAATGGGATATGAACATTGGATCTTGATAGAATAGATTGCTTTGATGATGTTCTGATAAAGCTGCATTTCGTTCCATACATGTTTTATTTGTTGATTTCTCTCATGAGATGATTTGATGATAACAAAAAGAGTTAAATGTTTTTCATATAATTTGTTTAAGTGTGCAGCAATGAATGTTAGCAATATAGAATCATATCATAAAGTTTATTAGAAAGATAAATGTTTTTTTTAAGCATGATAATACATCAGAAGGTAACTCAGAGACTTGGACATAGAGATAATAACTTTTCAGAAGGAAACTCAGAAGGTACATGAACTGCACAAAATCAAGTAAATTCAAACGTGATTCAGATTTTGAAAACCTAGCTCCAAATGTTGAGTATAAATTGGTTGTTATAATCAATGTGTTCCACAAAGTTGGATTAAATCCACAGGGTTTATTTTTTTTTTAAATCATTTGAAGGAACACGAAAATTCTGTCGAAGGAAATAAATGTTCAATTTCAAGAAGCTAAATCTGATTTTTATCAAAAGTAAATTTTTAAGGAGCAAGTTAGTTTGTGTAATGAGAAGGATTTACAAAGTCAGAATTTTATGGGTTATGTCCAAATTATTCACGTAAAACAGGAAGATAAGCGTGAACAGTGGATAACGTGCAGTAAATCAACACGGTCAAGTTCAAGTCTGATTTTCCAGATTTTAGATAACCATATCAGTTGAAAGATATTTATATTATCATCTGAAGCTAGATTATGAAGATAAATTCAAGATTTCAAATTCAAATTAAGTCAATTGAAGATAAGTTGAAGCTGATATCTCGGAAGTAAATGAGCTGATCTCTCAGACGGAAAATCTAGTAGAATTAATCCATTGATTGTCTAGCCGTTGCAGTTGTGAGAATAAAATAAAAAAGAAGAACGAGGCAGAAGATAGAACAACTCAGAACAACAAGAACACGAAAACTCATAAAGTTAAAAAATATTCATACGAAAACTGTTAAATTTTACTGTTCATTGAGCAAAAAGTTGAGGAAATTCAAATTTTATATTCCTCTTGATTTGATTTTACTGTTTGTGAGTTGAGAGTTACAAGTACGCTTAGTTGAGTGATTGTTTGTGAGAATCAAGCTAAGTGAATTGTAGCCAAAAGATTGGCAAATACTTCTTGTAACTTTTTTGATTTGATTGGATAGTGGAACATAACCGGTGAGGAGTACCGGGACCCTAGCTTGGAGCTAGAAGAGAGGATTAACGCACAAAGCGGAACCTCTATACATCGATTTGCAATCTCTTCTCCTTATCTCTCTTTATTCTCGAATTTAATTGTTTATGTTTTATACATGTGTTATTTACTCAGAAAGTTAATCAGAGAGTAAATTGTTAACATTTTTCTTACTCAGAAAGTTAGGCAGAAGGTTTACAATTTTGAAAGTGTTGTTTCAATTAATCGAATTTTTCCTTAAAGCTTTTATTTGTCAAGATTATTGTCTTAAGAAAGTTTTAAAGCCATTTTATTGAATAACCAAGTGGAGTGAAATTTTTTTTAATTTTGAAAAGCAAATTAGATAACCAATTCCCCCACCCCACCCCCCCCCCCCCCCCCCCCCCCCCCCCCCCCTCCCCCTCTTGGTTATCTTTTCGGGACCAACAATTGGTATCAGAGCAGTGTTCTTATATTTTTTTAAGTGATCTTTACAAATGGCTGATAACAATATTGCTATTAACCGAGCTCCATATTTTGATGGAACAAACTATCTCTACTGGAAAATGCGTATGTCCACTTATATAAAAGCTAATGACTATGGTTCTTGGCAGGTAATTGCTTTTGGAGATTCACAAGTGACATTGACTGATGATGCCAACTTCAATGATGAGGAATTAAAGCTCATTGAGAAGAATAATAAGGCTAAGAATCTTTTACTCACCACTATAGCTCCTTCTGAATTTTATTTAATTTCTTCTTGTGAAACTGCAAAAGACATTTGGGATACCTTGTCCAAAACTTATGAAGGAACTAATACTATTAAGGAAACAAAGATTAATTCCTTGTTACAACAATATGAATTGTTTAAGATCAAACCTGATGAGAAAATCAGAGAAGCTTTTAATCGTTTTACTGCTGTAACTAATGAACTGACTTCTCTGGAAAGAAAATGGATGATTCTGATTTAGTCAGGAAATACTCAGAATATTGCCAAAGTCATGGGATGCTAAAAAGACAGCAATTGAAGAAGCCCAAGACCTAAACAAGCTAACTCTTAGTCAACTAAGGGAGAAATTACTAGCCTATGAGTCACACATTAACACAACTGAGGAAGCAGAAGGAAGTTCAAGAGCAATAGCATTCAAAGCAAGAAAAGTCACAAATGATGAAACTGATTCAGATGATGACAACATTGAAGAAAGTGTTGGCATGCTTGCAAAAAGATTGAGCAAGTTCTTTAAAGGTAAGAAATATAACAATTTCAATAAAACTAACAAATCAAGTGCAGGAAAGAATTACAAAGAAAAGGAAGAAAAGAAAGAAAAGAAGGAAATCGTGTGTTACGAATGCAAACAACCTGGTCACATCAAGTACGAATGTCCTATATTGAAGAAGAAAATGAAGAAATTCAAGAAGAAAAGTCGTGCTATGATGGCGACATGGAGTGATCTTGATGAATCAGAAGGTGAATCAGAGGATACAAGTGACAACGAAGAAGAAGCGAATCTGTGCTTGATGGCTGCATCTGAGGTACATTCTGATTCGATGAAGATATTAATGAAAATGACATTTATTCCGAAATGAAAAAGTTACTTAAGGCACTAAGAAAGCAGATTTAAAAATCACGAAATTAGAAGTAGAAAACAAAGCTCTCAAAAACGAAAAGGACGTTTTGCGTCAAACGAACAAACTTCTCATTGATGAAAATGATATTTTGAAAAATGACAATGAGAAATTGTTTGTAAAACTGATGGTGTCAAGAAAGAAAATGAAGTTTTGAAAACCGAAATCAAGGACTTAAAAGGTAGAGTCGAAGATCTTTCTCAATCAATCAAAAACACGTTCAACAAATTTAATGAAAGTGATAAGAAATTGAATATGTTAATTGGAAGTCAAAGACCGTCTTTTATCAAACATGGGTTAGGATATGAATCTGGAAATTCATCAAACAATTCGAAAAAGACGATTTTTGTGAAAGAAAATAAACCAGCGAACAACCAAGCTGTTCATAACGAGAAAGGCAAGAACAGTAACAGCAGAAGGAACATCAGAAGGTATGTTAACCAAGCTATCCTAGCAGAAGGTACATCAGAAGGTACAGGTATGCATATAATGATTATCCAACACATCATAACTATAAAAAGGGAAATCAAAGGTATTATCAACAACCATATGCATGCTCATTTTGTAATAAAATAGGTCATATTGAAAAATATTGTTTCTACAAAAGAAACAAGCTCAGTACACATCAAGTTAAGAAACAAGATAAGACGAGCTTGACTTATCAAGGACCCAAGTTTGTTTGGGTTCCTAAAAAGGTTTGATCACCTTATTTTCATTTGCAGAACAAGGAGCAAAAATAAAAGGAACATGGTACTTGGATAGTGGATGTTCTGGCCATATGACTGGAGATCCTTCCTTGTTCACTAGCATAGTTTGGAAAGAAAAAGGGTATGTAAGATTTGGTGATGACAGCCGTGGTAAAATCATTGGAACAGGTACAATTGGTTATCCCCCATACATGATTGAAAATGTTTCTTTAGTCAAAGGATTAAAACACAATCTTTTAAGCATAAGTCAATTATGTGATAAAGGCTATCAAATGAATTTTGAGAAAAACAAATGTTTTGCATATAATTCTGATGGAATTAAATTATTTGAAGGATATAGAAAAAGAAATGTATATTTAATTACTCCATCTGATATGAATGTTGAATGTTGCTTTTTGACTATGAATGATAGTATTTATGTATGGCACAAAAAATTAGGACATGTGAATTTCAATCACTTGGAAAAATTATCTAAAAAGAATATTGTTGTTGGTTTACCCAAAATCAATATAAAGCATGATATTAAATGTTCAACTTGTTTAAAGAATAAAATGGTCTCAATTTCACACAAAAGCATCAATTTAATGTCAACTAAAAGACCACTTGAACTCTTACATCTTGACTTATTTGGACCTACTAGAACATTGAGTTAGGAGGAAGCAAATATGGTCTTGTAATAGTGGATGATTTTTCAAGATATACATGGGTGTTCTTTTTAAAGCATAAATCAGAAACTTTTGAGATTTTTCAAAGATTTGCTAAACAAATACAAAATGAAAAAGGTCTTTCCATTGTTTCTTTAAGAACTGATCATGGTACAGAATTTGATAATGCATCATTTATATTTTTTGTGAAGAACATGGAATACAACATAACTTTTCTGCTCCATATACACCTCAACAAAATGGAGTAGTTGAAAGAAAGAATAGAACAATACAAGAGATGACACGTTCTATGTTGAATGAAAGTAAAATAGCTAAACATTTTTGGGCTGAAGCTGTTGCAACTGCTGTTATATCATGAATAGAGTATACATTAGACCTCATACTACAAAAACATCTTATGAATTATTTCGTGGTAGAAAACCATCCGTTTCATACTTTCATGTGTTTGGTTGTACATGTTTCGTGAAAAAGAATGCACATAACCTTGGAAAATTTGATGAAAGATCAGATGAAGCAATTTTTCTTGGATATTCACAACATAGTAAAGCATATCGTGTGTTTAACAAAACAACAAAAATAGTTGAAGAATCCATAAATGTAAGGTTTATTGATGTACAAGATGATTTTGATGATGATGATGTACTTGCTTTTGAAATAAAACTAATGATGTGAATGAGAAGAAGGTTGATACAAGTATATATACTACTGCAATTCTACAAGAATTGCTAAGGCAAAGGTAAGGCAGAAGGTAACTTAAAGTTAAATCTTGATAATTCTGAAAGCTCAAAGGCTTGGAAATATAAATCTTCACATCCACCAAGTTTAATTATTGGTGATATTGAATGTGGAACTAGAACTAGATCTAAGTTACAAGAGCTTGAAAATCATTTTGCTTTAATATCTGAAATAGAACCAAGTAATATAGATGAAGCGTTGAATGATGAAAATTGGATAAATGCTATGCATGAAGAATTAAATCAATTTCAAAGGAATAATGTTTGGAACTTAGTCCCTAGACCTGAAGATAAATCAATTATAGGAACTAAATGGGTATATAAGAATAAATTGGATGAAAATGGTAAAATTGTTAGAAATAAAGCAAGGCTTGTAGCTAAAGGATATTCTCAAGAAGAAGGAAGACTATGATGAAACTTATGCACCAGTTGCTAGATTGGAAGCTATAAGATTATTGCTAGCTTTTGCATGTTATAAAAATTTCAAATTATTTCAAATGGATGTAAAAAGTGCATTTTTGAATGGTTATATTAAAGAAGAAGTGTATGTTGAACAACCACCAGGATTTGAGGATACATTTAAGCCTGATCATGTTTTTAAATTAAGAAAAGCTTTATATGGTTTAAAACAAGCACCAGAGCATGGTATGAGAGACTTAGTGAATATCTCATAACTAGTGGATATCAAAGAGGTACTATTGACACTACTTTATTTTTAAAATATTACAATGATGATATAATTGTTGTACAAATATATGTTGATATAATTTTTGGATCTACTAATGAAAAATATTGTCAAGAATTTGCAAAGCTTATGCAGGCTGAATTTGAAATGTCCATGATGGGAGAATTAAATTTCTTTTTGGGATTACAAATCAAGCAAACAAAGGATGGAATCTTCATTCATCAAGAGAAATATACCAAACAAATTCTGAAAAAGTTTGGATTTGAGAACTCAAAAGAAGCTGCTACACCAATGAGTTCATCTATAAGGTTAGAATGATTCCAAAGGTAAGAAAATTAATGAAAAACTTTATAGAAGTTTAATTGGTTCTCTTTTGTATTTGACTGCATCTAGGCCAGATATATTGTTTTCTGTATGTATTTGTGCAAGATTTCAAAGTAGTCCTACTGAAACTCATTTAAAAGCTGTTAAACGAATTTTCAAGTATATTGCTGGTACTGCAAAATTAGGAATTTGGTATCCTAAAAATGAAAATTTTGAATTAATAGGATATTCAGATGCTGATTATGCAGGATGTAAAATTGATAGAAAAAGTACTTCTGGAACTTGTCAATTTTTGGGAAATAAATTAATTTCTTGGTCTTCCAAGAAACAAAATTCAGTTGCTTTATCTACAGCAGAAGCTGAATATGTCTCAATTGGAAATTGTTGTGCACAGATTCTTTGGATAAAACAACAATTACAAGATTTTGGATTAAAATATAAAATATTTCAATTAAATGTGATAATACAAGTGCAATAAATTTAACAAAAAATCCCGTACATCATTCTAAGACTAAACATATAGAAATTAGACATCATTTCATAAGGGATCATGTAAATAATGGGAATATTAATATAGAATTTGTCTCAACTGAAAATCAATATGCTGATATATTTACTAAACCTCTGGAAAAAATGAGATTTGAATTTTTACGAAATGAAATTGGAATATGTAATCCTTTTTAATTAATGATTTCAAAAAAAAAATCAAATTTGAATTTTCGGTCTTAAAAAAAAAAAGGAGGAAAATTGGCGTATTTCTTTTCCTTGGGAACATGCAGATGAAGTCCATCATTTCCAACGTTCGTCTACTCAAACGTCACCCTCTGATCAAAAACAAAATCACATCTTTACTCTCTTTATTCTTCATCTTTGTTCTTGATCATCTGTTCTTCATCGTCCTTAAAAATTTCTAACAATGTCTTCAAGAAAGTCTTACCGTTGGCTTCTAAGGGGTTTAAAACAAAACCAATAGAGGGAACCATATCAGTAGAGGATGATCCCTCAGACTCCGAAGAAACCCTAGAAACCTTGACAAAGGAAGGCAATCGACGAGAGAAAAGATCTAAACTTGAACAAGATCCACAATCCAAAAATGAGGAACAAGAGAAAGAAAGAAAGGTTGAGGATACTTCCTCAGAGGAACCCGTTGCTTCCTCTGACTTCTATTCAGAGAGTAGTTCAGAGACTACTCATTTGGCTCCCAATCACAACGAAAAAGGAAGACAACTCCTCGAACATCCAAAACATCCTCTCTTGCCAAAAGACAAAAACTTACAACAAGTAAGATTCTGGAATGTTCTTTGTTGATCTTAAATTTTTTAGGGAACATGGGTTTTATTTGTGAAGAATGGCTTGGTCGAATAGGGTGTCAGAATCTATGTAGTCTTTCTGATATGGTAGATGGTTCTTTGATTCATGAATTTTATGATAATCTACAACAACTGGAAGAGTCTGTTCTGAAAACTAAAGTAAGAGGAAAAACTTTTCTCTCAATAGGACAGTTTTGATAAAATGTTTTCAGATGAGTGATCAAAAGGATGACACAAGGATACTGCAATATGATCGAAAATCATTGTATAAAGAGCTAAATGATGGGGTTGGCGATTTTGTGGAAAAAGACATATTCTCAACTGAGTTTGAATTAATTGTGCGTTTGCTTCACAAGCTCGTTATTGACTGCATTCTTCCTAAGAATGGCAGTAAACAACCATTTCGAAAGAGGAGGCCATTGTTATATTGGCCATGAAGAAAAATTTGAAACTTGATATGGCTGATTTTGCGTCATATTTGGAGGACTAGAAATAATAGGCCATATGGAAATATGCTGATGAAGTTATTTGAGTTTAAGAAAATACATATTTCAAAAAATCCCAAAGTTTCTATTTCATTAAAGAAGATAGGTGAAACTAATCTCAAGAAAATGGGGATACAAGTGGTAGATTATTTTGGTTTTCTAAAGATGGTTCATGGTATCTTAATCCTCAGTTTAGTAAAAGTAAATTTGATTGGGAAAAGATTAGATCTATTGCTGAGGGGGAGATAGTCTATCAGGCAGAAGGTTCCTCAGAAAGAACAAAGACAAAGGAAGATAAGGAGAAAACCTCAAAAAGGAAGGGAAAAGAACAAATGGAAGAAAAGAAGGGAAGAAGATATTCTATAAGGACAGGAGGCAAATTCGAGATTAAAGAAGGTGAAAGGAAGACTCATGATAGTGACTCAGAAAGTGAGTCAGAAGGAAGGACTTA
Organism: Combretum micranthum; assembly: GCA_024138025.1. NCBI lineage: Eukaryota > Viridiplantae > Streptophyta > Magnoliopsida > Myrtales > Combretaceae > Combretum > Combretum micranthum. The sequence continues at coordinate 119,361 of JAMXBD010002238.1, forward strand.
TTTTGATCCGAGAGGTGAATCTTCCAATTCCTCGGTTCGGATGAACGTTGAAAAGCTCATCAATGAACACTTCGAGTCATTCAAGAAATCTGTAATAGAATCTATTCTTGATTCTATTAAAGATGTGTTGATCGTGAGTCTAGTCATCCTCATCTTTCATCACCTCGAGCTCCACCTGCTTTTGGCTCCCTGCTGAACCAACTGATATGCATTCTTCTCCCATACATGAAGATGTTGCCTATGATCAACCTCCGTTTGATCAATCTGAGAATGCAACATTTCCAGCTATGACTGTTTCTTCTTCTTCTCCTGCAGAGGATTCTCTTACTCCCTTGGCTATTCTTTCTTCTGATCCATCTGCAAATTCGTCTTCATCTCATCAACCATCTGAAGTGGAGGTCATAACATCAATTCTAAATTTTCTTCAACTCCACAATCTGGTCCAACACAGATTCCACCAATTATCCCTCCAGCAAGACAAGTTTTTCGCCAAAGAAGAAAAATGAAGGCTCAAAAGAAAGGCTTTTATTTACCTTATAAGAAAGACAATTGATTTTATTTTCTAATGACTTTGTTTCAAGACTCATTTTTTTTTTTTGGTCTGTAATATTTGACTTCTTGATGATCATTGCATCTGCATATTTTCCTTTTTATCTCTTTTGTGATGTTAACAAAAAGGGGGAGAATGGTTAGAGCACATTAAAAATATTTTTGCTGCTGATGATGTTGATGATAGTTGCTAATGTTCTGTGGATATTTTTACTGCTAATGATGTTGATGATAGTTGCTAATGTTCTGTGGATGTTCTAATGTTCTGTAATTTGTTACTACTGATATGAATACTACTAATATGTTGTGGAAAAAGAAAATACTTATGTTGTTGCAAAATTTTTGCTGTTAATTAATTTTTTAAAGTTCACAAATAGTTGTTTCAACAAAAATATTTTTGAGGGGTTTTGTTATCATCAAAAAGGGAAGAATGTTGATTTCTCTCAAGAGATGATTTTGATGATAACAAAAAGAGTTAAATGTTTCTCATATAATTTGTTTAAGTGTGCAGCAATGAATGTTAGCAATATAGAATCATATCAGAAAGTTTATCAGAAAGATAAATGTTTTTTTTTAAGCATGATAATACATCAGATGGTAACTCAGAGACTTGGACATAGCGATAATAACTTTTCAGAAGGAAACTCAGAAGGTACATGAACTACACAAAATCAAGTAAATTCAAACGTGATTCAGATTTTGAAGACCTAGCTCCAAATGTTGAGTATAAATTGGGTGTTATACTCAATGCGTTCCACAAAGTTGGATTAAATCCACAGGGTTTATTTTTTTTAAATCATTTGAAGGAACACGAAAATTCTGTCGAAGGAAATAAATGTTCAATTTCAAGAAGCTAAATCTGATTTTTATCAAAAGTAAATTTTTACGGAGCATTTAGTTTGTGTAATGAGAAGGATTTACAAAGTTAGAATTTTATGGGTTATGTCCTAATTATTCACGCAAAACAGGAAGATAAGCATGAACAGTGGATAACGTGCAGTAATTCGACACGGTCAAGTTCAAGTCCGATCTTCTAGATTTTAGATAACCATATTAGTTGAAAGATATTTATATTATCATCTGAAGCTAGATTATGAAGATAAATTCAAGATTTCAAATTCAAATTAAGTCAATTGAAGATAAGTTGAAGCTGATATCTCGGAAGTAAATGAGCTGATCTCTCGGACGAAAAATCTGGTAGAATTAATCCATTGATTGTTTAGCCGTTCCAGTTGTGAGAATAAAATAAAAAAGAAGAACGAGGTAGAAGACAGAACAACTTAGAACAACAAGAACACGAAAACTCATAAAGTTCAAAAAGCATTCATACGAAAACTGTTAAATTTTACTGTTCATTGAGCAAAAAGTTGAGGAAATTCAAATTTTATATTCCTCTTGATTTGATTTTACTGTTTGTGAGTTGAGAGTTACAAGTAGGCTTAGTTGAGTGATTGTTTGTGAGAATCAAGCTAAGTGAATTGTAGCCAAAAGATTGGCAAATACTTCTTGTAACTTCTTTGATTTGATTGGATAGTGGAACATAACCGGTGAGGAGTACCGAGACCCTAGCTTGGAGCTAGAAGAGAGGATTGACGCATAAAGCGGAACCTCTATACATCGATTTGCAATCTCTTCTCCTTATCTCTCTTTATTCTCGAATTTAATTGTTTATGTTTTATACATGTGTTATTTACTTAGAAAGTTAATCAGAGAGTAAATTGTTAACATTTTTCTTACTCAGAGAGTTAGGCAAAAGGTTTACAATTTGAAAGTGTTGTTTCAATTGTAATCTGAATTTTTCCTTAAAGCTTTTATTTGTCAAGATTATTGTCTTAAGAAAGTTTTAAAGCCATTTTAATTGAATAACCAAGTGGAGTGAATTTTTTTTTTTTTTAATTTTGAAAAGTAAATTAGATAACCAATTCATCCCCCCCCTCCCCCCCCCGCCCGGTTATCTTTCGAGACCAACAATATTCCAATCTGTGCTAACTTGATCCTTGAACCGCGTATAAATTGAGATTGGTGTTCAATTGCAAAATTAGGTTCTTGAGCTTGTATAGGATGTTAAAATTCGAATTTGGGGCTTTGTGGAATTGATGTTGTGGCTGGATTTGTGAAGTTTCATACTAGTTAGTAGCTCCAATTCATGAATTGTGCTCAATTATGCTTCAATTGAAGTTGGAATTTCGAATTTTTGAAAAATTTGATAAAAAATCTGGTTTTAAAATGTTTACAAGACTTTTGGTGAAAAAATTTTGAAAGTCATTTCAATTTGAAATTCCAACGTTCAATTCTAAGCTGGCCAATCTAAGCTGCCAGCTTTGAATTTGTTTTGCAAGTATAAATGTTTAAATGTCAATAGCTTCACTTAATTATATGCCTTTGATCTCCAATTTGCTTGAAATCATGTTTTAGGCATAAATTAGGATTGTAGTCATCAAGAATTTCATTGAAATTGCGCATTCCTTGTTCTAATTAAAATTATTTGTAGGAATGGGTCCTAGAAAAAAGAGACAAAGACCACAGATGCCTCTACATCTTTTCTCAGACCAGGAATCTGCTATCCAGTCAGCAGTATGCCTAAGATAGGAAAAAGAGGCTTGTGAAGATGGATTTCCTGAACACACAGTATTTAGACTGGAGTTTATTAGAAGAGTTCGGGATTTCTGACAGGATGGGAGAGATGATCCAAGATCCAGCTTGGATCAGGTTATTTGATTTCAGGGAGCCTGCATACGAGAACTTGACTATTGAGTTCTTGTCCACTTTGAAGAATATCCCAGATAGAGCTGAGTCCACTTTTCAGTTCCAGGCATTTGGGGAGACCAGGGAAGTTAAACTAAAATAGATGGGCAAGCTATTGGGATTGTATGATGAGGAAGAGAAGAATAGGAATCTGCCTAACAGTTGGCCTGAAGGAGATGATCACATGACTCAAGAGGCCTACTAGTTTCACTTGATTGCTCCTGATAGAGCAAATGAGCCTTTTGTCCCCTCCAAATCATTGGCCACATCATTTGGTGCTATTGAGCACAAGTTACTCCACCATATTCTTGCATACACCCTGAGCTGCAAGAAGACTAGTTATAGCAAGGTGACTAGTTTCGACATGTTTTATTTGTTCAGCCTTATCAGAGGCTACAGGATTGATCTGAGGGTGGAGATAGCAAACTTCATCTATAGGCAGGCAGATGATACTAGGACTCGAGTCCTATGTTGTGGTGACTACGTCACTAAGTTGCTGAAGGGGATGGATATTTTTAAGCCTCCACAAGATGATGAGATGCTTGAGAGTAAGAAAATCTCATCGGCACCATTCCGAGGCTGGGGACTACTGAAAAACCTAGAGGAGCTCACCCACCAGTTTTGGAAGAGATCGAGTTCTAGGATATCTTTCCTGAAGATACACCATTCGAGATCCCATCTAAATCTGGTCCTCCTCCTCCTGCAGGCACTTCTTCCACATATGGTATGGACCAGCTTAGGCTGGATGTTGAGGAGCTGAAGAAGCAAAGCCAAGAGCTCAGGGATAAACAAGAAAAGGAAAGAAAGAAAAATAAGAAATTTAGAAAGTCTATCTTTGAGGCGTTGAAGACGGCTATCTGCTGCTTGAGCCTAGAGACAGGGGCTGGGATGACATACGAGACTTCCTCTGAGTCACATCACACATATAGACTCAGTTCGGAGCATACACAGACAGCTAGCCCAGGAGACACTTAGAGACATACTCCTGAGCATAGTAGCAGAGCTAGTCCAGGGCCAGAGAGCTAGGGATCCTGCTAGCTTTCATTTGATCTTTATTGCTTTTTATTTTTTATCTTGGCCTGTATATATATTGAGCACCTAAGTTCCTGTGGCTAGACTCCTTTATTTATGCTTTATTTTTTGCTTTTATTTTTGTTTTTGTTTTTCTTTTGTAGTGACTACAGGAAAGCAAGCAAAGCAAATTCTCTTGCAATGCAATTTTGATTACTGTGAAACTACAGAATTCAGGGAAGTATCAAATTCTTTTCTTATTCCTTTCCTATGATTTAATTTGTTGCAAAACAGTGAGGACACTATTTAGTTGAAGTGTGGGGGAAGGGATAAATTGAATGAAGTGCTGAATTAAAGTTGTGAATATGATCTGTTGTCTGCTGCTATTTATATTTGAAATTCTCCACCTTGTATTTTTGGTTTGAAAGCAAATTATGGGGAAATTCTGCCAAAATTTTTTCAAAAATCTCTTGAAATTGGAGATAGTACAAATTAAAGACTGAAAGCAATAAATTAACTTGTGAAAGTATCTTACTTACCTGCTGTTTATGATTGGTTTACTCAATTAAAATTAAGTTGTAAAATCCTTAAGAAACAAGTTTACTTTATTTTTAACTTTAGAATTGGAAATTTAAAAGCTAGTCGAGTCCTTTTGTGAAAAATAAACACGTTTACTTTTAGGAAATTTTAGTTTGTATATATTCTTTGAATTACAACACTTAGTGAAAGAGGTAGAAAGAAACTTTTAAACTTAGTGATCCTTTATAAAAATAAGTCTTTGATTTGTTATTGCATTCAAAAGAAAGAAACAAGCATAGCCAACTCCTCTGACTGAAATTTTGAGTTATGAGTATCTGAACTTGAATGTTAAAGCGAGGAAGAGTTCTTAGGGGTATTTGAAACCTAGTCACTTAGGTGATGAGCCGGGATGTGCCGACTCGATGAACTCACTATAACAAGAAGGGAAGAAAGGCAAAAGTTCAATTCATGAGCTTTGAAAAGCAAAAAGATAGAGGCAAAAACCTCCCAAAAAGAAAATAAATGCTTGAAAAAGAAAAAGAAAAATGAATGCAAATATGCAAATAAATGAGACTTATAATAAAGAAGGAGAAATTCTAAGGAAAAAGTAGATATCCGCATGCTTTCATTTAGTGTTACTTAGAATATATATATAAAAGCTAAAAGTCCAATGAAGTTTAAATGAGTATTTTTCCTTAGTGGATTGAGTATTTGCTTTTTGAATAGAATGTTCTTTTGTTAAAGGTTGAGATTAAAACACGTTTTGTTTGGATTAACTCCTAAATTTTAATTATAGTACTCTAATTACAAGAAATTGGTATGGTTAGAGCAATAGATACAAGAAAAACAAGTTAAAGAAATTGTGATTAAATTAGAAAAGTTGTACTATCTATAAGAGATTTCTTTTTATTCTTCATTTTGCTTGAGGACAAGCAAAAGTTCAAGTGTAGGGGATTGATAAGATCATATTTTATACGATTTGTTGATGTTCAAAAGAGCTAGAATGGATATTTGTTTTGATTAAAATTCATGTTTCAGGTCTAATTTGGATAAAGAAATCAAAACAAGAAACTTTGAAGTGAAAATTGGAAAAATTGAAAGATAGGCTGGCATTTCAGACTTCAAAGCCGTCGGCGTTCAGACGGCTTACCTTCAAGGCCGTTGCTTACACTGCCAGCTTTGTCAAGCCTATGACTTAACCAACTATACGCCGCTTCAAAGCTACCGACGTAGAAGTTGAAGAGGCCAGCAGCTCAGAGTTGAAAAGTCACCAGTGCAAAAGGAGTTACAACCTATGCCGGCTACTGAGTCGCCGGCGTTGAGGCAGTGTAGGTAACAGATCTAAAGAGACATGAAGACAACACATGCTTGGAGGAAATTGAAGAGACAAAATACGCTGGAGTATCTAAGCCAGTATCAAAGCCGCCGGCTTTGAGACAGCTTTCGTTATAAATCGACCCAACCTTTCATTTCTCATCACATATGCCGGCTAGATCTACATCTAAGTCGCCAGCGTAGAAGTGGCCTACACCTGCAACCGAAATTGAAAGCTGCCTGTGTAAGGAAGAAAATGGATTTACACTGTCTGTAAGCTGCCGGCGTAGGATCCATAATTGCCAGCATACGAAGTGAAACTGAAAATTCTCATTTAATGCCTTGCAAAATTTTTCCTATAAATAGGGGTTCTCCCCCCTCCAACATTCATCAACAAGCAGAAGCAAAGTAGTACACTCAGTATACAAATAGTCTAGCATTTTCATAGAGATTTGTGAGAGAAATTGAACTTTCAAGGATTGTAATTGAAGATTTGTGATACTTGAATTGGTGATATCTATTCTCTTTCTTATGCAATTCATTTATCTAAGATTTTTGTTCATAATACTATCAATTACATATTCTTATCTGATTATTGAATCTACATCCATGAGTAGCTAAACATTTCTTTGTGGGAAGTGATGAAATCCTAATTTTGCTAAAATGATTCTTGAATTTATATTATAGGATTGTTAGAATTATGGAATATTTGTATTGAATCCTAATTATCTATTTTATTTCTGATTGAAATTGAATTGATAAGAATTTTGATGATTTGGAAAAAGAATTAGGATTCATAGGAATTCATGAATTGAGATTAAACAATGATTGTAGAAACAATTAAGTTTAATATTAATTTAGAAATTGTTCCATGTACTTCATGCAATATTTCATTTTAAATTCTCACTAAGGAATTAGGAGAAGTTAATTTAGGATATTAGATAATCATTGAATTGGAAGATTTATGATTATAAATTAGATTCCATTGATAATTTGTATAGCAGAAGCTATTAGATTATTTTATGGTTAACTAAAACTTTGTTTTAGGTCTTTACAATTTCTTACAAATATCCACAATCCTAATTATTCATATAATATAAATTCAACATGATTAGTAAAGATTAGGATGGATTATGTTCCTTCCCACATTCATCTCATATAAACTTCTCACATTCTCATTTGCATTCATAATAGATATAATTTAGTCAATTGATACACTTTGATTGCCTAAATACTAGTATAAGCTAATATCAATCTAGTAGTTAATTTAGTCTCTGTGGGAACGATACTCTACTCATTCTATATTACTTGATCAAGACCCAGTACGCTTGTTAGTAGTATCTGAAATTTTATATACACATCCCATTCAGATCAAAAGCCTTCTTGCCCCCATTCCTTCTTTGAGCTCCCACACATATTTCTTCAAGATTCTTGAATAAAAATCTTGTCCAAAGCTTCCATAGACGATATAGGTAAAGATAGTGAAAGTTTTATGCATCAAATGACCTTTCATAAGCTTAAAAGCTAAGGATGATGATGCCAAAATGAAACACTCTTCTTCTCCATGATTATTCTCTTGCAGTATTATTATTCTTTTCTTACTAAAGTAGTTATATTCTGTAGATCTAGCTTTTTATGCTGTAAACCTCCAAATTTTTGGAATTGGTTTAGCCTAAAACCCTAGACCAGAAGTCAACCGGAACTCTAAAGGTCAACAAAACGTTAATTAGACGTGATAGTTTAAGTCCTACAATCTCGAATAAGCAACTCGGTAAGAGTAAGTGGGAGTTTAGAATATAGAATAGTGCGTAATTATTTAAGGAAGCGTAAAAAGAGCAGATTAGTAAAACCACAACTCGTTTGGAGCCCGATCAGACACAATTCTTGAAAAACGTGTCCCGGAGCCTAGAATAGTAAAAATATTCCGAATATACCGTTAGACTCGTAAAAAAAATAAGGTTTTTAGAAATATTAGTTTTATATTTTTTAAGTAAGTAAAAATAGCAGATATCTCAATTATACGCGTATTTTCTTACTACTGATACTTTATTAGTCATATCTACTTTACGTTACACTATTCATTACTATTCTGCACTATTCTTCTATCTCTATTTTTTCTTACACCTACTCTAACACACAACATAACCTATAACCTTTACTTTTTACCTTTCCCATAACTTTAATTCACAGCTACCTTACTTATTATTACATTTAATCAACAAAAATACAAAAATTAAATCACTCCCTCTCTCTTCTCTATCAAGGCGGCCGCACAACCCCCCCCAACCAATTCTCGCTTTCACAAATTGTTTCAATTTTTCTTTTATTTTAAACACACAAAAATTCACTCATCATTTCCTATAAATGCCCCTCTTCTCTTTCACTTCTTTCACACATTTATTACTTACAAATTTCCTATAAAACTCTTTCAAATTGTCCTCCCAAAACTCTCTCAAAATAATTCTAAAACAACTTCTACCTACAACAAAACCAAAACCACATAACACTTCCAAAGTCTTCTTTAGGTAACCATTTCCTAATATTTTCTTCTTCTCATGTCATGTAACTTTACATGACCATAGTGTGAGTTTCTAAAGACTAAATGTTTTGGAAGCTACACCATGTTCATATATTGTTCTTGTTCATGAAAATCTATTTATGTTTATGTTATTATTTTTGTTCATATTATTGTTATTATATCTAAGTATTATTATTAATATATATACATATTCTTTAGAGCATATAAGCTCACTTGTAATTTATTTATTTATTCCATTGCAATTTATTTATTCATTGTTATTTTAAGACTAGTCTTTAATCTTAGACTTATCCTCATCAAGTCAAAACAAATTTTTCTTTCTTTCATTTTATTTTTATTTTGGGACTAGTCTACTTCTTAGTCCCGGGAGCCTTGAAGAAGCTAAGACTCCCAATATTTGACTTTTTTATTTTATGTTATTTTTGTTTGCAATTAATTCTCATAAATCATGTTCATTTAAATGGTTGTCCAAAAATTTCAAGTTCTAAAATAATTGACAAAAAGGAGATTTTATCACTTAGAAATAAGTTTATGTAAAGTATAAAATCTATGGTTTAACAAAAATAAACTCATTAATTTTCAAGTTACAAAAAGAACCCACTATAATTTTAGAAACTACTTTTACCATGAAAAGCTTCTTAAATCACTTATTATTCCACTTTGTTTTTCAAAAGGAAATAATTTTTAGAACAAGAATGATTTCTAAAAACATAACATGAGGAAAGGGTGAGGAATTTTTAATAAAGATCTTTGCAAACAAATAACAAAGAAAATTATATGGGAAAAATAGCACTAATATGGAGAACTTAGAAAGAATAAAATTTATTTTCAAAAAGTTTATTTAAAAATAATAAAGCAAACATAAAACATCCTTAGAAAACAAAAGAAACAAAATATTCATTTCAAAAAGATTTACAAAATGAATTCTTGTAAACTATGTTTTTCTAAAAACTCCAAACCGACATTATTTTTACTCAAGAAACATGATTGGACAACAAACACTTGAGCATGAATAAATATAGCTATGTAGCTATAAAAAGAGGATTTTTCAACTATATATATAACTAAGTATTTATCAAGCAAATTTTGAAAGATTGAACAAAAGTTGTTTTTAAGTTAGAAATTCGTGGTGAATTTTATCACCACTTTTTCGGGGCCTAAATGGTTTAGTTTGACAAAAATAGTTTCAGAAATGAAAGATCTTTTCGAGTAGGTAGAAATCGGTATATTATACGCGATTCCTAGTTCAAATGACCAAGTTATGACCATTTTAAATTAGAACTTTCCTTAACTTTAACGTTCTTTTGACATTGTCTTGTCAAAATTCAAGAAAAACATCAAGAAATACTCATTGTGGGTATTTTCTTTGGCTAGGTGCCTCCGAGGAAGGATACCTATATCCGCGAAGATTATTTCGATTGAGTGGAGTGTGTGAACGACTCATCCGTATAGAAGAATAGTCGACATGGCATCGTGAGTTTATTTCCTTTAAATACTATACTTGTTGTGCTTGTAATCTAGTTGCATTAGAGTTACGAAAAGATAAATGGATATGTGTGTAAAATAATTCCTTGAAAGAATCCCAAGAATAGCGAGGCCATAATTGATTTAAATGTTTGTTTTAGTATAACACTTGCTTTGTATGAGATTCTTTGATCGCCTTAAATTTGATAATAACAATGTTATGATATCATAAATAAATGGATTCATGCATACTATGTAATAAGTCACATTGCATTTGGGTTATTATCCTTGGGTGAGAAGAATAGTAAGCTCATATCGAAAGCAACACTTGGTAGAGTGTCCGAAAGCAATTGCTTGGCGGTGTTAAGGAAATGCTTGGTGGAAGATCCGAAAGCAAAGCTCAATTCAAGTAGACTTCATATGCTTGGCGATATTGGTCGAAAGCATAAATCTTTTTACTAAAACTACTTGTTTGAGGTTATGTATCACCAAACCCCGAATAGAGGGTGCAAATTCATTCAACATATAGTTCCCATAAAACTATGTGCCTTGTTTGCCCACGTGTATGTTGCATTCCATTTGTTTGATTAAATAACTTGTTTGAAATTTTGTTACAAGAAGTTATTTATAGAAATAATTCTCACTAAGCCTGTTAGCTTATACCCCCATAGATACCTTTTGCAGTTCCCCTATTTGTGGTTGAGGCCACGAGGACCCTGTAGTCAGGTAATTTCTTTTTGGATAAGGAAATCCTAGATGAAGTTTAGTGTTAGATAAGATGTACAATATTCTTGTGATAGATTTGTGATTAAGCGAAATGTCCCTAAGTTTGTAAGATCATTGATATAAGTAAATGAATATTATGAATCCTCTTTTCTTAATATGTTATCATATCTTCTTAAGCTTCATAATTCCATGTATTGTCCTCTAAATTTGTGAGAGCACGCCTTATACTTAATATCAAAGCTTTTAGGAGTAGCTAAGGTTGTCATACTTAAGCTTTAATATTGAGTGTGGCAGACTGTTACGTTTAGGGTACCCCTTGGGGCGTGACATATGTAGCCTTGTTTATGTTTATATTTAAATCTATAGGTTTAGAGCTTATTACCATGTATTTCTTTTATATTCATGTTCATATTATGTGTAGATCTTAGATTTGAACTTGAATAAAAATAGTAAAATTCGTATCTTGATAAAACCTATATTTAAAAACCCTCTTCCAAGTCTCAAAATGGGAGTTTTAGTTGAGAAAATAAAGATTTAGCGGATGTATATCATCAAGACTTCTTTTTACAAGAATCAAAGGTGATTTTCAAAAGTTATTTTCAAAATAAAAATCTCATTTTCAGATTTTAGCCAAGGCATAGTTTAAAAACATGTTTTACAACTCAAAAATAAAGATTTTATTCAAGAAATGGAAGGCTCTTAAGATAGGATATGTAAAGGATGATTTTTCCTAAGTTTAGATGGATTTTATCACAAGATATGTCCAAAAGTAAATTTGGTAAATTCGGATCTCAACCAAGACCAATTTTGAAAACCCATTTTCCAACACCAAAATGAAAGTTTTGTTTAGAAAATGGAAGGCTTATGGAATAGGTATCAATAGGAGATGTTTTTGATAAGTAAATGGTAGATCTACTAGTAGAGATTTTCAAAAATAGGAAGAGATTACAAAGTATGAAATTTGAGTTCTATCCAAATTTTGTAAATTCATATGGTTTCAAAAACATGCCTTAAAAATCCATTTATCAACTCCAAAACTTGTGTTTTATATGAAAAATGAGGAGTTTAGGTCATAGATATAATCAAGTAATGATTTTTATAAATTAAGATGTGATTTCCTAAGAAAAATATGTAGAACAAGGAGTAGAAATGAAGTAAGAAAAAATTTGAGTTGCTAGTCAACTTAGAAAATTCGTAATTTTGGAGTGAGGTCATGAAAACTGTAAGCCCCGGAAAATTTCAGTAAATAATCCAAGAATAAACTTCAAAGACAAACTCTAAAAATGACTCCAAGTTAAAAACGAACTCTAAAAGGTTCTAAAATATAAACATAAATAAAAATTTTCCTAATCTTAAGAAACTGAGAGCCCTTGAAAATAAAATAGGAACCTAAATATCTTTAGAACCAAAATTCTTACGTAAGATAATTAGTTCATCTGATTTTCCACTCGGAAATCAAGATAATATGGAAACTCAATTACCACAACAATAATTTTGAGTAATTTAAAAATTCACCAAAGCCATTTCATAGTTAGGCTTTGTCACGATTAAGTAAGCTTAACTTGACAACAATTAATCGATAAACAAATTAATGATCCTGAAAGATAAGATTATAATGAAAGCTCTAAATAGACAAACCAAACCTTCGAAAATCATAAAACAGGATCGGGAATAAAATCCCATAACCTTAAGAAGAAGGTCTAATTATTATTATGATAATCAATTCAATCATTAAACCCTAAGTTGAAGTACCATAGACTTGAAAGCAAAACGAAAGTTCAACACTCATCAGTTATGAAATCTTTAAGCCAATCAAATCACTCGACGAATCAAAACTCGTAAGTCAGAGCAATATAAACCTTTAAAACAATATAAATAATCCCCATAAGGCATTAATAAATTCTTAGACTCAATTTCATCAAAAATTGTCTCAATAACCAATATTCGGTACGAATCGAGAAAACCCTATCCGATAACGAATGCGATAAATTTTCAAAACAATAAATCAATTTAAATATCTCGAGAACTGTTAATACTAGATAAATCATCAAAGAATTAATGTTATAGAAAATATGAATTATGAATAAAACTATTCAGTTTCTAAGTTGGCAACCCTGGCCTTAGTCAATCGAAAGCCCAAAATCCTAGTTGTTTAGATCCGGCAATCCCGAGTTCTTAATCCTAGAAGTTTAAGAATGTTTAGTGTTGGAATAGTGCATAATATAAGATAACTAAAAAGTATCATATTGGATCGAAATTAACCTTTTTCGGACCCGATCGGGTACTGCCTCGAAAAGCGTGTCCCGTGACCGGAATAATAAAAATATTCCGTCAACACCGTAAAACTCGTAATTTTATAAGGAATCATAAAATTACAGTTTCGTAATTTTTCGACTCCTAAAAATATCAGTTATAGCTTATATAAGCGTAATTTGACCGTACCGGTAGCTTATTTGATAAATTACTAAAATAATTTAATTAATTATTTCATTTTAATTATTAAAATTCTGCCATTGATTTTTTTATTTTATTTATAATTATTTCTCTCTTTTCAAAAATCTCATAATAAGACACATACATGTGACCCATACCTTTGTACACTATTGTAATGATTTCTACACCATACCTTGTACTATTTATGTCTTCCAACACTCCATGGCAGCTGCAACAAGCCCCCAAATCTGCCATTTTTCTTTTATTATTTTCATTTATTTAATGATTTAAAAGCTCCTTTTAGTTAATCACATGTGGAAGACAAGTTACATTTCAACTTCAAGTCAAAACCAAGCTAAATCCTCTCTCTTTCTTTCCCCAAGATTCACGCCAGCCCCCCCCCCCCCTTCTCTTGCTGCCCTTGTTTCTTTTCCTTTCTTTTATTTAACTCTCTTTAGCCTCTCTCATCTCTCTATATATAGTCTCTTATATTCACTCCTTCCATTCTTTACAAACCCTAGGCAAAATACTCTCTTATTTTCCTTCTTTCTTGCCTCCTTTGTTCTTGAAGTCTTGCTGCCCCATAGGAAAAGAAGGCCTCCACACTCATTTCTTGAAGCTTGTTTAAGAAAGCACCCTTCTTAAGCCTCCATTGGTGGTATAGGTATATAAAAAGAGGTTTCATGCATCAAAGGACCTTCCATAATGCCTATGAGCAATGGATGATGATGCCAAGAACATGAAACACTCACTTTGATCCTTGCTTATCTTGTTAATTCTATTTTTGTTGTTATAATGTGTAGATCTCACTTTTGCAAGACTTGTTCTTAGTATTTGTTATGTAAAATCTTGGTATATGGATAATGTGGTTGTATGCATGAAGTTGATGCCTATATAAATGTAGATCTTGGTTTTGAACACAAATGAAAACTTTAATTTTCGTATCTTGGCAAAGCTCAAATTTAAACACCCCCTTCCAAGTCTCAAAATGGAAGTTTTAGTTGAGAAAATGAAGCCTTAAGGAGTATATATCATCAAGACTTTATTTTGTAAAAATCAAAGGTGATTTTCAAATGTTATTTTCAAAAATAAAATTTGTATTCGCGGATTCAAACCAAGACCCATTTTCAAAACATATTGTTTAACCCCAAAATGAAGTTTTAAGCTAAAATATGAAGGGCTTATGGAATAGATATCATAGGGAAGTGATTTTAATAAATTGATGGTGGATATACTAGGAGGAAATTGTTAAACAAGTGATATTTACAAGGTAAGAAAATTGATCTTGTGTAAGATTGTATGAATCTCGTATCTAGGGGAAGATGAGATATAAAAACCTATTTTTCAAACTCAAAATGGAAGTTTTATCAAAGAAATGAAGACCTTAGGGTATGGTTTTAGTGGGGACTTGATTTCCAAAAGAATAAATGAGTTTTCCCTAAAAGAAATCACTTAAAAACCAATCTTGCAAAATTCGGATTTAGAGATAGCTCCTACTTGAACATCTATTTTCTAAGTCTAAAATAAGGATTTTTATCAAGAAATGAAGGCCTTGAGATATATATTTAGTTGAGGCTTAGTTTTAACAAGAATGAATAGGTTTCACTATGAAATTTTCCTAAAACAAGTGTAGTTACTCAAGACTACAAAATTATTCTAGTTTAACTAAGTTTCTTGACTTTTTATGAATTTAAAACCTTCTAAGGAAATTCTTGAAATAAATATCAACGAGAACATACGTATAGGAAGATCACAACATGTCATCCATGATAGTAAATCATCCATATTGTATTTACATTTGATCTATGATTTAGAAACATCGCAAACATTCACAAAAACAAATTTTCGAAAGTGAATTCGTTACTGATCAGAACTGATCGGCTTGTTCCGAAGCTGTAACATTTTCAAAACTTAGATATTTTATTAGAATTAAATAGATCTTTCGAAGTAGATAGAAATCGGTATATAATTTGCGAAATTCCGAGTTAAAATGACCAAGTTATGGCCATTTTAAGTTGGAACTTTTGCTTGTTACGAAAATTACGAACTAAAGAGTTATATTTGATAAGTTGGGATTAGATTGTAGTATGAAGTACTCATTTGGGTATTTCTTTCGTTTAGGGGAGTTCGGATCGGAGGATTTCTTGCCACCGGGCTACTACGATTAGAGAACGGAGTCCATGGCCGAGTGAGTTTCTACTTCCTATTACGTTCCTGATTGTGCATGTAAATTTAGTCGCACTAGATTGATAAGCAAAGATAAAATGAAGAGATGATGGGTAATTATGGGGTTATGTATGTGTTGATGATGTATTGAGCAAACCATGTTAAGAATATCGAAACCGGGTGATTAATGATGAATGTTTATTGCTATATTATTGATTGTCTGCGTAATTGGTTGATCACTTAAGAATTGGAATAATGACTAATTGGAATGATAAACTAATATGGACATAATCACTTCACGTTGGGGATGGAGCATTAGCATATTGTTTCAGTTATCCGGTATCCATAAAATGGAATATTATGTGAGGGTAACCGTGACCCGAAACGGAATATTATGTGAGGGTAACCGTGACCCGAAAGAATAATGTGTGAGGGTAACCGTGACCCGAAAACGGAATTGTTAGTACAGGAGTCGTGAATCTGCTAACCCCGAATAGAGGGCGTAAATCTATTCACATATGATTTCCGGTTGATCATATGTTTTGTATGACTCATGTGTTTGTTGCATTCATATGATTGATTAAATAACTTGCTTGATTGATTGTTGGATGCGTGATTTATGGAAGTTCTCACTCACTAAGCTAGTGTAGCTTACCCTCCCACAGTTATTGAATGTTACAGGTTGATTTAAGATTACGACTCGAAGACCGAGATATCAGGAAACCCGAATATGAGTTTGAGCCTCCAATAAGGAAACGGTGGACGAGAAGGCCTTAGTCATGTTTAGTGAAGTTGTGTTATGATAGGTCTTATGTAGTAGTAACCTATGAGATTCTATATATGTCTTTTGTTTAAGGTTGTAGTTGGAATTTTAACGGGGTATGCCCCTAAGAAGTGTAATCGATTATATTTGAAGTTAATTACATTCCTTATATCTTGTTGTATAACTTATATCAATACGAATTGCTATACTTCGATCGTGTCTCCTTAATGTGTTGTACGCCTTGTACATAGTACGGAAGCCTTCGCGTGACTGAGGTGGTCATTCTTAGGCTTTAATATTGTGTACGGCGGACTGCCACGTTTAGGGTACCCTTCGGGGCGTGACAAAAACACTTACTTTCCAAACTCAAAATTAAAGTTTTATTAAAGAAATGAAGTCCTTTGTGTCTAGGTATGGTTGAGCCTTAATTTTATAAGTATCAAATGATTTTTACATAAAGGAATCACCACAAAAACAAGTTTTGCAAAATTCAAATTTTGGGATGAGCCAATTTTAAAAACATGTTGACAAAGTGTGAAATGAGAATTTTTATTGGAAAACAAAGGCCTTAGGGAATATACGTAATGAAGGCTTAATTTTAACAAGAATAAATAGATTTTATCAAGAAATTGTTTTAAAAACAAGTGGGGATTGTCAAGAATACAAGACTAGCCTTTCTAAGTTGATTTTTCATAAAGTCTTACAAAGAAAAAGTTTTCTAAAAATTTCTTTTGTTCAATATCATCAAGAACATGTAATATATATATATATATATCTCATGACATATCATTTATAGTAGTAACTTGTTCATATTTCATGTGTACTTGCTTTGGATAGTAGAAACATTACAAACATTCACAAAACTACTTTTTCGAAATTGAATTTCGCTACTGATCAGACCTTTTTGAAGCTTAAAATTTTTCAAAACTTAAATATGACATTGGAATTAGATAGATCTTTTGAAGTAGATAGAAATCGATATATAATTTGCTAAAATCCGAGTTAAAACGACCAAGTTATAGCCATTTTAAGTTGGAATTCCTACTTAGGATGAGAATTGCGAATTTGATAGTTTATATAAGATAATTTGGACCAGTTAAGTGGTGAAATACCTATTATGGTATTTCTTCCCTTATAGGTGACTCCGAAATCAACGATTCCCTACCACCAGATTACTTTTACTAAGAGACTGGTGATCTAATGGCCGAGTGAGTTTTCTTCTTATTTTGTTACCTTGTTTGTGCTTGTAGCTAGTTGCATTAGAATTATAGGAACAAGATAAAAAAATGATATGAATGGGGATGGGATAGATGATGAGACTTTGATGTATGTATGCCAAAGAATACTAAAGCATATCAAAACCATGATTCGATTGGATAACTGCACTGTTCATATTACTTCTGTTATGTGTATGATATTGGTTGGTCACTCTAAAGAATGTATGAATATTTTGACCTAAGCAAAAATTAAATTGGTCATGCATTGCATCGGACATGTTGCATTTGGTAGTGTGCTACTCCTACGTAGGTCGATCAGTATGGTCCGAGAACTCGTTTGGATAATGAGACCCAATATCAGAGCTCATTCATAGGGAACTAAGGTGCATTGGGGATGCATTCCATGGATGAGCCTAGCCGAGTCGAGTGCTATGAGCCGAGGGCTTGGGGACTAGCAGCGGTGGTGTAGACTTTCAATACCATCCCTAACCCAAGATATGGAGGGCGTAAATCCATTCTGTGTGTGGGTTCCAGATACCCATACATAATTATCTGCTCATGTGTTTGTTCATGCATAACATATAGTTGACTTATAACTTGCTTGTTATGGTACAGAATTAATGGAATTCTCACTAAGCTAGTGTAGCTTATACCCCAATAGATGTTTGAATGAACAGGTTATCTCAAGAATGCTAAGTGGGGACCGAGATGGTTAGAGTCGAATATGACTCCGGGATTCCAGCGGGAAGTATGAATACTTGAAGTTATTAGCTAGGTTTTATGATTTGCTTTGTAATAGTTTTATGTAGTGAAATCTTTTGATGAATTGTAATTTGAAGTATAGTGAAGTGTATTTCCTTTACATTGTTACTTAAGTTATACCAATATAAAATGTGTTACTCCGATATGTCTCCTCCATGTGTTAGACGCCTTGTACATAGTATGGAAGTCTTCGTGTGACTAAGACGGTCATTCCTAAGCTTTAATATTGTGTACGGCGGACTACCACGTTTAGGGTACCTTTCGAGGCATGACACTAAGACTAGAAAGACTAATCTTAAAAAAATAGCATGAAATAAATAAATTGCAAAGCATGAAATTAAATAAATAACAAGTGAGCTTATATGCTCTAAAGATTATATATAAATACATAAATATATTTAGTTAGATATGAATAATAAAATTAACATAACAACATAATAAAATAGGAATTTTATGTGCAAGAACAAAACATGAACATGTTATTGCTTTTACTACTCATATGAGTTTCAAAACAACACTATAGTCATGTTAAGTTACATGACATGGATGAACTAAATGGTTGGAAAAATTTTACCTAAAGTATTTATGTGGTATGAAGATGGTAGATGAAAGGGGGTATTATGTGAGTAGTTATATGTGGTAGATAGTTTGTGTATAAGGAATGATTTTTGTGAAGAATTGGTTTAAGAGAGTTTTGGTAGAGAGAAATCTTGAAGAGAGGATTTGTGGAGAGATTTCGAGAGAGTTTTGATAGTGAAATGAATTATGTGAAAGAATGAAGGAGGAATGGGGTATTTATAGAATTTTGGAGTGAAAATTAGATGTAATTAAATTAATTAAAAAAGAAAATAAATGAGGAGGGAAGAGGGAGAGAAGTGGACAGCAATAGCATGGAAGGATAGAGAATTGTGATTAAAAATTAATTTTTGAAGAAAAGTGTAAGAGAAGTTTAGTAATATGTAGTGTAGAATTTTTATGGGAAAAGAAAATTGTAAGAAATAGGTATGTAGGTATAAGAATAGGTAGTAAGAAAAAGTAGAGATAGAGGAATAGTAATGAATAGTATAAAAGTACTATGAATAGTAAACTAGACAATTAAAATACCGATAGTAATAAAAATACGCGTATAAATGTAATATCTATAATTTTTAGCTACCGAAAAATTCTAAAACTGGTATTTTTGAAAACCTTATATTTTTACGAGTTTATTGGTATTAATGGAATATTTTTGCCGTCTAGTGTACTAGAGCATGATTTTTGAAAACTGATCTCATTCGGATCCGAAGGACACTAGAATTTTGCGAATATGATATTTTTAAGTTTCCCTATATTATTATGAACTATTATCAATAATTATTTCCATTTCGTTGTTTAGGGTTTAAGAGTGTGGGATTGCTGGATCTTAAATACTAGGATTTGTTGTAAGCTTTGTTGACTTTTAGGGTTTCGATTTGACTTCCGGTTTTATTGAGTTATTCGTAAGATCATATAATTTTGGAGTTTTGATCATATTATATTTTTAGTTTGATATCTATGGTTTATCTCATTTTACTTGTGATTATCTAATATTTTTCAGTTCTTGGGATCGTTTAACCGAGTCTAGGTTTATGAGTTGACTCACTTTGACTTTTGTTTGAAAATTGAAATTTCTGATTTTAAAATTCACCAAAAGATTTAAGATCTTAGCATTTCATTGTCGAGTGTTGTTTAGATATATCATTTTGATTTGCATTATAGAAATTGAGTCGATGATTTGATTGGCATACAGATGTTGATTCAACCGATAATTATATTTCTATTTTGTTTTTTGAGGGTTCTCTTTTTTCAAGATTAAGAATTCTCGTTTTTGACCTTATTTAGAATTAAGTTATAACTTGGTTTGATTTTTACGGTTTCATTTCCGGTGTTTGACTCTTACGATTATTTTCTAAGAATTATGAAATTTTCAGGGTTTACAAAAGGCCTTAGGGAATATGCATAATAAAGGCTTAATTTTAACAAGAATAAATAAATTTTATCAAGGAATTTTTCTAAAAACAAGTGGGGATTGTCAAGAATACAAGACTAGCCTTTTTAAGTTGATTTTTCATAAAGTTTTACAAAGAAAAAGTTTTCTAAAAATTTCTTTTGTTAAATATCATCAAGAATTCAAGCCATCTTATGGCTTTAAGAGTGACATTAGTGGGGGCAGCTTACCCCTAAGGGTGTTAGTTGCTAGAAATGTAAGGGGGATCACTACCCCAAGAGATGTCCACAGTTAAAGGATAAGTGTTATTTTTGTGGTGATTCATCTCACAAGATTACTGACTGCCCAAAGAAGGCTACCACCATATGTTTTGTTTGCAGGCAAAGGGGTCACTTTGCCAATGAGTGCCCACAGAGGAAGGATGCCCCAGCTAGATCTTTTGGAGGATCAGCAATGGTAAGACCCGAGAATGGGATCGGTGGAAATAATGGTAGCCACTCTGGGTCATTCATGCACGGGATGAGGATCTATAACCTCGAAGGACAATGGTTATGCGAGGAGATGGGAGATGAAGATTGCGGATTGGCTGCTCTCGAGGAGGATAGTGGTCTAGACTTCGGCCTTATTACAGCTACATCTCCTACTTTTTGCTCTTGTTTTTTGCTGTTTTTAAGTTGTTAAGATTCAAGTTTAAGGAAAGATAAACAAGCTCAGTTAAGTTAAGGAAGTTAGAAAAGTAAGTTAGGATAGTATGAAGTTAGTGATTAGTAACTATTGGACGTAGAACACATATGGGTAGCTAAAGCGACCGCCTATGCTTTGTTTGACACGGGAGCCACACACTTGTTTATCACCACCAGATTGGCTAGACAAGTTGGTTTACCAATAGTCACTGTTGCCTCTTTTCGTATTAAAACCCCTACTGGAAGCATTGTGACAACAAATGAGATGTTAAAGGATTGTCTAATGGAGATTCACGGACATAGTACAAGATGTGATTTAATAGTGTTGGAGATAAGTAGATATGAAGTGATTTTGGGTATGAGTTGGTTAGCCGCTGCTAAAGCCGTTGTGGACCGTCAAAAGAAGAAAGTGAATTTTAAGGATGTTAATGGATTGGATGTTGAGTTCACGGGTGAGACCGTAGCTTTAAGAGGAATAGATCTAGGCTCATTTGAGTTGATCATGGATGGAGAGGTTGAGATTGAAAGTGAAAATTTTCTTAATGCAATGGAAAAAGAGGAAGGATTGCCTAAGATTGAGGATATAACAATTGTCAAGGAATTTTCCGATGTCTTTTCGAGTGAGCTACCAAGTTTGCCTCCTAATAGAGAAATTGACTTTGAGATTGACTTGGTGCCGAATACTGAGCCGATATCCAAAGCGTCTTACCATATGGCCCCTGTTGAGTTAAAGGAATTACAAAGGCAATTACAAGAACTCTTGGACCAAGGATTCATAAGATCAAGTGTGTCACCATGGGGTGCACCTGTGCTATTTGTTAAGATAAAGGATGGATCAATGAGGTTATGTGTTGATTATCGGGAGTTGAATAAAGTTACCATCAAGAATAAGTATCCACTTCCAAGGATTGATGACCTTTTTGATTAGTTACAAGGAGCAAGTGTATTATCACGAATTGATCTACGATCGAGGTATCATCAGTTAAGAGTCAGACCCGAAGATGTGCCAAAAACTGCTTTTCGGACTCGTTATGGACATTATGAGTTCCTAGTGATGTCTTTTGGATTAACAAATGCTCATGCTGCCTTTATGGACTTGATGAATCGGGTATATAAACCTTTGTTGGATAAGTTTGTGATTGTGTTTATTGATGATATTTTGATTTATTCGAAGACGAGGGAGCAACACAAAGAGCATGGCATCATATCATATTTAAGTTTATGTCTTTTTAGGATATTTATAATTTCCATAGGGATATTTATTGTATTTATTATTTAGTTTGAATTTCTTTTCCTTGTATTTATTACCTAGTTTGAATTTCTTTTAAGTCTTCCATGTATTTATTATTTAGTTGCTTAATTTTTAGGCTAATTAAGCCTATAAAAACCCATCATATGTAATCTTTTAAGAGAATGAAATGAATGAAAATTTGAGAGCTTTTTCTCTTTGAGTTATGAGAAAAAACTTATTTGAACTTATCGGGTTTTTACTCGTGGCGTTCACCATGACTTATCAATCGGGTTTTCCATCCCCGATTGTGGCGTCCTCCTTTATATCAAGGTTCTTGGTTGGTATTTCCTAAAGGGTCAAGATTCTTATATCAAGGTTCTTAGGATTACTCAACCAATGGGTCGCGGTTTTCCATCAATTTTGAGGTCTTGGGAATCTAGATAATCAAGCGTATTGATATAGGGTTTCGTCACAGGTTGGCGTGGTTCGTATCAGTTTGGTATCAGAGCCTTAGGTTTGTCAAAATCACCATATCCAGTTCAAACTTGAGGTACTACTAGGGATCGGATTAAAACATACCCCACACAACCTCCCCCCCCCCCCCCCCCCCCCCCAATTAAAAAATATTTAATTATTTGAAAAGTCCGTTTTAAATTTTCAAGTTGCAAATATTTAGTTATCAAGATCGGATTATGAGTTATTAAATAGTAAAATGAATAAAAATTCAAAATTTGAAGGCTTATTCCTAAAGGGCCAATCGAATTCTTAATTTTAATTATCGGATTTTTTTAATTGATTTTTTTATCACACTGTGATATTTGACATCATTGAATGGGCGCATTCGAAAACAATTAGATAAACCTCAAGTCGAACTGGATATGGTGATTTTGATAAACCTAAGGCTCTGATACCAAACTGATATGAACCACGCCAACCTATGACGAAACCCTATATCAATATGCTTGATTATCTAGATTGCCAAGACCTCAAAATTGATGGAAAACCGCGACCCATTGGTTGAGTAATCCGAAGAACCTTGATATAAGAATCTTGACCCTTTAGGAAATACGAACCAAGAACCTTGGTATCAAGGAGGATGCCACAATCGGGGATGGAAAACCCGATTGATAAGTCATGGTGAACGCCACGGATAAAAGCCCGATAAGTTCAAACAAGTTCTTTCTCAGAACTCAAAGAGAAAAGCCTCTCAAATTTTCATTCATTTCATTCTCTTAAAAGATTACATATGATGGGTTTTTATAGGCTTAATTAGCCTAAAAATTAAGCAACTAAATAATAAATACATGGAAGACTTAAAAGAAATTCAAACTAGGTAATAAATACAAGAAAAAGAAATTCAAACTAAATAATAAATACAATAAATATCCCTAAGGAAATATTAAATATCTTAAAAAGACATAAACTTAAATATGATATGATGCCATCTGATTCTCATTAGTCCCTCCTTCTCGAAAAAGATTCGTCCTCAAATCTCCAAACTGTTGCGAACCACAAGCGACCTGCCTTGAGACCCAACATCAATATGCTTGAAAACATCGTTCCTCTTTCTCGAAAAAAAAGTTTCATCATTGAATCTCCAAATTGATGTAAATCATAAGCGACCTACCTTGAGACCCAACACCAATATGCTTGGAAACAACTCACTCGAAAAGTCTGATCAAATGATAAGCGACAAACCTTAAACCAAATGACTTTTCTTTTCTTTTTTTTTTTTTTTAGTTTCAAGCCCTAAACAAGAAACCTAATTAAAAGAAATCAATTTTTTTTATTATACTCTTCTTCTTCTTCTTCTTCTTTTAATATAATAAACACACTAAAACTGCTAGACCTAAAATCAAGACAAACAAAGGATATGAATGACTTGAGTTACCTCTTATCAAACTGGATATAAATTCTTAGAAATCTTATGCTCTGATACCAAACTGATATGAACCACGCCAACCTGTGACGAAACCTCATATCAATACGCTTGATTATCTAGATTCCCAAGCCCTCAAAATCGATGGAAAACCGCGACCCATTGGTTGAGTAATCCTAAGAACCTTGATATAAGGATCTTGACCCTTTAGGAAATACCAACCAAGAACCTTGGTATAAAGGAGGACGCCACAATTGGAGATGGAAAACCCGATTGATAAGTCATGGTGAACGCCATGGGTAAAAACCCGATAAGTTCAAACAAGTTCTTTCTCAGAACTCAAAGAGAAAAAGCTCTCAAATTTTCATTCATTTCATTCTCTTAAAAGATTACATATGATGGGTTCTTATAGGCTTAATTAGCCTAAAAATTAAGCAACTAAATAATAAATACATGGAAGACTTAAAAGAAATTCAAACTAGGTAATAAATACAAGGAAAAGAAATTCAAACTAAATAATAAATACAATAAATATCCCTAAGGAAATAATAAATATCCTAAAAAGACATAAACTTAAATATGATATGATGCCATCTGATTCTCATCAAACATAAACTGTATGCCAAGTTTTTCAAGTGTGACTTCTGGTTAGACAGGATCTCGTTTTTTGGACATGTTGTGTCAGGTGAGGGCATATCTGTAGACCCCGAGAAGGTTAAGTCTATGGTGGAATGGAAGCCACCTATGACCGTGACTGAAGTAAGAAGCTTTTTGGGTTTAGCTGAATATTATAGGAAATTTGTCCAAGACTTTTCTAAGATAGCCAAGCCGTTAACTCAGTTGACGCAAAAGAATGAAAAGTTTGTTTGGACGGAAAAGCGGGATCAAAGCTTTCAAGAATTGAAACAATGACTTGTTTCTGCTCCGATCTTGGTTTCATCAAACCCTGAGAGACCCTACATGGTACATAGTGATGCTTCGAAAATGGTCTCGGATGCGTTCTCATGCAAGAGGGAAAGGTGATTGCCTATGCTTCAAGGCAGCTAACGCCACATGAGCAAAATTATCCTACGCATGACTTAGAACCAGCCACGGTTGTTTTTGCCTTGAAAATATGGAGACATTACCTTTATGGACAAAGGTATAAGATCTACACCGATCATAAGAGTCTTAAGCACTTGTTCACCCAAAAAGAATTAAACATGAGGCAGCGAAGGTGGCTAGAGTTAATTAAGGATTACGATTTGGGAATTAATTACTGCCCGGGAAAGGTAAACACGGTTGCTGATGCCTTAAGTCGTAAGAATCATGGTGAAGTTGCAACTCTTTTGACTGACCAGAAAGAATTGATAAAAGAATTTGAGAAGCTAAGCATTGAATTTGTTGGGCAAGGCTTGAAGATGGAAATGGAAATAGCAAGTTTGGTGTTGGAACCAACTTTAGTGGAAAGGATTAAAGAGGCCCAATGCTATGATGAAGTGATTCAAAGGATAAAGAAGGAAGTTCAGGAGGGGAAGTGTACTGATTTTTCAATGGATGAAGATGGGGTGATAAGGATGAAAGGACGACAGTGTGTGCCCGATGATGAATAAATAAGAAAGGAAATCATGAGCGAAGCACACAATTCTAGATATATGATACATCCGGGAGGAACCGAGATGAACCAAAACCTTAAAGGACAGTATTGGTGGAATGGAATGAAATGTGATGTGGTGGATTTTGTGATTAAGTGCCCAACATGCCAACAAGTGAAGGTAAAACATCAAAGGCCGGGTGGATTGTTAAAACCCTTGCCTATACTAGAATGGAAGTGGGACCAGATTTCCATGGATTTTGTTTGTGGTTTACTAAGGACGCCATCAGGTCATGATGTCATATGAGTTGTGGTGGATCGGTTAACTAAGTCTGTTCATTTTTTGCCAATAAGTATGACTTTCTCCATGGATAAATTGGCAAGACTTTACATGAAGGAAATAGTTCGCCTACATGGAGTACCGACTGGGATTGTGTCGGATCGAGACCCAAGGTTTGTGTCTAAGTTTTGGGTGAGCTTGCAGAAGTGTATGGGAACAAAGTTGCATTTTAGCACAGTTTATCATCCACAGATTGATGGACAGTTCGAAAGAACAATTCAGACTTTGGAAGATATGCTTCGGGCATGTGTGATGGAGTTCAAGGGAAGTTGGGAAGCGCATTTACCTTTGGTTGAGTTCGCTTACAACAATAGCTATCACTTGACCATCAAAATGCTGCCTTATGAGGCCTTATATGGACGTAAGTGTAGATCCCTGTTGTTTTGGGATGATGTGGAGAAGATAGTTCTTGGACTTGATCTCGTGCAAGATGCGGCTAACAAGGTTCGGGTAATCCAACAATGGATGAAGGAAGCTCAAGATAGACAAAAGAGTTGGGTAGATTTAAAAAGAAGGGTTCTTGAGTTTCAAGTGGGAGATCATGTGCATTTAAAGATAAATCCTATAAAAAATATTCACCGAGTTTGCTCACAAGGAATGTTGAGCCCCCGATATATCGGTCCCTTTGAAGTGCTGAATGGGTGGAAGAGTTAGCTTACCACCTTGCCTTGCCACCAAATCTTTTGGGAGTGCACAATGTTTTTCATGTCTCGGTTCTTCGCAAGCATGTAGCCAACCCGGATCAAGTCATAGAATTGGAACCGGTATTGTTAAAAGAAAACCTCACTTATGAGGAGCACCCGGTACAGATCTTGGATAAAAAGGTACAAAAATTAAGGAATAAGGAAATTAAGTACGTAAAGGTTCTTCGGAGAAATCACACCCGTGAGGAAGCAACATGGGAAGCAGAAAGTGAGATGCGGCAAAAGTATCCAAGCCTATTTAAAGAATCAGGTACGTCGTTCAAGTTTTGCGGACAAAACTTTCTTTAAGGTGGGTAGGTTGTAAGCCCTTGGTTTTTAGAGTAATCCTAAGCCTTAACCCTAAACTGGGAAGTCAACTGGAAATCTTAAGTCAACAGATCTCAAGTTTAACCCTACAGTTTAGATCTTGAAAATTCCATGTTCATAAACCGAGAAGTCAAAAATTAAGTGAAGTTTGTACAATAGTACATAATAATATTTGATTTCTTAAAAATATCAGATTGGTTTATTTTCGACTTATTTCGAACCCGATTGGATATTGTTTTTGGAAAGCGTGTCCCGAGGCTCAAAAATTAAAAATATAGCTTTAATATTTTTAGACTCATATTTTCATAAGGATTTCAAAAATATCAAGTTTATAATTTTTCGAAATAAAAAAATATCAATAATAGCTTATATAAGTATATTTTGGCCGTACCGGTAACATATTTGTTGGAATACTAAAATAATTCAATTAATTATTTAATTGTATTTATGAAAATTCTGCCACTTATTAAAAATATTTTTCTTAAATTTATTTTATATATTTTCCTAATAAAAAGTACATTTTCAACCCATACTTCAAGTACACTTCAATTGTCACTTCTACACATTATTCAAGTTTTTTTTCACTTATTTTACACTCCATTTTCAATGCATGGCGGCTGACCACACTCCCTAAAACAACCACTTTTCATTTTTTTAATAATTTATTTAATGAATTAAATTCTATTTTAGTTAGCATATTAAGTGACACAAGTTACACTTTCAAAAATTTAAGTTACAAACTAACTCTCTCTCTCTTTCTCCTCGTTGAGATTCACGCGCAACCTCCAAATCTACCATTGTTTTATTTTTTTCTTTCAATTAATTAACACATATTAATACACTCCTCTCTCTCTATTTACTGCCTTTTATTTACACCCTTTCTCTCTTTGCAAACCCTACCTCATTTACTCTCTTTTTCCTCTCTTTATTCCTTTCTTTCCCTTGTTCTTGCAAGAGAATACAAGCTGCCCCCATTTCCATTTCTTGCTTCCACACTCCATTCTTGAAGATCCTTTGAGTAAACCTTCTTCTTAAGCTTCCATAGATACTATAGGTTGATTATATGGAGGTTTCATGCATAGAAGGACTCTCCATAATGCCTAAAGGCTAGAGATGATGATGCCAAAAACTTTGAAACGCTCCTCTTGTTGATGATATTTAATAATATTGCTATATTTGTTGTCTTTAAGACTTTATTATCTTCATATTGGTATTATACCTTCTAGATCTAATTTATATGAATCTTTAGTTATGTTTATGTTTAGATCTATAGGTTTAGAGCTTACTACCATGTATTTCTTTTATATTCATGTTCATATTATGTGTAGATCTTAGATTTGAACTTGAATAAAAATAGTGAAATTCATATCTTGACAAAACCTATATTTAAAAACCCTCTTCCAAGTTTCAAAATGGGAGTTTTAGTTGAAAAAATGAAGGTTTAATGGATGTATATCATCAAGACTTCTTGTTACAAGAATCAAAGGTGATTTTCAAAAGTTATTTTCAAAATAAAAATCTCATTTTCGGATTTAGGCCAAGACATGGTTTAAAAACATGTTTTATAACTCAAAAATGAAGCTTTTATTCAAGAAATGGAAGGCTCTTAAGATAAGATATGCAAAGGATGATTTTTCCTGAGTCTTGATGGATTTTATCAAAAGGTATGTTCAGAAACAATTTTTGAAAATTCAGATCTAAGCCAAGAACCATTTTTAAAACCTATTATCTAACCCCAAAATGAAGATTTAGACAAAAATATAAATGGCTCCTGGTATAGATATTTAAAGGATTGGATTTTCACAAGTGAAGATGAGTTTCCTAAAAGGTATTTCTAAAATAGAGAGTTTTGTAAAAGACAAGTCTTCTAAAATAGAGAGTTTTGTAAAAGACAAGTCTACGTCTTATTTTCATTCTAAAACTCAAAGAAGAAATTCGGATTTGGAGGATGGATTTCCACTCCCCGAGGACTATTACGACTAGTGGATTTCTCTTCATGTCCAAGTGAGTTAATTTCTTAAATAGTTGTGCTCCTATGTGCTTGTAACCATAGCAGTATTAGAATTAGGACAAGATAAAATTGATCGTATGAATATGATTGCTACAAGGGTGAATTGATGATAAGAATATCGAAATGAGCTTGTGGTAATTATTTATATGACATAGTATGGACTGAATTTGTCTAAAATCTCTATGATCACCCATAAATTGTTAAATCAATATGCCATGATCTTATAATCAAATTAACCATGCATACCATATGTGAGTTACATTGCATAGGTTATTATACCTTTGTGGGAAGAAGGCATAATAATAAGGCAATGAGAGGCCTATAAACTTGAAACACCTAACCTGTAAGCTCCGGAAAATTTCAGTAAATAATTCCAAGATGAATTTCGAAAATAAACCTAAAAATCACTCCAAATTAAAACCGAATTTTGACAAGTCCTAAATCACGAACGAATCCAGAAATTCTTAATCTTGAGAAAATGAAAATCCTTAGAAACAAAATAAGAACTCAACAAACTCCAATTCCAAAACCATTATGCACAACAAATTCTATACGTAACTCCGACTTATAAAATCGGGTAATATAAAACCCAAAAACAAATTAATAAAAAGTAAATAACGATTAACTTTCGGAAATGAAACCCAATTCAAGAATTCCGAAAACGTTAAAAGATATTAAATACTTACAAAAATAAAATTTAAAATAAATATCTCAAATTAAATATGTTGTATAAACATAAATATCAGTTTCCAAATTGGCAATGATCTAAACCGGAAAAATCACTTGGAAACCCTAATCAAAATATAATAGCTTAAGTCCGGCAATCTAGTGCCCTTAACCCTAGAAGTTGAGGTGTAGTTTAAATAAGTAGAATAGCTCGTAGTAATATAAGTTTGTTTAAAAATATCAAATTGGTAAATTTTTGACCTATCTCGAATCTGTTCGGATACAGACTTTGAAAAGCATGTCCCGGGGCCCGAGATATCAAAAATATACCATTAGTACCGTTAGACTCGTAATTTTATAAGATTTCTAAATATATCAGTTATATAATTTTTCGGGTTATAAAAGTTACAGTTATAACCTTTTTATCGTATTTTCATTTCTACCGGTAATTGATTAGTCTTTTGCATTATTCATTTTATTTCATTACATAATTTTATTATTTTTATAATGTATACCCCGGGTTTCCTAGTAATCAAGTAAACTTCAGAAACCGGGAAATGAAACCCTAAACCGGTTTAATTCAAGCTTTGTGAAAAAAACTTAGAAACCCTAATTCCGGCTTTTCCTCGGTTTCTAAATAAGAAACTTTTATAAGTAAAATTAATTTTTAATATAGTTCTTGATTATATTTCGAAACAAGAAAAGATCATATTTTAAGAAAATTTCAATTCCTGGTCATCCCGAGACTCATTATAGAAAAGCGTGCCCCGGAACTAGAACTTCAAAAATCTACTTGTGAATACTCATTTGAATCGAAATAAAATAAGGATTTCAAAAATATAAATTTCAAAATTTTCCGGCTTACGAAAAATACAGTTATAACCTTCTTATTCGTATTTTTCTTACTACCAGTAATTAAGTTGTCTTGATTACTATTCATTACTATTCACAAGTACAACCTATGACTACCTATTTGTACCCCCTACAATTGCAACACTTACCATCACTCAATCAATCTCTTTTCTAAAGACTTTTTTGTCTCTTACTTATTTATACAATTTATGACAACTTTCACTCAAATCAAATCAATCAAGAAAAATCAAATTCTCCCCTCCCTTTCATGCATTGGTTGGCATGAAAACCGCTCCAACAAGCTCCCTTTTTGCAATTTCTTTTAATTTATTTTAGTCTCATTTAACCTAATTCCATTTAATATATAAGCTACATTTTCTCTCTCTTTCCTCATTCTTTCATTTTCAAACTTTCCAAAAGGTAAAACACTCTCAAAATCCTCTCCCTCTCACCCTTAATGCCGTGAGCTTTAGGAGCCCACACACACACACACACAACTTCTATTTCTTCTTTTCATCTCCTATTTTTCTTTAAGTAAATGAGCTTTTACTCCTTCTACTTATAGATCTTAGTAATGGCTAGGTTATTCTTGGATATTTCTAACCAAATGTCCCCATGATCTCTTGATAGGGACAAGGAAATATCAAAACAAGAATACCAAACCATCACAAAGTAGATCTAGCATTTAAAGGAGCTTTCATGCCAAAAGCTTTATGATTTTTCCATCAAAAAGTGTTTTGAACAAAAGATCTTTTATAAAAATATAGTTTTTATGTTTTCAAAACTCATTTAAGCACTTGATATAGTAGATCTACCATTTTACTACTCATATTCATGTAGCATTTAAGATCTCATCATTATTTTAGTTTATGTGCATTAATGGTCTTTAATGTTTTTGTCCTTAGTAAATAACCTTCCTAGTATATAGATCTATAGGTGATGAGTTAATAAAACCAAAAAGGAAAACACTTTTCAAGAAATGAGTTAGTGTAAATTCGGATGACTTGAAACCTAGTTTAAAAACCCTTTTATCAACTTCTAAACATGTGTTTTACAAGAAAAATGAAGCCTATAGGTGATAGATAATGTTTGGTAATATTTTTCATGAGTTTAAATGAGTTTTTACTAAAGAAAATATTTAAAACAAGAGATGAAGTCAATAGAAGTTTTGAGTTAAAAGTCTTGTAGGCAAAATTCGTAATAATGGATAGATGGTTAGAAAACACTATTTTTCCAACTTCAAAAATGGTATTCTTAAATAAATGAAGTCCTTAGGGTATAGGTATAATAAATACTTAAAGTTTTAAGTATAAAATACATTTTTCCTAAAGGAATCAACTTGAAAATGAATTTTCTAAATTCGGATTTTTGGAAACCCCTAGTAAAGACCCACTTAAAAGTTTACAAATGAAGATTTTATTAAAGAAATAAAGGCCTTAGGATATAACTAATATAAGGGTCAAAATTTCTTTAAAAAAGTGGAGTTTTCCTAAAGAAAATCCTTGTAATATGTAGGTGACCAAGTGTAGTAAACTCACTTGTTAAACAATAGCATGAAGTGGTTTTCTAAGAAAAAGTTTATTTAAATTCTTTAATCTAAAAAGTTAAGAACTTAGGCTCATTAGAGTTCATATCATGACATTCATGATAGGGAAAATCATTACCATGGTATTTAGTTTCATTTTGCACTTAGGAATCTCAAGTGCATTCATGAAAACCGCATTTTGGAATCAATACACGCTGTACAGATCTGATCCTCATTTCCGAGGCTTAGATATTTTCAAAACTTGATTTAAACTTCATATTTAGAAAGCTCTTCGAAGTAGATAGAAATCGATATAAAATTTGCGAGATTCCGAGTTAAAATGACCAAGTTATGGCCGTTTTAAGTTGAATTCCCGCTTAGGACGCGAATTACGAATTTGATAGTTCGTATGAAGTCGTTGGATTAGTTTGAGTTGAAATACTTATTAGAGTATTTTCTTCCTTTTTAGGTAATCCCGAGTTCGACGATTCCTACCACCGGATTATTATTACTAGAAGACCGGTGATCCAATGGCCGAGTGAGTTTTCTCCTTGTTTTGTTACCTTGATTGTGCTTGTAGTTAGTTGCATTAGAATTATAGGAACAAGATAAAAATCGATATGAATGGGGATGGGATATATGATGAGACTGTGATGAATGTATGCCAAAGAATACTAAAGCATATCGAAACCACGATTTGATTGGATAACTGCACCGTTCATATTATTCCTGTTATATGTGTGATATTGGTTGGTCACTCTAAAGAATGTATAAATATTTTTGTCCTAAGCAAAAATTAAATTGGTCATGCATCACATCGGACATATTGCATTTGGTAGCATGCTACTCCTACGCAGGTCGATCGGTATGGTCCGTTGTTGCCTCGTTTGGATAACGAGCCCGGTGCCAGAGCTCATTCAGGGGTACTAAGGCGCATGTGGATGCATCCTTGGATGAGCCTAGCCGAGTCGAGTGCTAAGAGCCGAGGGCTTGGGGACTAGATGCGGTCGTGTAGACTCAATACCATTCCTAACCCAAGATACGGAGGGCGTAAATCCGTTCTGTGTGTGGGTTCCGGATACCCATGCATAATTGCTTGCTCATGTGTTTGTTCATGCATAGCATATGATTGATTAATAACATGTTTGTTATGGTACGGAATTAAGGGAATTCTCACTAAGCTAGTGTAGCTTATACCCCAATAGTTGTTTAAATGAGCAGGTTATTCCAAGAATGCTAAGTGGGGACCGAGATGGTTGAAGCCAGAATGATTCGGGATTCCGGCAAGATATAAGAATGCTTGAAGTTTTTGGCTAAGCTTTACGATTTGCTTTAATAGTTTATGTAGTGAAGTCTTGGATGAATGTAGTGAAGTTTGATGAATTGTATTTTGAAGTATAGGTTTTGTATTTGGAGTATAGTGGATTGTATTTCCTTTACATTGTTACTCAATTGTATCAACATAAAATGTATCATTCCGATGTGTCTCCTTTATGTGTTAGACGCCTTGTACATAGTATGGAAGCCTTCGTGTGACTGAGGTGGTCATTCTTAAGCTTTAATATTGTGTATGGCGGACTGCCACGTTTAGGGTACCCTTCGGGGCATGACATAACCCTGAATGGAGGGCGTAAATCCATTCAACATAAGATTTTCGGACGGTCTTATATATTGTATGCTCATGTGTTTGTGCATTTCATATGGTTGCTAATAACTTGTCTGTTATATACTATTGTTGAGTATTAAATATTTGTAAATGAATCTCACTAAGCCTGTTAGCTTACACCTCGATAGTTTTGTTGTAGTGTTCCCATTTTTTGGTGTTCCGAGAGAACGCTTTTCACAAGGTTATCTTTTGGATGAAGGAGTTTTTGAAGAAGTCGGGACCAAGCTAGAGGCGTGGACTTCTAGAAAAATCTCTTTAACATAAACCCTAATGGCTATAATATGGTTTTAGACTGGATAGACTTCTATTATTATTTTTGGGCGGGGGTATGCCCCCTTGAATTTTGTAAAGACTTAACTTGTTTATCTTGTTGTGATTTCTATTCTTAATGCTATTGTATGCCTTCTTAAGACTATTTGGTTCAAAGTGTGATCCTAAAAATTGTGCAAGTACACCTTAAACCCGATATGTAAACTTATGGGTGACTGAGGATGTCATACTTAAGTTTAAGTATTGAGTATGGAGGACTGTCGCGTTTTAGGAAGAGGATTCTATCATGAGAGAAGCAGGGAGATCAACCTCTTTCCAATATACAACACGGATTCTGGCAATGCAACCCTTTGGGGCGTGACAGTAGGTTGCCTCTGTCTAAGCCATATGAACTCGTGCTGCTGTCACGCCCCGTAGGGTATCCTAAACGTAACAGCCCGCCACATACTAAGTAAGACTCTCGAGTTCCCTACCCGGGGGCCTTCAGAAGTCTTAAGTAGATGTAAAGCGTTCCTTTACGACAATAGAATACTTCAACATATGGAGTTAAACAGTTTAACAAGGCATTCATTGGCCATAGATAATAAATCAAAACGCAAAATGTTAAAGTTTACAAAACTAAGGGGCATTCTCCCGCAAAAGAATAACAGTCTATTACAGTCATCCAGAGTCCTTAGTTTCCAATGGAAGTCTATACAAGAAGGAATGAATTAAACTCTACAGGAAACTCCTATCTCCGGTACCTGCGCTGTGGCTTGTCTTGGCCTAAGCCATATAAACTCATGCCGCAAAAGATAGAAACTATAGGGGCGTAACTAACTACTTAGTGAGAAATACTTCCATAACACAATTAAATACAATCATTCAAGCAAGTGATTATTCAAGCAAGTGTAGCACCATACAAATGTGATCAACAAACATATGACCAACCGGAAATCATATGTGGATGGACTTGCGCCCTCCCATCCCGGGTTTAGCAGATTAACGAATTCTGCGGTACGATGCCGTTTAAGCTCACGGTCAACTGATTAAAAGCTCTTTTGTGGATCACGATAACCTCACATTCGTTTTATGGATCACGATTAACCTCACATTCGTTTTATGGGTCACGAAAAACCAACCAATGCAAATGCTCCAACCCCATTGTGACATGAATGAACTCAATATTAAGTCGTGGATTCGAATAGTATTTAATTCAATTCTTTTAAGTGACCAACAAGTATTCGCAGACATTCATCATAAGATTCTAGTACAAGATCCAATATCTTAACACCCGGTTTCGATATACCTAAGCTCCATTTCACATATCAGCAATCAATAACATAATTAATTCCCACATACCCTATCATGCTTGTACAATTCCTTTTATCTTTGCCTACATCACTAATGCACTACATTACAATCACAAGCATTATTTGAGAGTGGAAAGTAAACTCACTCGGCCATGGGCACCAAACTTCTAATAATAATAATCGGGAGGTAAGAGTGTTCGTCCTGCTCGGAATCACCTACCAATCAAGAATAATCCCTATGAGATTCCTCACCATGTAATTAAATCAAACTATACATCTAGACTAGTTGAATTCGGATTTTCTCGCTAATTTTGGAAGTTCCGACTTAAAAACGCCATAACTTGGTCATTTAACTCGGAATTTCGAAACTTTATATCGATCTTCATCTACTTCGAAAAGATCTATCTAATTCAAGTATTAATTCCGAGTTTTGAAAAATAACAGGGTCACGGAACAGTGGGATCAGTTCTCTCCCGCAATTGACCCAAATCGAAAAAATTGCTTTGCCTTTGATAAAAAGTATTCCTAGATGATAATTCATGCATGAATGATATGGAATGAACTACTAATGTGTATGCTAATGTGATGAACTCAATATGTGCATAGTCAATGATGATTTTTGGTAATAAACTCTTAGGTACTCCTAAGTGTTAGGGAAAGTTTCATAAGGGCTAATTCTAAGAAGTTATTTTTCCCACATTATACTCCTTAGGTTTCTTTGGTTTTTAATCTTGTAATTTACTTATTATTTAACTAAAAATAGGTTCTCAAATCTATAATAGTCATGGACTCCATTCATGCATAAAAATTCACCTTTTTCATTTGGTAAACACGTTTTCAAATGAGCTATTTGTAAAAATCCGAATTTTCCAATTTTCCCTTGTCTTACATTTTTCTTAAGGGAAATCTAGTCTAATGCATTAAAAATTGAAGCTTCAATGTATACATTATCTAAGGACCTCATTTAGCTTATAAAAAATCCATTTTAGACTTAAATACTAAGTGTTTAATTAGGCATTACACAAAGTTACGAATTTGACTACACACTAAAGTCAACATTTTTCATTCAACTTCACCTCTTGTTTTCCTCATCATTATTATGCCTAAACTCATCCAAACTCATGAAAATAATTCTTTTAACATGTCTATTACACATACTCTTCATTTTTCTTATGAAATATAAGTTTAAAGTTGATTTTGGGGGTCTTTAAGGTAGGGTTTCCATTTCATCCGAATTTTCAACTTTTCATATCTAGCAAAGCCCTTCCTTTTTCAATGTTCTTGCCTTCTATGTGATTATCCACTATCTAACATCTCTATACATATTCAAGACTACATTTTTTTGGTCCTCAATGCATGAAAATAAAAATAACTCTATGATCATGCATGTAGATGACAATGTGGTATCTAAACTTTAGATCTACTAATATGATGCATAAATCATGGATCTCATGGCATGAACAACAATAATGTGCAAGATCACTACTTTACATGCATGAACAAGTTGACATTTCAAACAAAACTCATTTAAAGGCTAGATCCTCTTCTTGAGATGGCTTGAGATTCTTGTAGTTGTGTTTTCATGTCCCTTGCTCATGCTCATTGGGATTTAGATGAGAAAACACACAAGAATGATCTTGCCATAACAAGATTTAGGATGTACAAGGCCTAAATATACATACCAAAGGATCTTGAAGGAGGAAAGAAAGAAACAAAGTTGAAATTGCAAGAGGAAAGGGGGAGGGGGTTGCTCGGCACTTGGAGAGGAGAGAAGAAAGTTGATCCCTTTTGAAAAATTAAGAGAAGGAAATGAGGAGAGAGAGAGAACATTTAGTATATATATCAAATAATTTAGGGTTTAGCTTAATAAAAGAAGCAAAAATAATTATAAATGAGAGGGAGAATTGGAGGGAGGGGCGCCGGCCTCTTGTGTGTTGTGTGTGTGTGAGTTTGAAAAAGAAATGAAATTTGTAATTTAGTAATTGAAAATGTAATAAATGTAATAATTGTTTTAAAAGAACAAAATTTCTTGGAAAAGAAAATTGAAATGATAGTGTTGTAAGGATGTAAGAAATAGGGTATGGGTAAGTGTGTAGTGTAGGTTGTACTTGTGAATAGTAGAACAAGACATCTACTTTACCGGTGTTCCGAAAACACGGGAAAAGCTATAACTGTAATTTTTATAGCTCGGAAATTAGAAATTGATATTTTTGGAATCCTTATAAAATTACGGTCTAATGAATAGTCCGGAATATTTTTCTAAATCCGTGGTCCGGGACACGCTTTTCCGTAATTGGGCTCGGGAAGGCCCGGAATTGAAAAATTCCCGAATCTAAAACTTTCAAAGGTTTGAAATGTTCCTTGGAACAACAATTCACATTCATTTACTCCATAAAATTTATTTTACTATGAAACTGAAGGAAAGCCGGATTTAGGGTTCCTAGGCTCCATTCACTAATCTCAATCTGATCGGATTAGGGTTTTGTTTCCAACTCCTGGGGTTTTCTAGCTACTGAGAATTTCCGGGGTTTATAGCTGCAACAAATAAAAACTTTAGGAACGTAAGCTACACTAGCTTAGTGAGTGAGAACTTCCAAGATCACATTTATAACACATCATACAAACAAGTGATTAGCCAGACAAGTAAAATGCATCAAACGTATGGAATCAACAAACATATGATCAGCCCGAAATCATATGTGGATGGACTTTTGCCCTCCATCCCGGGTTAGCACATTAACAAATATTGCGATACTACTCAAATATGCCGTTTAGGATCACGGTCAACCAACTTATAAATTCGTTTATGGATCATGATTAACCAACTCATTAATTCGTTCATGGATCACGATTAACCAACTTTTACACCGTTTCGGATCACGGGCAACCAACCAATGCTAATGCTCCATCCCCATTTATGATATGAATGAGTCCATATTTATTTTCAATTCCGAATAGTCAATTATACAAATTCCTTAAGTGATCAATCAATAGTTGCAGACAATCAATCCTAATTCATCTATACAAGCAATAGTTAATCACCCGGCTTTGATATTCTTATATTCAATTTCTCATATCAACAAAAACCATACATAATTTTCATTCATCCCCATTATGCATATCCATTTTATCTTCACCAAATATCTAATGCAACTATCATTACAATCACATAAAATAAATGGAATCGGAAGTAAATTACTCACTCGGCCATTGGATCACCAGTCTTTTAGTAATAGTAATCTGGTGATAGGGAATCATCGTTTCGGGTCACCTAAAAAGGAAAAATACCCTAATAAGTGTTTCATCACTTGACTAATCCAAACTATTTAACAAAACTAGAAAATTCGTAGTTCTCGTCATTTGCAGAAGTCCCGAATTTTAAAATGGCCATAACTTGGTCATTTTAACTCGGAATTTCGCAAATTATATCGATTTCTATCTACTTCAAAAGATATATCTAATTATAATATTATTTTCAAGTTTTGATAATGTTTGGGTCACGGAATAGTATGATCAGTTCTGATCAATAGCAAAATCCATTTTCAAAAAAATAGTTTTGTGAATGTTTGTAATGTTTCTACTTTATAGATCAATTATACATGCAATATTGATGATTTCCTGTCATGAATGGCATGTTATGAGCTTGATGTATGCATGATCTTGATGATGTTTACCAAAAGAAAATTTTAGAACTCCTCATTTTGCTAGACTCCAAGAATATTTACTTTTAAGAAAACTAGTTTTCTAACTTTGATAAATCTCTTTTGTTTTGGAATTATTACTTAGGAATTTTCTAGTTATCTTTGGTAGAATTTAGTCTTTCATTATCTTAATTACTTAAGACCTTCATTTCTACATGAAAATTCCTATTTTATACTTTGTAAACATGTTTTCAAATAGGGGTTATTCTAAAATCAGAATTTTGAAAAAATTGGTTTTTGAATGATTTCTTTGGGAAAAACTTGTTTAATACATTAAAATTGAAGGCTTTATTATACCTATCTCTTAAGGACTTCATTTTGTAAATAAAAATTTCATTTTGGTTTTGGAAAATAGGTGTTTTCATGACAATACTCCAAAATTACGAATTTCTAAAGTTGACTAGCAACTCAAAATTTGCTATCTTATTTCTACTCTTTGTTTTGCATATTTCTCTTAGAAAATCTCATTCCAACTTATAAAAATCATCACTTAATGATATCTATTACCTATACCCTTCATTTTTCATATAAAACACAAGTTTTAGAGTTGATAAAAGAGTTTTTAAAGCATGGTTTTGAAGTCATACGAATTTTTCATTTGAACATTTCAAACAAAAGTTTTTCTTTTTAAGTTTCTTGTCTTATCTAACTAAAGATCTACTAACTACCATATTTATATATACAAGACAAAACCTTTATAGCATTAATGCATTAAAACACAAAATATTCATGAGATCATGAATGTCAAGTATAATATGAATAATTAAATGCTAAATCTACTACTTATGATGCATAAAATGGAGTTTGAAAACACGAACATGGATTTTTATGCAAGATCTCTACTTACTCTACTATTATATGCATGAACATGAGAATAAACAATAAAAACACATTTAAACACAAGATCTACTCTTGTGAATGGCTTGATATTCATGTAGTAGCATTTTCTTCCCTATCAAGTGCTCATGGGACTTTAACATGAAAACACTCATAAGTAATCTTGCTATTACAAGATTTGATGTAGAAAAGGTTTAGGATTCATCACCTAAGGCTTGAATTAAGAGGAAAATGAAGACGAAATTAACTTCTTATGTGTGTGCGTGTGTTTATGAGAGTCACGACAAGAGAGGGTAAAAGAGAGAGAGTTTGTGATTTTTTGAAACAAATGAAATGAATGAAAGAGAGAGAAAAGTAAAAGAATATATATAGTAAGGTAAATTAGGATTTGTTTAATTATAATAAAGAAGAAAAATAATCAATTTAGGGCAATGAGGGGGGGGGGGCAGGGCGCGCCGGTTTGATGGGGAAAGAGAGAGAGAGAGCTTAAATTTAATTGTTTTGTAAATTATGTAAAAAAGTTTAATTTGTAATAATTTGTTAAGAGACAAAAATTTTTTAGAAAAGAAAATAATTGAGTGTTTGTAAGGATGTAAGTGTAGGGAGTGGCTTGTGAGTATAGTAGGTTGACTTGTGAATAGTAATGAATAATAAACAAGACAATTACTTTACCAGTAGTAAAGAGAATACGAGAAAAAAGCTATATTTGTAATTTTTATAAACCGAATAATTCTAAAATTTATATATTTGAAATCCTTATTAAATTTCGGTTTTAAAGAGTATTTCGGAATATTTTTCGAATTTCGAGTTCCGAGGCTCGCTTTTCCGTAATGGATCTCGGGAAGGCCTGGAATAAAAAATTTTTCGAAATCAAATCTTTTTACAGTTTGAAATACACTTTAAAACAATATTCCATATTAAATTATTTTACAAAATTTCTTTTAGTTTGAAACCGAAGGAAAGCCGGATTCAAGGTTCCTAGGTTTCTCTCTCAAGCTTAAGCTAATGCAATTTAGGGTTTTGGTTTCCGATCTCCGAAGTTTACTCGGTTACTAGAAAACCGAGGTTTACACCTTGTCTGTGGAAGTATCTTGGTTAATCAGAAATTGAGATTGCTTGGGAGAGAAATATGATTTTACTGGATTTCATAAATGTAAATATAATAACAAGATGCGGAAGCTAAGATATTATATCAGATTTAGGAATTGTCTTTGTAAAAAATGCATTGTAATTAAGTTGGATTCTCGCTAAGGAATTAGGAGAAACATAATTTAAAGCATTAGGCAATTAATGAATCGGGAGATTCTTAGTTGTAAATTTGATTCCTTTGATAATTCAAGAAGCGGAAGTTACGGGATTGTTCTAAGGTTAAAAAGAATTATTTAGAACTTCACGAGGAGGTTTTAATTTTGATAGTTTCACTTGAATTTTCAAGAGATGTAATAGTCAATATAACTTGTTTTCAACTTGTTTAGCAAAAACTCGGATTTGATCTTAGTTCCTACTCTAGTATCATATAAGTTTATGAGATTAGGAATATTTAAGTAGATTAAGTATATTTTGTTATTAGATAAAGTAGTGTTCTTAAACAATTTATTTGAATTCTTTTACCTAAATATTAAATTGAACTAATAACAATTTACTACTTAAACTTTCCTCATGGGAACGATACTCACTCATCCTTTAACTACTTGATTCGATCCAGTACACTTGCTGGAAAATTTCACTTTTTAAATTTAACATCACTTAAAGTGGATCAAGTTTTCAATTGTCAGTCAACGCCGCCGGCGTTTACACCGGCATTGCTTGGCTTTTCGCACTTCTTGATTTAGCATTGCAACGCTGGCAGTGTAGCTCCCGAATTTGCCAACGTTTGATGATTTATGCTCTGTTTGCTTTGATTTAACACCTATTCTAAGCTCAAAGTTTATTCACTTCAATGATTGATTCTCCAAGTCCTCTATAACCTGAATTAGCCAAATTACCACATCAAAGTACCAATTTTTCACATTTCCTCAAACATAAACACAATTAGCTATCAAATAAGAGATGAAAAGTGTATAAATTTTGAGTCTATCAGTTAATATATGTTTTTGTTTCAGAAAATGCAATGCATCTGAGAGGCTTTCCCATAAATGAAACTCTATACAACTCATCCTCATACATTAGGTACCTGTGCGCCTTCTTTTTTACTAATCTGGCACCGTACTATTAGTTAGTAGTACATTATTCTTTAAATAGTCAATGTATGGACGACGCCAATCTCTAGTACTTGCAACAAATTACATTCTTTTGCATCTAGTAACTTAGAGCACTTGGGACAATGCATTTGCACCTGAGATAGATCCTTAGCCATTGAGGGCTAGTAATACCCTATACGTTGAATGCGACAATACAAAGGAGGTCATTCTTCCCCACACGAGATCTTATGATACTTGTCCAATTTTAGCCTTG
Organism: Combretum micranthum; assembly: GCA_024138025.1. Classification (NCBI taxonomy): domain Eukaryota; kingdom Viridiplantae; phylum Streptophyta; class Magnoliopsida; order Myrtales; family Combretaceae; genus Combretum; species Combretum micranthum. The sequence continues at coordinate 161,525 of JAMXBD010002238.1, forward strand.
TTTGTTTCACACAAATGCATCGCGATAGAATGCCCTCTGATCCTTTGAAGTACAAAGCGCCATTGATGCGAACAAAAATCTTCAAGGTCACAATGGAGGTCGCATTAGGTTGTTCAAATTGGGTCTTGATACCAATGCGCTAATCATCTCCTGTTTCCTCATCTCCCTCCAACAATTGCAAGGCTATGCAAGGAATAATTTTCTTGATAACTTTGACATCTAAACTTTCATCTGAAGCATGCATCAGAATCTTAGATGCCAATGTTGCCAATGCATCTGCGTAACAGTTCATAGATCGTTTGGTATGTTCATATCTTACGACTTCAAACTTTCCAATTAGAGCTTGCATTGTAGCTTTATAAGGCGCAAATGCTGGCTTTTTAAAGGCATATTCACCATTGGTTTGCTTAATGATCAAATTTGAATCACCATGAATATACAAATGGTTTGCTCCAACTTCCAAAGCAAAGACGATCCTAAGTAACAATGCCTTGTACAACTTCATTATTAGTGCAATGAAAGTCAAGTTTAAACGCCAAAGGTATTTCTTAGCCATTGGGTGATGTTAATACAACTCCTGCTGCCCAACCTTGACTTCCCGATGAACCATCAAATTGAAGTGACCATTCTCCTTCTGTTTCGATCATGAGTGAGTCCTCATGAAATTCTACTGGTATGGTATTTGTGATTACATCTTCACTTTCATTTAGAAAATGAGCTAAGAGGTCGGCTAAGGCTTCTGATTTAACAGCTTTAGGAGTCTGTATTGTTATGTCGAACTCTCCAAGAAGTAACAACCACTTTGCAATACACCCAGACAACGTCGATTGTGACAATAAATACTTGATAGGATCTGACCATGTGACAAGGTTGACCTTATGCACCAGAAAGTAGTGATGCAACTTCTGAGTGGCAAATACCAGCGTAAGATAATGCTTTTTGCAAGCTGAGTATTTCACCTCGCTTCCTTAAAGCAAGCAACTCAAATAGTAGACCGACCATTCTTGGCCATCTATTTCTTGTGCAAGTAAGGCTCTGATGGATCTGCTAGTAGAAGTGAGATACAATATCATTGGTACTCCCTTCACAAGCATAGTCATGGTGTGAGAAGAAGTGAGAATTCCCTTAATTCTTTGAATTGTATCCTCATGGACATGTTTCCATTCAAATGCAACTCCTTTCTTCATAAGTTGATGTAAGGGATACAAAATCTCCGCAAGTGCGGGCATGAATCTCCTAATATATTAAACTTTTCCCATGAAAGTTTTCAACTCTTTCAAAGTAGCAGGTGAAGGCATAGACAATATAGCTTGTATTTTCATGGATCAACATCAATTCCCTTCCTATGGACTACAAATCCAAGGAATTTTCTCAAAGCTTATATAATTGACATCATTCAAAAACTTTCGAAGATGAACGAAATGGTTAGATGCATGTTTTGATTTCATAACTATGTCATCTACGTAGTCTTCCATGAAATCATGTATCATATCATGAAATATGGCTGTCATTGCTCTTTGATAAGTAGCGCCAGCGTTCTTAAGTCCAAAGTGCATGATAGTATAATAGAAATCGCCAACAGGTGTTCGAAAGGCAGTACAGTATCTCCAATTGCCATCTTAATTTGATTATATTCGCTAAAATCATCTCTGAATGAAAAATAATTCATGTCTTACAGTGACATCCACTAAGGTGTCTATATTTGGCAAAGGGAAACCATCTTTAGAACAAGCCTTGTTCAAATCTCAAAAATCCATGCAAACCCTTATTTAACCATTCTTTTCAACATTTGCAGGCCAAATAGGGTGCTCGATTGGTTTGATAAAGCCTGCATAAAGCAACTTCTCAATTTCATGTTTAATTTGAACTTCAACCTCAGGACGGAAAACTCGTTGGCCTTACTTAATAGGAGTCGTGCCTGAGGCAATATTTAGTTTGTGCACTACAAGACTAGAGTCTACATCTGGCATCTCATCACATGCCCAAGCAAACACGTCTCTATATTCTCTTAACAAATCAATGAGAGGACTCTTAACATCTTGTAACAAACCTTTGTTGACAAATATTGGCCGCGGCGACTCTCTTAGTCGTCTTAGATCCAATTCCTCAATTTCTTCATTATGTGGCTTTATTTGATCTTGCATTTGTTGAGGGGCAGGCAGAATTTCTTGAATTGGTACAGGGTCTAAAAAAGAAGAAACTTCCTTAGACCCTAGAAACCGTCATATGGGATATACTATCCGCCCTTCTTCTCTAACATAACTTTCAACAGCATCAGCTTGCTTGCTCTTCTTTTTACCACCTCGACAACCACGCATCTTTCTTTTCTTTTGTTGGCCCTCTTGAACTTCTTCCCAAGTGGGTAATGGCACACTTGAAGTTTTAGCAATAGCTGTTTCGCCTTCATCGGCATACTCATTGAAGAAGGTAGATTCAATGAAATATGTCTCGTCATACTCAAAAGGATTCTTTGTAGTAGAAATAAATTAATTCTTCTCTTTCCAATGTCCTTTGATATATTGATGCATTTTCGATGGTACTAGATTGTGAACATGCAGCCACTTCCTACCTATCAAGAGATGATAGGACACAGGCACCTCAATCATATGAAAGGTAACAGTACCACGAATAGGCCCAATATTAAGATCAACATTAACTCTTCCAATCGTTTCCATTGTAGTATGACTAAAGCCATTAACTAAAATGGGTTGCTTCACCAAATGACGATAGTCAATACTAGCAACCTAAAATGTAGTCTTAGGCATAATGTTGAGAGAAGAACCAACATCAATAAATGTCCTCTTAAGTGGATAGCCCCTAAGGGTCTGTTTGGATGGTTTGTTTTTTATCTGTATCTGTGTCTTTTTCAAAATGATATGTGTAAATATATCCGATTTACATATATATTTTTATCTATATTTGATCTTTTGATGAGAACTGCTAGCTTTTTTTTATCTATATCTATTTCTCGATAAATAATTTGTTATAAAAAAGTTTGAAAAAAATGTCTGTATCTGCCTAAAAAAGCTAAACAAATAGACCCTAAGTGTGCCCTCCACATATAATGGCCGATTGTGATTTGAACTCTCTACACACATATCTGCATCAGTGAACAAGATTGCATTTTCATGTGCTCGAACTATTCTTTTGACGGGGTGCGTTGCACTACACTCGGCATATTATCCCTCGAAAATTTGAGCAAGTGCATTTGCTATTGCGAGCCTCTCCTTCTCATCAAAACCAAGCAGATCAAAGAAGTTTCTAAAATTGGAAGTTTTCAAAAGTGTCACAACAATGGAAGCACACTCATTTTCCTCAAATACAGGTTGCTTTACTTTTGTCTTACTTGCCTCGGCAAGTAGTGCATCATTAGCCTTTATTGTGGCAGGATCATGAATGACGACATTGACAGCACCACAACGATTGTTATGGGTTAGAAGTGGATTGTTCCTAACATCGTTAGTTTCGATAACAAGCTCTCTATTCTACACTCTTTCATTGAAAATCCTCTTTCAAGTAAAACAATCCCTAATAGGATACCCTACAGTTCTATGGAACCTACAAAATTTAGGATCATTCTTTTCCTCCTGAGTTGGTAAACGCTCTACCGTCGGGAGCTTGAGATTTCCATCTCTCAACCATTGATCTAGCATAACGTGCACCTTCGCCATTGAGCAAGGATATGTTAGCACTTCCTTAGTTCTCTCGCGTCTAGACTTTTCAACTCTTCGTTTCTTCTCATCTTTAGGATCCTCACTTTGAGTTTCATTCACAGACGGTCCTCTTTTGTTAAACTTCACATTCCCTCCTCTTTATCATGCGATAGAATTATTTGTCCTTCGCGCATTCTCAACCAAAGTAGAGAATGAGGCCAAAGAGAGATTTTCCAGATGCATCGCATACTCAGTGAACATGACTAACACTCTTTCATCACATATGTCTTGAATGTCTAGTGAATGCTCCTTGAAACGCTTAATATAATCCATCAAGTCTTTTTTGGGCTTCTGGTGAATCCGTCCCATATCAGTCAATGTCACTCATTCTTGTGTGGAGAAGAATTTCTCTAGGAACATCTTGCACATAGTTGCCTATGAATCTATTGATCCAAAGGGAAGATTGATGTACCAGGTGTACACTTTCTTTGTGAGGGACTTAGAAAATTCTTTCAACTTCAAATCATCATCAAATGCATAAACCTCTAGCGTTTCAATGAACTTTTGTAAATCTTCCTTGGCACTTCCCTTCTTACCATTGAATAGCATGGATTTGGGACTCACATAGTCCTGAAGGTATGGCTTAGCAGTAATACGTTGACTGTATGGGAGCTTGAGATCTAATACTTCCACATCAGACTTAGCTTATATTTCCCTTAGGTACACGCCTAGATCTTCCTTTGTGATGAAAGTACTTTTAGGAGTTGAAGTAGTAACTTCAACTGGTGTAGCTAGAGTGGCCGTTTGGAGTAGAGTTGCATTAGGTTGAATAGTAGGTCCACAATGATAATTTATGGTGTAGCCTGTGAGGATGAAGATCCTCTAAGTTGAGCATGTAATGCAGGATGGGAGGCTGATGGTGTTCCAAGTTGAACTCCTATATTTATTACCTAAGGTGCGAACGGTTGTGTAATTACGGGCTTTAATGGAGGGATTTACTCTCCAACTCTAGTAGGATCTTGTTTAGGAATAGGAGTAGGATTAGTAGGTTGAGAAGCATGAGGTGCATGAGAAGCGTGTTGTTGCAAAACAACAATAGGGGTCGACGAAGTCGTACGTTATTGCGCAGCAGCAACAGCAGCTATACCAGGCAAATACTAAGCAAACATTGTCATGAATTATTGAAAATGTCTTATAGGCTCTTACATTGATTGATTGACTTTCTTGGTATTTTCTTTCTTAGCATGCAAGATCGCATCATTATCAAATTGAGTTATAGTAGGTTGGTTTACATCCTCAAGTGCTGGCATGTCATGTTCAGTAGCCTCAGGATTAGCATTAAGTTCTTGAGTCACACCCTCAGTGGGATCGATGGGTCTCTTTCTTAGAGGTGTCATTACATAAGTGTTGATTTCCCTATCCCCTATGGAGTCGCCAAAAATGTGTGAGTAAGATTTCGGATGCAACAATCACGTGCGTGTTGTGTGACTATCATGCTACACATAACCTAGGGAAACAATATGTGCAAGGATGATCAGAAAAGAATCTTATAGGGAGGAGGAGTAGGCAAACTCAATAAGCTTTAATACATACGTGGCAGGCAAGGGAGCTAGAAAGCATCAACCTCACTAGATACCACAAATGCCATATGCGTTCTTGAGTGAGTCCAGTAATTGATTCACAAAAATGGAAATCCGACAACACGACGACGTTTGTTTAAGATTTCACCTATCCAAATGAGGTAAGAACTAAGGGTATTAATAGAGAATCTAGCTGCCGATGCCGTCCGTCAGATGAGACAGATGACCAACGGCTAATATGAGTCTCTCTCATTGTGGATATGAATGTGGGCTCCCTTATGGACCCATGCCCATTGAGGCATTCATTTGCAATGTGTGTGAGCGGATATAAGAAAGGTTAGAATTGGGCAAGCTAATTCCAACGAGCTTTACTCTAAGCCTACCATGCCAATTCTCCCATGATCATCCCAATGTAATTAGGCCTAACTCTCTAAGCCTTGAGACTTTAACCTAAAGAGTTAAGTCTAAAAAATAAATTAGGCTTAAAGCCCTCATAATGAAATTCAAACATCTATAGAAGGCATATTAATACAAAGAGATTAATATCTTATAGGTGTCTAGGTGTCCTAATGTAGAGTTTTTGTACATCTGATGTAACTTTGTTGTTCATAATTCCATTTCATTGAATAAGTGGCTTTTTAAAAGCTTTATGGGCCATTACTACATTCTTCATTATTTGACCTATTTGCTTGCATAACTACAATTTGATCCAATAACTACCTCATTTATAACTCTATATGCTAATTTAATTGTGTATGCTTAATTAATACTTATTATGCTCGTTTAAAATTTAAATTACGCATATAGATAGCTATTGGAAAGCTTATTTTGTGTGTTATCTGTAAACCTTTGAATTTTCCATAACGCTTAAAAAATAATCCTAAAATTAAGCACCGAAAACTAAAACCTTGAAACTGACCCAAGTTAAAATCAAATTCTAAATGGGATCAAATACAAAAATTCTTAAAGGGAGAACCCTCAAAATAAAATGCAAAATGCAAAATCCAACAATCGTTCGATTCAACATCCATATGCCAACCAAATCATCTATCTGATCCCCAACACATAAATCAAGATGATATATCCAAATAACACTCAATGACAAAATACTAGAACCTTAAACCCTTTGGTGAATTTTAGAATCAAAATTTTTAGTTACCACCAAAAGTCAAACAGAGATAACCCATAACCCTAGACACAATCAAACAATCCTAGGAATTGAAAAATATTAAATAAATCATAAAAATAAAGTAGAACATAATTTTAAGACAAAAATATAGCACGGTCAAAAGCCCTAAAATTTTATGATCTTACGAATAAATCAAAAAGCCGAAAGTCAAACAGAAACCCTAAAGTCAACCTACAGCAATAACAAATTCTAGTGAATTTAGATCCAATAATCCTACGCTCTAAACCTTTAAATATTTTAATAGTTTATAGTCCATAATAATATAGTGAAGCTTAAAAAAATTACATTCGTTGAAATTTAGTTCGTTTTGGACTCGAGCGGGAACATATTTCAAAATCGTGTCCTCGTGCACTAAACAGTAAAAATATTCGATAATAGCATTAAGCTCATAATAATATGAGGATTCCAAAAATATTAGTTTTAGAATTTTTCAAAATCTAAAAATATCTGATATAACCTATTTACGCGTATTTTTATTACTATCAGTATTTTATTTATCCAGTCTGCTATTCATCGTAGTATTTCTACTATTTATCTATTTCTACTTTTTCTTACTACTTAGACATCTACTTTCTTACAATTTGCATTTTCAATACTACTTTATATTTTACATATTATTACTTTTCATTACTAAAATTAATTTTTTATCACATTCTCTCTCCCTTCCTTCACTTGGCGTCCACTTCTCTCTCTCTTTCCCTCCATTTCATTTTCTTTTTCTTTGTTTAATTAACTCATAATTCCCTTCACATTTATCTACAAATAATCCTTTTCTCCTTTACTTCTTACATAATTTTTTTTTACCATACAAAACTAAACCAAAATCATTTCTTAACTTCTCTCTCTAATTTTTCTTTCCCAAAAAGTTCTTCCCAACTCTCTCTTCTTTCTACACCATTACCATCTCCATACAACTATCAAAGCTTTCTTTTTTCCTCCATCTTCACATAACCTTAGGTAAATGTTTCTAAACATTTTTCATGTCATGTAACTTAACATGACCATAGTATGTGTTTCTTAAACTCATGGGTAGTAAAGAAGCAACAATATGGTTATGTTTTGTTCTTATTTATGCAATAATTTATTATGTTGTTATGTTATATTATTCATGCTTCTAATCTAACTTCTATATGTTATTAAATATATTTATATATTTCTTAGAGCATATAAACTTACTAACATAATCTTTATTTATGCTCATTCAATTTATTTCTTTCTTGTAATTTATTTATTTATTTCATGCAATTTCATGAAGTCAAAACAATTTTTCTTCTTTCTTTTTAGACTTATCTATAATCTAAGTTTTGAGAGCCTTGAAATAAATCTAAGACTCGCATGATTTTCTTATTTGTTTTCTTATTTTCTTAAAGAACTTGCCTATGTCTAAGTCCGAAAAGTCTTGATACAAGCTAAGACTTCCCAATACTTGACTTTTATTATGAGCTTATTTGATTTCTATGTCTTATACCTTTTATATGAATTATTTTTGTTCATGGTACTTAACTATAAGATCATATTCATGCATGATCATCTTGGCATCTTAATAAAATAAAAGGATTTCTTTCTTTAATAAAGAAAATAAAAAATTAAACTCTTTATAATAAAATGATATTTGTTACTTAGGAAAAATTCCCATTAAAACTTAGATTTATGTTTCAACACAATTCTTTTCAAAAGTTTTAGATAAGTTCATAATAGATTTCAGTGTTGTTATTATGGCCTATTCGAAATTTAGCTAAGTAGATCTCTAATCTCTTTTCAAACTACCAAAATAAAATTTTCACTAAAACCTTAAGGTTGACAAATTTTTATATAAAAATTTTTCTTAAAAACTTATTTATAAGATTATCACTAGCACTTTAACAACACTAAGAACCAAACAACTTTTCTAAGTCAAGTTTAAAATCAACTTATTAGTTAAAAATCCACTTAGGAATAAATCGGGTGCAGCTTAAAGAACTAAGTTTTATGAAGTAAAAATCCATTTTCTTTTATGAAATTAAGGAAATATAAATAATAGGATTTTTTTTCCAACAAAGTTCTATGTATTGAAAAATTATGGATTTAGAAAAGAGTTATTATGAGAATAAGAATCTAAAATAAGCTTTTCCTTTAATTTTCCTCATAAGCTAAAACATAAAATGTTTTTTACAACTTAGTATGATTTTTCCTCACAACCACATAAGGTTTATATTTCGAAAAATAATTAGTTAAAAGAATTTTAACATAAAAATAAAATACTCATAAACTCAAACTAAATATGGAAACATGAATTTCTTTAAATTGAGTTTCACGTTTATAAACCTAAGAATTAGAATTTTGCTAAAAGAATAAAACTTAAGAAATTCTTTTAAAGAAAACTACACTCGGGTCTTTGTCACAAAACAATGTTATATAAAATAAATTGTTAAACTAGAATTTGAGAACAAATATAAGAGCTTTAGAAAATACATATATTGAATTATAATTTTTCTTGTTAATCAAATCATATATTTACAAATTTAAAGCACAAGTCAAAGAATGACACTTCACTAAACTCTATATTTCATAAAAATTGCTCATAAATTTTATTTCTAAGATAACATCACTAGAATCATGCATATAATATGAGTCTATGTATATATTAAAAGGATTGTCCAACTATATAAATATTCATGTGTTTGCTATAGAATTTTGGATGAAATAAATTTGAGAAAAAATTACAAATTAAGGTTGGAATTTTTGTGTTAGAGCTGTATCGACCTGTATTCCAACCCAAATGATTTCAAATGTTAAAAACAACCTTAAAAATAAATAGATCTTTTCGATTGGGTAGAAAACATCTTATATGCGAAATTCTGAGTTAAAATAAGCAAATTATCACCATTTTAAGTTGGGATTTCACATAATCCGAATTTTGACGAAAATAACCCAATAGAATTAGAAAGTCTAAGTATAACTTCTATGAAATTCTCATCCCAGGTATTTCTTTTGTCTAGGTGAAGAAGAATACGGGATTTCCCTTCTTGAGGATTATTATGACAAAAATGATTGTGATATGGACGAGTGGGTTTTCCCTCCTAATTTTGTTACCTTGCTTGATTTTGTAGATAGTTGCAGTAGATCTATAGATACAAGATAAAATGAACATGTATGGGCTATGGGTTTATATGTTTATGCCATTCTGTATGTGTGACAATTGATACTAAGCATATCGAAATCCACATATGATTCTTTAAGTATATTGTTAATATTACATGTTGCTTATGTGTGTATGATGATTGTTTGATCACCATTAAGTTTACCATAATTATACTTAGCCTTTATATAAATTAAATGGACATGCATTGCATTCGTCGAGTCACATCATAAGGATTACTACTCCTACACGAGGAATCAGAAGGGCTAGAGATCAAGCTCATTCTTAGGGAGTTAGGGCACGCCGAGGATACATCCTAAGGATGACCAGCATCGATCTATCGCTGAGAGCAGAGTGCTTGCGGACTAGCAGTGAAGATGGTAAGGATCTTCATATTCCCTAACCTCTAATATAGAGGGGTAAATCCGTTCTATATATGATTTCTAGATAACCATATATATTTTGTGTAATAATGTATTTGTTGCATAGCATGCATAGCATATGTGTGAAAATTAATAAACTTGTTTGAAATCACAGTGTCAATAAAAGGGAATAACTCACTAAGCTTGTTGTAAACTTATACCCCCATATGCTTTTGTTGAAACAGGTATGTTTGTGATTATGATTGAGGATCGGAATATTAAGAAAGTCATTAGCGAATCTTTGAGCTCTTGTGGAAGAAGTGGAAACATAGGATGGATTTACTTTCGTGTTATTTCTTTATGAGTTATATATGATATGTTAATGTTTGGAGATTTCTAGTAGGCGTATTAGTATAGTTCTGAAGACATTAGCAAGGGTATGCCCTTAAGAATTGGAATTGACTTTGCTTATGTTTTATGTTAAGTATCCTTCTTACCTTGTTATTAAATCATTATCAATGTAAGCCCTGAAAAATTTCAGTAAATAATTCCAAGATGAACTTCGAAAATAAACCCTAAAAATCACTCCAAATTAAAACCAAACTTCGACTAATCCTAAATCATGAACGAATTTAGAAATCTCTTAATCTTAAGGAAAATAAGAATTCTAAAAAACAAAATAAGAACTCATCATACTTCAATTCCAAAACCACTACATACGACAAATTCCATACGTAACTCCGACTTATAAAATCGGGTAATATAGAACCCAAAAACAAATTATTAAAAAGTAAATAACGATAAACCTTTAGAAATAAAACTCAATTCAAGAATTTTGAAAACGTTGAGATATTAAATAAAATTTAAAATAAATTTCTCAAATTAAATATGTTGTATAAATATAAAACATCAGTTTTTACATTGGCAAGGATCTAAATGGGAAAATCACCTAGGAACCCTAAGTGGAATAAAGTTATTTTAGTCCAGCAATCTCGCGCTCTTAGCCGTAGAGACCGAGGTGTAGTTTAAGTGTGGAGAATAACTCGTAGTAATATAAGATCACTTAAAAATACTAGATTGGTAAATTTTTTACCTAATTCGAACCCGTTTGGATACAGATTTCGAAAAGCGTGTCCTGGGGCTCGAGATATCAAAAATACACCATTAATATCGTTAGATTCGTGTTTTTATAAGGATTTCTAAAATATCAGTTTTATAATTTTTCAATAACTAGAATTATCTGATTTTACGATTTTATTCGTACTTCATTACTACCGGTAACTAACTAGTCTTTTGTACTATTCACTATTATTCATTACCCAATTTTATTATTCTTATAATGTAAACCCCGGTTTTCCTAGTAATGGAGTAAACTTTGGAAACCGGAAAAAGAACCCTAAACCAGTTTGGTTCAAACTCTGTGAGAGAAACCTAGAAGCCCTAGATTCGACTTTCTTTCGGTTTCATATCAAAAGAACATTTATAAAATAATTTAATGTGGAATATTATTTTAAAGTATATTTTAAACCATGAAAAGTTTTTATTTCAAAAAATCTTCTATTCCAGGCCTCCTCGAGCTCCATTACAGAAAAGCGAGCCCCGGAACTAGAAAGTCAGAAAAATATTCCGGAATACTCTTTAGAACTGAAATTTTATAAGGATTTTAAAAATATAAGTTTTATAATTTTTAGGGTTACAAAAATTATAGATATAGCATTTTTCTCATATATTCTTTACTACCAGTAAAGTAGATGTCTTGTCTACTATTTATCACTATTCACAAGTACAACGTACTACACACACTACTCATAACCTATTTCTACATCCTTACACCCTACTCTTACAATTACATCATTTTATTACAATTTACCTTTCCAATATCTTTTATCATTTAAATTACCTTAATTAAATCCAAATCTTACACAACACAACTCAAACAACTCCACTCTCTCTCTTTCCCCTATGAGTCGCGAACTCCCCCCATTTCTCCCCCCAATTTGTTTTATTTTATCTCATTTTTATATCAAACAAACCCTAAGTCCACTTGATATAAATAATCTCTTTCTTTTCTCTCTCTTTCATTTACTTATTTTGTTACAAAAAAAAAACTCAAAAACTCTCTCTTCCTCTCCTCCTCTAGCCGTGAACTCCCCTCCCATTTCCCACACACACACACTTTGTTTTTCCTTCAATTTTCTTACTCCATACAACAAATAGGTAAGAGACCTATATTTTAGGATCTTGAAACACGTAATAACAAGTTCATTCATGTGTGATTCCACACAAAATCCCCATGAGTTGAAAGCTAGGGAAGTTGAAACATTTGAACATGAGATCCTTGCCATCACAATGTTTTAAATCTTGTTATTCGAGTTATTATGCTATTATCTTGTTTTATTATTAAGTTATGCTGCTATTATTAGTGATTTATGCATATATTCATCATCTATTCATGATTCACATAACCATCATAGTGTTCATGCACTTATAACTAGTTTAGCAGACTAGATCTAGTGTTTTGAGTTCATAAATGCATTAGACTTTTGTTTTATGTTCATAAACAACTTGTAGTAGCATGATGATAGTAGGAAAGTTTTAGAAAGCTCAAGATCTATTTTATTTTCAATAAAAATCATTTTTGAAAATTCGGATGAAAAAGGAACCATTTTAGAAAAGTTATTTTTCAACTTCAAAATGTGTATTTTTCATTTAAAATGAAGGGCTTAGGGAATAGATAACATGAATGAATGATTTTGATGAGTAAAGCTTAGATCTATGAGTTTATAGTTTTAGTTTACTACCATGGGTTTCTTTTATATTTATGTTCATATTAAGTGTAGATCTTAGTTTTGAACTCAAACAAAAATGGTGAAATTCGTATTTAGGCAAGACCCCTATTTAAAAACCACTTTCCAAGTGTCAAAATGAAATTTTTACTTGAGATAATGAAGGCTTAATGTATGTATATCATCAAGACTTCTTTTTACAAGAATCAAAGGTGATTTTCAAAAGTTATTTCCAAAATAAAATCTCATTTTTGGATTTAGGCCAAGGCATATTTTAAAAAACATGTTTTCCAACTCAAAAATGAAGTTTTTATTCAAGATATGGAAGGCTCTTAAGATAGGATATGTCAGGAATGGATTTTCATAAGTTTAGATAGATTTTATCAAAAGGTATGTCCAAAAATAAATTTTGTAAATTTGGATCTCAACCAAAACCAATTTTGAAAACACACTTATCAACTCCAAAACTCATGTTTTATGTGAAAAATGAAGGGTATAGGTAATAAGTATCATTAAGTAGTGATTTTTACAAGTTGGATTAACTTTTGATGAGATTAATGTGTAAAACAAGAAGTAGAATCAAGATGGAAAAATTTTGAGTTAGTAGTCAACTTGTAAAATTCGTAACTTAGGATGATGCCCATGAAAACACCTATTATCCAAGCTCAAAATAAAAGCTTTATGTAATGAATGGAGTCCTTAAGTAATAGGTATCATAAAGTCTTAGATTTTAATGCATTACACAAGTTTTTCCTAAAGGAATCATTCAACAAGTGGATTTCTAAAAATTCGGATTTTTGAATAAATCCTATTTGAAAACATATTTGCAAAGTGGAAAATGCAAGTTTTTATGAAAAAATGAAGGCTTTAGATAGTATATGCTATGAAGACTCAATTTTAACTAAGATAACTAGAAATTCTTAAGAATGAATTCCAAAACACTAGTGTGATGTCAAAGCTAGAAAACTAGATTTTTCATAAGTAGTTGTTATTGTGGTCTTGCAAAATAAAAAGGTTATAAAATTTTCTTTTAGCAAAAATCATCAAGATCATGCATACATTAAACTCATCACATGCCATTCATGTTAGGAAATCATTCATATTGCATGTATAATTGATTTGTCAAGTAGAAACATTCCAAGCATTTACAAAACTATTTTTCGGAATCGAAAATCGTTACTGATCAGATCTGATCCCTCTATTTCATGACCTAAATATTTTCAAAAATTTTAAAAAAATATTAGAATTAGATAGATCTTTCGAAGTAGATAGAAATCGATATATAATTTGGGAAATTCCGAGTTAAAATAACCAGGTTATGGCCATTTTACGTTGGAATTCCCGCTTAGGATGAGAATTACCAATTTGATAGTTTGTATAAGATCGTTTGGATTAGTTTGAGTTGAAATACTTATTAGAGTATTTCTTCCTTTTTAGGTGATCCTGAAATCGATAATTCCCTACCACTGGATTACTTTTACTAAGAGACCTGTAATCCAATGGCCAAGTAAGTCTTCTTCTTATTTTGTTACCTTGTTTGTGCTTGTAGCTAGTTGCCTTAGAATTATAGGAACAAGATAAAAACCGATATGAATGGGATGGGATGGATGATGAGACTATGATGAATGTATGCCAAAGAATACTAAAGCATATCGAACCACGATTCGATTGGATAACTGCACTGTTCATATTATTTCTATTATGTGTATGATATTGGTTGGTCACTCAAAAGAATGTATGAATATTTTGACCTAAGCAAAAATTAAATTGGTCATGCATCGCATCGAACATATTGCATTTGGTAGCGTGCTACTCCTACGCAGGTCGATCGGTATGGGCCGAGGACTCGCCTGGATAAGAAGACCCGGTATCAGAGCTCATTCATGGGGAACTAAGGCGCACTAGGGATGCATTCCATGAGTGAGCCTAGCGGAATCAAGTGCTATGAGCCGAGGGCTTGGGGACTAGCAGTGGTCGTGTAGACTTCAATACTATCCCTAACCCAAGATACGGAGGGCGTAAATCTATTTTGTGTGTGGGTTCCGAATACCTATACATAAATTGATATTTCAGGTCATAGAGGACTTAGATTGCAAATATAGGAAAAATTGGAGGAATTTTTAAGTAAATGTATTGAAGGAAATGAAGTACACTGGCCACTTGTGGATCTACATTGCTGGCCTTCAATAAGAATCAAGCCAGCCTTCAACATGTTTTCCAAAGCTGCCAGTGTTTATCAGAAATTTTCACCAGCATTGAAAAATTACAATGTACACCATATAATTTTGATTCTACACCACCAACGTTAAGCTAACCTAGCACAAGCACAGATTGCAAATTCTTAAGCTAGTATCAACACTACTAGCTTACAAGAGAAGACCCATTAGCCTTCATAATTCTGAACCTACGTTGGCTATGTGAAATTATACATTGCTAGTGTTGAAGCAGTGCTGTGCATCTACAGTTTGCAATTCTTTAACGCTGATGCCAATGCTACCAATGCACAATGAATGTTGCCTATATGCCACCGATATTGAAAGTGTAACTGTCGATGTACAATGCAACTTTTGAAATTCCTTTTATTTTTGTTTATAAATTCCTAGGGTTTCTCCATATTAAGGACACACGAAATTTTCTACAGATAGCCTCCAGATTTAAATTATGATAGAAGCCCTAGAATAGAATTGTTAGAGAGTAGTTTTGGATATAAATTGTTTTCGATTGAAGCCTTGTAGTCGCTTGAGGATTGGATTGAAGAGTTATTTGCAATGTTGCGAGAGAGATCTTTTTTATTGAAATTGGTTACCACTGATCTTTATAGTTTATGTAATTTCAACTATTGATTTTAATTGTGAATATGAATTATGTTGTTGCAATAACTACTTTGATTTGTATTTGTCTGATTCAATCCATGAGTTACTAAATTTCTATTGTGGGAATATGATGAAGCCCTAGATAGCTAAAATTATTATTGTAATCTTGTTATAGAACTAATAGATTTGTGAAATATTCATATTGCAATTCTAACTATAAATCTGTTTCTTGTTAAAGTAGGTTTAAAGGAATCTTAATGACTTGGAAGGGAAATTAGGGTTCAATAGGAATTCTTAAATTTGGGTTAAATTGGAATTGCAGAAGCGGTGTGATTTAGTCTGATTTAGAAATTATCCATTAAAATTAATGCAATGTTTTAAATTAGTTTCTCTACTAGGGATTAAGGGAAAATTAGTTTAAGGCATTAGAAATTAGAGAATTGGAAGATTTATAATTGTATTTTCGATTTCACTGTTAATTGTGTAGTAGAAGCTAATGGATTGATTGGTGATGTTAAAAGATTTTAAGATCTTTGATAATTTCATAATTATATCCATAAAGCTAATGTTTATTATAATAGGATAGCAATTTGATTAGTGAAACTAGGTGGATTCTGTCTTTTTCACATTCAATTGATATATATCTTTTAAAAACACTCTCTGCACTCATTGATAACTTATCATCAAGGTATAGAATTAGTTTATTAGTTAATTATCTCAAAATCGATTGTTTGAATACTAGTATAACTAATAACTATTTAGTAGTTAATTGACCCTCGTAGGAATGATGCTCTATTCACATCTATATTATTTTATCAGGCATAGTGCAGTTGCTAGAGAATTTGCTCTTATTTTATATCGATTCATTTTCAATGGATCAAGTTTTTTGGCGTGTTGTTGAGGAACAACTTAATATTAAACTACCCTTGGTTCTATTATTAATGTAGGCACATTTCAAGGATTTGATTGTTTTCTTTTCTCTTTGTAGGTTATATGCATAGGAGTAGAAGTCAAAAGCTTCAACCAATTAATCTTGAAATTGCATGACTACATCAATTGGGAAGAGAAAGCAAAAGAAGAGAACAAGGGCAACAAGAAGAAATTGCAAAAAATGAAGGTCGAAATAATGAGAACAACGATAATCAGACACAGGTTACTCCTATTAGAGTACTTCGGGATTACGCATTACCCACTGTCATAGTTCTTACTGTTAAAAGGCTAGCTATGCAGGCCAACAATTTTGAACTTAAATCCGCATTGATTCAAATGGTTAAGTCACATCAATTGGAGGATACCTTAAGGAGACTTCAAATGAGTACATAATTAAACTTAATGGAGTTACTGATGAAGCCATAATAATGCAGCTTTTTCCGTTTAGGGATAAAGCTTTGGCTTAGTACAATTCTCAACCACCTGAATCCACCACCTCATGTGTAGATTTGACAATAAAGTTTTTGAAGTTACTTTTTCCCTTTTGCCAGAATTGCTAATAGAGAAGTGAGATTAATAATTTCACCAAGTTCCCGTGAATCATTATATAAAGCTTGGGAGAGATACAAGGAGGTAGTTAGAAAATACCTACATCATGGACTGCCTGATACTCTTTTGATTGAGAATTTCTACCTCAGTCTAGATGAGACTTTGAGGTCATTGGTTGATGTTGCATCAGAAGGTACACTATTGGGAAAGACTTATGAAGAAGTAAGTGCTTTGATTGAAGAATTGGCTTCTAGTGCACATAACTAGAGCTGTGAAAGAACAATGTCAAAAGTGGCATCTATTCAAGACAATGAGGCTATGTCTCAACTCAATGCTCATATTTCAGCTACACTGAGGCTATGTCTCAACTCACTGCTCAAATTTCAGCTCTAACTACTTAGGTAAGTAAACTCACATTAGCAAATGCTTTGAATGCTAATCAAGTTGTTAGTTGTAAGTTATGCTCAAGACCACATTCAACTTATGATTATCCACATGGTATCACACCATCATCAAGTGGAGAGTAGCGTAATTATGTTGGCAGCTTTCAAGGGGTAATCTTCGATCCTATTCTAATACATACAATCCAGGGTGGGCAAATCATCAAATTTCTCATATAGAAATGAGAACAATGTTTACAAACGCCACTTGGATTCCTAGAAGCAAGGTCCTATAAGGAATGCCTTGCCTTAATAACAATAATCAACCTTCAACTGAAGACTTATTGAGGGGTTTTATGCAAAGGATTGAGACATGTTCAATAGTTAGGAAGCTATTATCAAAGATCATCAGGGGTAAATTAGTCAGCTCAATCAATAAGTGAGTAATAGACCATCAACATCTTTACTAAGCAATACTGAGGAAAACCTAAAAGTGTTGTAAACCCCTAAATTTTAGGTAATATCAAGTTAAACCCTAAACCGGGAAGTCAACTAGAAACCTTAAGTCAACAAATTCTCAGGAAACCTAGCAGTTTAGATTCGGCAACCTCGTATGCCTAAACCAAGAAGTCGAAATAAGTAAGAGTATAGTTTGGTTTGTAATAATATTAGAGTGCTTAAAAAGATCAGATTAGCGAATTTTCAACTATTTTGAAACCGATCGGATACAAACTTTGAAAAACGTATCATGGGGCTCAAGATATTAAAAGTATGATATTAACACCGATAGATTCATAATTTCATAAGATTTTCAAATATATCAGTTGTATAATTTTACAGGTTAAAAAAGTTACAGTTATAACCTTTTATCGTATTTTCTTTACTACCGGTACTTTAATTGTCTAATCTACTTTTTGAATTCTTTCAACTATTCAACAAGTACAACTACCCATAACCTATTTCTTACATCCTTACAACCTATTCTTACAATATTTCATCATTTTCCTTACAATTTACTTTTCCAATACAACTTTTACTACTTAAATTACTTATTTAATTTTGAAACTTACACAACACACATCTCTCTCTCTCTCCTTTATGCAAAACGGTGCCCCCCCCCCCCCCCCCCCAATGCTTCCCTCTCTCCAATTTTGTTTTATTTTTCTTTTGTTTAATTAAAGCAAACCCTAATCCACTTTTCTATATAAACCCCTTTATGCCTTTCACTTTTCACTTTCTCACTTTTGACAAAACAAAGCTCTTGAATTTTTTTCTCCTCTCCTCATTATTGCCGTGACCTTCCCTCTACACACACACACTCTCTTTTTTTCTTAAATTTCTTACTCACACATCTAATAGGTAATAGATCCATACCTTAATACCTTAAAAACATGTAATGGCAAGATCATTCATGTGTGATTTCACTCAAAAATCCCTATGAGCTTTAAGCTAGGGATGTGGAAACACTTGAACATGAGATCCTTGCCATCACAATGTTATAGATCTTGTATTTAAGTTATTTTGCTATTACCTTGTTTTATTACTAAGTTATGTTGTTATTATTAATGTTTTGTGCATATATTCATCATTTAATCATATCCACATAATGATCATAGTATTCATGCATTTATGACTAGTATAATAAACTAGTCTAGTTGTTTTTTAGTTCATAATCTTAGGTTTTGTTTTATGCACATAAATAACTTGTAATAGCATGATGATAGTAGGAAAATATTAGAAAGCTCAAGATCTACTTTAGTTTCAACAAAAATGATTTTGGAAAATTCGTATAAAAAGGAACCATATTTAGAAAACCATTTTTCAACTTCAAAATGTGTATTTTACATTAAAAATGAAAGGCTTAGGGAATAGATATCATAAATGAGTGATCTTGATGAGTAAAGCTTAGATCTACTAAGCAATATTTTGAAAACAAGGAAAAGTTTACAAAAGTTATGTTTCAATCCCAATAACAAGCTTTAAATTCGTAATAAGGAAAGCTTGAAGTATAAACACCTATTTTCCAACCCAAAACAAGATTTTTATTAAAGAAATGGAAGCCTTAAGGAGTAGGTTTGATTAAAATAGTTTTTGAAAGATTAAATGAGTTTTACAAAAGAAACAATCTCAAATGGAAATTTCAAAATTCGGATTTGAAAATGACCACTATTTAAACACTTATTTCCAAATGCCAAAATGATGATTTTTGTAGACGTCATAGGGAATACATGTAATAAAGACCTAATTTTGACAAGGATAAGTGAAACTTATTAAGGTATAATTCTAAAACAAGGAAAGCTTTCAAAGAATAGGTTAAACAATGATTTTACTCCTTAAAAATTTTGTAAAATTCATAATTAGGTAATCCACCTATTTAAAAATCTATCTTCTAAACCCAAAGTGAAGGTCTTTATTAAAATAATGAAGGTGTTGGGTATATAAGTCATCAAGGTTGGAATTTGATAAAAGTAAGTGTAATATTGCAAGAAATAAAACTAGTTTTCTTAAGTCAAGTAATTTCCAAAAGTTTTGCAAAGCAAAAGTTTTCTAAAAAGAATTTTTGATATCATATCATTGAGGATATACATATAGATAGCTCATCTCATGACATTCATGATAATGACTTGTAGTAATGCATGTACATATAATGCACTTGGTAGAAACAAAGTTAGGAAAATAGTGTCTTATGCATCCTATTAGGCATTATCTAAGTACATGAGGAAATAGATTTACCAACACCCCTGAATCATGCATGATATTGAGTTATATATATATATATATATATAAAATAGAGTCTTACAAGATATAATGATAGCTAAGTATCTATCAAAGCTTTGGATTGATGCTTGGCTTGAAATTAGGAGTTGAATTGTGGGATGGGAATTTCGCATAGCATTCTGTACCCTACTATTCATGGACCAAACGACCTTTTTGTTGAAAATAACTCTAAAAATAGATAGCTCTCGTCAAATAGGTAGAAATCGATCTATAATATGCGAAATTCCGAGTTAAAATGACCAAGTTATGGCCGTTTTAGTTAGAATTTCTCTTAGGCGAACTTTGACGAACTTGCTAAATAGAATTTATAAGTTCATTCAAACTTCATATAAATACTCATTGGAGTTATTCCTTTTGATTAGGAGACTGGAGGACAACTAGACCTTCCCAATGACTTACGATTAAGTGGATCTTTGTGCCATAGCAAAGTGAGTTCACTTTCTTTAAATTATATGCTTATGCTTGTGCTTGTAGTAATGGTGGCACTAAATTAGGGAAAGATAAAATTGGAATGTGCATGTGAATTCCCATTTGATTGAATCAATGATAAGTATATCGGATTGGAATTGTTGTAAATATTGTATGATTTAACATAGAATTGAAGCGTTTAGAATATCTATGATCACCTATAAATCGTTAATTAATATGTCATGATCTTATAATCAAATTGACATGCATACCATATGTGAGTACATTGCATAGGTTATTATACCTTTGTGGGAAGAAGGCATAATAGCTGGGCAACGAGAGGCCTGTAAACTCGAATATTGGCATAATGGCCGGAAAAATGGTAGTGGTATAGATACTTGTATAAACTACAAATTATGAGTGGGTAGGCACTTGTATCAACCACAATGTAAATGAGAAAAATTAAAATCTATGGTTGTGTGGGTCTGAAACACCTAACCCCAAATGGAGGGCGCAAATCCAGTCAACATAGGACTCTTGGAAAGTTTTATGTATTGTATGCTCACGTGCTTGTGCATTTCATATGATTGTCAATATAACTTGCTTGATATATTTCTTGTTGAAGTATTTAATTTATGGAGGTGAAACTCACTAAGCTCGAAAGCTTGTACCCATATAGTTTCCTGTTGTAGTATGATTATTTATAGCTATCCCCGAGAGGCTACTTTCCTCAAGTACAACTTTTGGAATTTAAGGAGATTTTTGAAGAAGTTAGGACTTAGATACTAAGCATAGACTTCTAGTTGAAACCCCTTAATTATATATAAATATGTTTATGTAAGAGACTTGAGAACCTAAGAACTCTTAATATTTTGACGGGGGTATGCCCTTTAGTTCATGTAATAAATTAATCTAGATATAACTGTTATGATTTATATTCTTATCTTTATGTATGTCTCCTTAAGCTATTTCGATTCAAAGTATGGTTCCCTATATGCTGAACGTGAGCCTTACATTCGGTGTTTAAACTCATGGAATGACTAAGGTTTTCATACACGAGTTTAGATATCGAGTGTGGCAGACTGTCGCGTTTAGGGTATCCTGTCACGCCCCGTAGGGATATCCTAAATGTAATAGTTCGCCACATGCCATATAAGACTTTCGAATTACTATCCAAGTTTTTCAGGGGTCTTGTATAGATGTAAGGTGTCCCTTTTACGACAATAGAATACTTAATTCAATGGAGTTAAGAAGTTTAGTGCAGTATTCAATAACATTAGATAATAAATCAAACGCATAAACAAAAGTTACAAAGTCTAAGGGGCATTCCCCCGCAAAAGAATATTTAAAGGTCTATTACAGTTATCTAGAGTCTTTTGGTTTCCTGTGGAAGTTTAAACAAAGTTGAATACAACTTTTATAGGAAACGTCTAGCTCCTGTACCTGAGTTGTAGCCTACCTTAGCCTAATGATGTGAACGTATCAAGGCCAATTTATCAGTTAATTGTCATTTTTAATTTTTTTATCAGTGACAGTCAGTTACTTATTTTTGTCAGTTACATGTCTTTAATTTCTTTGTCAGTTATATGTTTTTAATTTCTTTGTCAGTTACAGTCAGCTACTTATTTTTTTCAGTTACATATCTTTAATTTCTTTGTATGTAAAAGACTATATATTAAGCCTTAGTTATGAGAATTATGCGGTTTTAGTTGATTTCTATTTTGGTGAGTTCATGTGAGAGAGTTCTCTCTTGTAATTAATAGGATTGTCAATACATGTTATGAATATTCAGAATTATAATTTTCTTTATTCTTCTTGCTGATTCAATTTTTATATTCCTTTAGCAATTCGTGAGAGTTTTTACAAATCGTGAGTTATATCAATTTGTGATTCCATTCACAAACTAGTTTGATTTTTGTTAGTCGTGGCACCTATCGACTAATAATATCATCCATATCATTTATTTCTGTTTTCCTTTAAAATCAGAAAACCCAAAAAGATTGTGAAAAATTGTTAACCCCCTTGGGATTATCATTTGGTATCAGAGCTTTTGGTTCGGCGCGCTTCATTCGGTAAGTCGTCGTTTCATCTTGATTGGTATTTGTTTGGATTTGGGGGTTGTGATTGCTGCTTTGATAGTTGCGTAGTTGTTGTTCGACGCAATTTGTTTGGTTGTGTTGAAAGATTAGTGTTTGTTGTGAATTTTTGTGAATTTGGGGCAATGGAGAATAAATTCCATATTAGGGTTAAAATTGAGGATCATGGATATCTTGCACGTATTGATAATTTATGTGAGAATTTGGTTTCTGAATATACGGTGGCAAGATTAGGATTAAAAGTTGAAGATCATCCATATCCATATAAGTTGTATCGTTACAATGAGAAATTTCGAGTAACGAAACAAGCATGGGTTGTTTTCTCATCAGGCTCTTTAAAGATGTAGTGCTGTGTGATGTTGTACCCATGGATGATTGTCACATACACCTAGGCAAGCCATGGAAACATTTAAATAAGGCTGTGTATGATCCTGATAGAGATGTCTATCATATAAATTATGGAAGAAAAACTTTGCGACCCATGAGTACGGATCAGGTTGTTCATGATATGGGTGTCGTCAAGAGAGTGGTCCAGAAGTGGTTGACATCACAGAGGGAGAAGTCTCATTCTAAAAGGGTTGGTGAGGTAAAAGTGGTTAGGGTTGAGCCAAAACAGGTAGTTGTTGATAACGTGAGTATTGAGAAAAATGAAAAGGCTGTTGAGGTTATTCCTGAAAACTTCCCCACAAAACATGATGCACAAGGTGTTGGAGATAATCTGAAGAATGTTGTTGACCAAGGGAAGAGGGTTGAACAGGTGGATGTATTGGTAATAGATACACCACAGGTTGAAGGGAAGGTGGAAAAAGCTGTCAATGTTGTTAATTCATCCATAGTGCAAGTAGCTGAGGTTGAATCTGTGGCAGTTAAGGAGGCCAACCTATTTGCTAATTCTAATTTGCAAGTCAAGGAAGATCCTACACAAAGGGAAAATTTATTCCAGGCCAGATGTATGATTCAGGAGAAGATTTGTAAATTGGTTGTGCATGGGGGTAGTTGTGCTAATGTGATTTCACAAGATTTTGTGAAGAGAATGAATCTGCAGGTGATTCCACATCCAAGGCCATATAGCCTTCGATGGTTGAGTTCTCCAGATGTGATACATATTCATAAACAGGCACAGGTTACTTTTGCAATAGGAGATTATGAAGATACAATAACATGTGATGTAGCTCCTATGGATTGTGCACAGATATTGCTGGGTAGACCATGGCAATATGATAGGCGAGTTATCTATGATGGATATAAGAACACCTACAAGATTCATAAAGATGGACAGATATTCTTAATGCTTCCAATGACTTTGGCTGAAGTTCAACAGGAGAGATATGAAAATGTTCGGCTAAAGGTCAAAGGAGTTTATTTTTGTATCCTTGCAGGTCTTCCAAGAAAAGAAAGAAGTCGCCTCAAAAGTTTCAGGAGATTCAACATGTTCCACATGATGTTCCATCTAGATTAAATGCCAAGATTCGAGGTCGAATCTTTTCCAAGAAGGGGAGAATGATGTGAACGCATCAAGGCCAATTTATCAGTTAATTGTCATTTTTAATTTCTTTGTCAGTTACAGTCAGTTACTTATTTTTGTCAGTTACATGTCTTTAATTTCTTTGTCAGTTATATGTCTTTAATTTCTTTGTCAGTTACAGTCAGCTATTATTTTTGTCAGTTACATATCTTTAATTTCTTTGTATGTAAAAGACTATATATTAAGCCTTGGTTATGAGAATTAGAAGGTTTTAGTTGATTTCTATTTTGGTGAGTTCATGTGAGAGAGTTCTCTCTTGTAATTGACAGGATTGTCAATACATGTTATGAATATTGAGAATTATAATTTTCTTTATTCTTCTTGCTGATTGAATTTTTATATTCCTTTAGCAATTCGTGAGAGTTTTTACAAATCGTGAGTTATATCGATTTGTGATTCCATTCACAAACCAGTTTGATTTTTGTTAGTCGTGGCACCTATCGACTAATAATATCATCCATATCATTTATTTCTGTTTTCCTTTAAAATCAGAAAACCCAAAAAGATTGTAAAAAAATTTGTTAACCCCCTTGGGATCTTATCACCTAAGCCAAATAAACTCATGTTGCAACAAATAAAAACTATAGGGGCGTAAGCTATACTAGCTTCGTGAGTGAAAACTTCCATATTGCAATTAAAACATATCATTCAAGCAAGTGATTAATCAGACAAATGGTATGCATCAAACACGTGAATTCAACAAACATATGATCAGTCGAAAATCATATGTACATGGATTTGCACCCTCCATCCCGGGTTAGCAGATTAACGAATCCTGCGGTACGACGTCGTTTAGGCTCACGGTCAACCAACTCTTATATTCGTTTTACGGATCACAATTAACCAACTCATATTCGTTTTATGGATCACGAAAAACCAACAAATGCTAATGCTCCATCCCCATCGTGTTATGAATGAGTTCAAGTTCATCTTCAATTTCGAATAATCAATTATACCAGTACATTTAGGTGATCAAACAATATTCGCAGAAAATCAATCCTAACTCATCTATACAAGCAATGATTTATCATCCGGCTTCGATATTCTTTAAATTCAACTTCACATAACAACAATAGACAAATATAATTCCCATTCAACCCCATCATGCATATTCATTTTATCTTTGCTAAGTAACTAGTGCAGTTATCATTACAATCACAAGCAATAATTGAAATTGGAAGTGATACTCACTCGGCCATGGTACGCCAGTCTTTTAATAGTACTAATTGAGTGGAAGGGATTCGTCGGTCTCGGGATCACCTACCAAAGAAGAATACCCTAATAAATACTTTATCACTTAGCTAATCTAAACTATGTATCAAAACTAACAAAAATCGTGATTCTCGCTATTTGTGGAAGTTCCAACTTAAAACGGCCAAAACTTGGTCATTTTAACTCGGAATTTCGCAAATTTTATATCGATTTCTATCTACTTCGAAAGATCTACCTAATTCTAATATTATTTCCAAGTTTTGAAAACATTTAGGTCATGGAACAGAGGGATCAGATCTTATCAGTATCCATTCCCCTTTCTAAAAAATAGTTTTGCACTTGTTTGAAATGTATCTTGTTGATGATTCAAGTATATATGAAGTATGAATGATTTCCTATCATGAATGACATGTGATGAGTTCAATGTATGCATGATCTTGATGATTTTTGGTAAAAGAAACTTTCAAACTCCTAAAATTTTGTAAGACTCCAACAATAACTACTTCTTGAAAATCTAATTTTCTAATTTTAACACTACACTAGTGTTTTGGATTTCATTCTTAGGAATCTCTAGCTATCTTAATAAAAAAAAAAAAATGAGTCTTCATCACCTAACTACCCAAAACCTTCATTTCTACATAAAAATTTACATTTTTCACTTTGCAATTATGTTTTCAAATAGGCTTTACTCAAAAATCCAAATTTTAGAAAATCCTTTTTTTTTTTTGTTTTGAATGATTCCTTTGGGAAAACTTGTGTAATGCATTAAAATTTAAGACTTTACTATATCCACTACCTAAAGACTTCATTTAACATATAAAACATTCATATTGAGCTTGAATAATAGGCGTTTACATAGGCATCATCCAAAGTTACGAATCTTACAAGTTGACTATTAACTCAAAATTTTCCATCTTGATTCTACTGCTTGTTTTACACATTGCTCTCATCCAAACTCATTTCAACTTATAAAAATCATTTATTAATGATATCTATTACTTAAACCCTTCATTTTTTAGATAAAACATGAGTTTCAAAGTTGTTACAAGGCTTTTTAAAATAGGGCTTTGAAGTCATACGAATTTTCTTTTGAACAATTCTAACAAAAACCTTTTCTTTTCAAGTTCCTTGTCTTATCTACATAGAAATCTACCAACTATCACATTTATATACACAAGACTAAATCTTTATGAGCATTAATGCATGAAAACACAAAATATCCATATGAACATGAATGTCAAGTATAATATGAGTGTCTAAGTGCTAGATCCACTACTTAAAGTGCATGAAAAGGAGTTTAAGAGTATGAACATATATTTTTCATGCAAGATCTCTACTTTTATATGCATAAACATGATAATATTTCAACAAAAGCTCATCAAACACAAGATCTACTCTTGAGATGGCTTGATATTCATGTATTAGCATTTTCTTATCCCTAGCACTTGCTCATGGGGATTTAAGGTGAAAACACACATGAATAATCTTGCCATTACAAGATTAAGTAGTAATAAAGCTTAAGAATCATCACCTAGGGAAGGATTTGATGAAGAAATGAAGAAGAAAAGAGCTTGATGGGGTGTGTGTGAGGGGGGTGTGGGTCACGACAAAGAGGAAAGAAGAAGAGAGGATTTTGCTTTGTTAAAAATTTTGAAAGAGTAGAAATGAGGAGAGAGAGTGTAAATGAGTACATATATTAAGTAAATTAAGGTTTATTGTATCATAAAAAGGAGAAAATAAAACAAATTGAGGGGGAAAAAGGAAGGGGGTGCGTCGGTGTAAGCCTCGGAAAATTTCAATAAATAATTCCAAAATGAACTTTGGAAATAAATCCTAAAAATCACTCCAAATTAAAACCGAATTTCGACAAGTCCTAAATCACGAGCAAATCCAAAATTTCTTAATCATGAGAAAATGAAAATCCTTAAAAATAAAATAAGAACTCAGTGGTCTTCAAATTCAAAACCCGGCATACAAAAATTTCATATGTAACTCCGATTTATAAAATCGGGTAATATAAAGCCCAAAAACAAATTATTATAAAGTAAATAATGATTAACTTTCGGAAATGAAAGCCAATTCAAGAATTTTGAAAACATTAAGAGATATTAAGTACTTACAAAAATAAAATTTAAAATAAATTTCTCAAATTAAATATGTTGTATAAACATAAATATCAGTTTCCAAATTGGCAAGGATCTAAACCGGGAAAATCACCCGAAAATCCTAACTGGAATACAATAGTGTAAGTCCGGCAATCTAGCGCCCCTAACCCTAGAGGCCGAGATGTAGTTTAAATATATAGAATAACTCATAGTAATATAAGTTCGTTTATAATTATTAGATTGGTAAATTTTTGACCTATCTCGAACCCATTCGGATACAGACTTCGAAAAGCGTGTCCCGGGGCTTGAGATATCAAAAACATACCATTAGTACCGTTAAACTCGCAATTTTATAAGATTTCTAAATATATCAGTTATATAATTTTTCGAGTTATAAAAGTTATAGTTATAACCTTTTTATCGTATTTTCATTTCTACCGGTAATTGATTTGTCTATTACACTATTCATTTTATTTCATTACACAATTTTATTACTTTTATAATGTATACCCCAGGTTTCCTAGTAATCAAGTAAACTTCGGAAACCGGAAAATGAAACCCTAAACCGGTTTAGTTCAAGCTTTGTGAGAAAGACTTAGAAACCCTAATTCTGGCTTTTCCTCGGTTTCCAAATAAGGAACTTGTAAGCCCTGGAAAATTTTAGTAAATAATTCCAAGATGAACTTCGAAAATAAACCCTAAAAATCACTCCAAATTAAAACCGAATTTCGACAAGTCCTAAACCATGAATGAATCCAAAAATTTTTTTAATCATGAGAAAATGAAGATCCTCAAAAACAAAATAAGAACTCAATGGTCTTCAAATTCAAAACCACTACGTACGAAAAATTCCATATTTAACTCCGACTTATAAAAACGGGTAATATAAATCCCAAAAACAAATTATTAAAAAGTAAATAACGATTAACTTTCGAAAATGAAACACAATTCAAAAATTCCGAAAACGTTAAAAGATAATAAATACTTACAAAAATAAAATTTAAAATAAACTTCTCAAATTAAATATGTTGTATGAACATAAATATCAGTTTCCAAATTGGCAAAGGTCTAAACCGAAAAATCACTTGGAAACCCTAATCGGAATACAATAGTGTAAGTCCGGCAATCTAGTACCCCCAACCCTAGAGGCCGAGATGTAGTTTAAATATATAGAATAACTCATAGTAATATAAGTTTGTTTAAAAATATCATATGGGTAAATTTTTGACCTATTTCGAACCCATTCGGATACAGAATTCGAAAACTGTGTCTTGGGGCTCGAGATATAAAAAATATACCAATAGTACCGTTAGACTCGTAATTTCATAAGATTTCCAAATATATCAGTTATATAATTTTTCGGGTTATAAAAGTTACAGTTATAACTTTTTATCGTATTTCCATTATTACCGGTAATTGAATAGTCTTTTGCACTATTCATTTTTATTTCATTACAAAATTTTATTATTCTTATAAAGCCTTATATTTTTAGATAAATATTTTATATGTTATAGAAAATTTAGTTTTTCTAAAATTTAGTTCGTTTCGGGTCTTTACGATGATCAGATTCTGTTTAAGACCCGATACTAAAAATAAAAAAATTAATTTAAAATTGAAAAATTTTTAAAAATATTTATATTTTCATAAAATAATTTTTTTAGAATTTTTCGGGTTATAAAAATATTATTTATATCCCATATTCGCGTATTTTGACCGTACCGGTAAATGTGTGTTAAAATACTAAAATAATTCAAATAATTATTTAATTTTAATTATGAAAAATCTGATACAAATATTTGGAATAAATTTTCTAATTTTATTTTATTTTTTTTTATTTTATTAAAAAGTACATTTACAACCCATACCTTCAAGTACACCTTACATATATCACTTCATTTTCACTTCATTTTTACTTCAATCTTTCTACACATTATTCCACACTTCTTGGCAGAATTTTTTGCCTTCTTTGCTGCCATTGTCCTTTTATTTAATTCTAATTTGACTAAAATAATTATTTTCTACTCCTTCTTAAAAAGCTATACATACATATTTATTACACAAATTAATTTCAAGTCAAAATTCAACAAAACCCTCTCTCTCCTCCCCCTAAGATTCACGTGCAGCACACCAAATTGGCTGCCTTTGTTTTATTTTTTTCCCTTTCATTTAATACAATTCCATCTCCATTTAATGCCTCTTTATTATTTCCTTTCATTTCCTTTTTGAAACCCTCTCTCTTTTCCTCTCTTTTTCCTCTCTTTCTTGCTTCTTTCTCTCTTGTTCTTACAAGAACCTTGCTGCCCCCACTTCAAAAAATTGCTTCCACACCTATTTCTTAAAGATTTCTAAGCAAATCTTCTTCCCAAGGCTCCATAGGTGATATAGGTAAAGTGTAATGAAGGTTTCATGCATCAAATGACCTTCCATAAGCTTAAAAGCTTAGGATGATGATGCCAAAAATGAAACACTCTCTTCTTCACTTTTATTCTCTTGTATTATAATGATTTTCTTGTTTAAAGTTGATATATATTGTAGATCTAACTTTTTTATAGCTTCGATTTTTGTTTATGCCATAGATCTTGTATGTAAGTTGTTATTTTTGTTATTCCTTATGACTTATGCATAGATCTAGCCTCCACATGTCTATCTTAGTGATTCATGCATGTAAAACTAGTTTAGAAAACTAGATCTAAAGTTTTGAGTTCATAGATGCATTAGATCTTTGTTTATGTTAATGAACAACTTGCTATAGCTTGATGATGGTAGGAAAGTAGTAGGAAACCCAAGATCTATTTCGTTTTCAACAAAAATCAACTTTGAAAATTCGGATGAAAATGGACCCATAGTTAGAAAAGTGGTTTTTCAACTTCAAAATGTGTATTTTTCATTTAAAATGATGGGCTTAGGGTATAGATACCATAAATGAAGGATTTTGATAAGTGAAGGTTAGATCCATGATGTTTATAGCTTATTATCATGCATTTATTTTATGTTTATGTTCATATTAAGTATAGATCTTAGTTATGAACTCAAACAAAATTGTGAAATTCGTATTTTGGCAGACCCCCATTTAAAAACCACTTTCCAAGTGTCAAAATGTAATTTTTACTTAAGAAAATGAAGGCTTAATATATGTATATCATCAAGACTTCTTTTTACAAGAATCAAAGGTGATTTCCAAAAGTTATTTTCAAAATAAAAATTCTATTTTCGGATTTTGGCTAAGGTCTATTTTAAAAACATGTTTTCCAACTCAAAAAATGAAGTTTTTATTTAAGAAATGAAAGGCTCATAAGATATGATATGTAAGGAATGGATTTTCATGAGCTTAGATAGATTTTATCAAAAGATATAACCAAAAATGAATTTTGTAAATTCGGACCCCAACCAAGACCAATTTTTAGAACCCATGTATCAACTCCAAAACTCATGTTTTATGTGAAAAATGAAGTATATAGGTAATAGTATCATTAAGTAATGATTTTTACAAGTTAAAATGAGTTTAGGCATGAGTGATGTGCAAAACAAGTAATGGAATTAAAATGGAAAAATTTGAGTTAGTGATCAAATTTTCAAATTCGTAATTTAAGATGATGCATATGTAATCACTTGGTATTTGAGCTAAATTGCAAGTTTTATGTGTTAAATGAAGTCCTTAGACAATAGATGTAGTAAAGTCTAAATTTCAATACATTAAACAAGTTTTTCCCAAGTGAATCATTCAAAAAGTGGATTTTCTAAAATTTGGATTTTTGAGTAAATCATATTGGAAAACATATTTGCAAAGTGTAAAATGCAAATTTTTGTGTAAGAATGAAGTCTTAGTGGTTATGTATGATTGAGCCTAATTTTCTAAATATCAAATGATTTTTATCAAAGGAATCACTCAAAAACCAATTTTTACCAAATTCGGATTTTGGAATCAACCCCACTTAAAAACTGCTTACAAAGTGTAAAATGGAAACTTTTATGTAGAAATGAAGGTCATAAGTAAATATATAATGAAGACTCAATTTAAAAAAAAATAATTATATTTTCTTAAGTAATAAATCCAAAACAAATAGAAATGATCAAAGTTAGAAAATTAGATTTTCAAAAAGTAGTTATAGTTGAAGTCTTGCAAAATAAGGAGTTCCAAATTTTCTTTTACCAAAAACCATCAAGATCATGCATACATGAAACTCATTTCATGCCATTCATGTTAGGAAATCACTCATATTGCATGTATAGCTAATTTATATAGTAGGAACATTACAAACATTACAACGCTATTTTTTGGAAATTGAAATTGTTGCTGCCCTAATCTGATCCGAACTTTTCAAAGCTTCAAAGTTTTCAAAACTTAAAAATAATATTAGAAATAGATAGATCTTTCGAAGTAGATAGAAATCGATATATAATTTACGAGATTCCGAGTTAAAATGACCAAGTTATGGCCGTTTTAAGTTGGAATTTCCGCTTAGGACGAGAATTACGAATTTGATAGTTTGTATAAGATCGTTTAGATTAGTTTGAGTTGAAATACTTATTAGAGTATTTATTCCTTTTTAGGAGATCCCGAGATCGATGACTCTCTACCACCGGATTATTATTACTAGAAGACCAGTGATCAATGGCCGAGTGAGTTTTCTCCTTGTTTTGTTACCTTGATTGTGCTTATAGTTAGTCGCATTAGAATTATAGGAACAAAATAAAAATCGATATGAATGGGGATGGGATATATGATGAGACTGTGATGAATGTATGCTAAAGAATACTAAAGCATATCGAAACCACGATTCAATTGGATAACTGTACTGTTCATATTGTTTATGTTATGTGTATGATATTGGTTAGTCACCCTAAAGAACGTATAAATATTTTGACCTAAGTAAAAATTAAATTGATCATGCATCGCATCGGACATAGTGCATTTGGTAGCATGCTACTCCTACGCAGGTCGATCGGTATGGTCCGTGATGTCTCGTTTGGATAACGAGCCCGGTGCCAGAGCTCATTCAGGGGTACTAAGGCGCATGTGGATGCATTCTTGGATGAGCCTAGCCGAGTCGAGTGCTAAGAGCCAAGGGCTTGGGGACTAGATGCGGTCGTGTAGACTCAATACCATTCCTAACCCAAGATACGGAGGGCGTAAATCCATTCTGTGTGTGGGTTCCGGATGCCCATGCATAATTGCTTGCTCACGTGTTTGTTCATGCATAGCATATGATTGATTATAACATTGCTTGTTATGGTACGGAATTGGGGGAATTCTCACTAAACTAGTGTAGCTTATACCCCAATAGTGGTGTAAATGAACAGGTTATCTCAAGAAT
Organism: Combretum micranthum; assembly: GCA_024138025.1. Classification (NCBI taxonomy): domain Eukaryota; kingdom Viridiplantae; phylum Streptophyta; class Magnoliopsida; order Myrtales; family Combretaceae; genus Combretum; species Combretum micranthum. Next base: position 194,324 of record JAMXBD010002238.1, read on the forward strand.
GCAAGGTGGGGACTGAATTGGTTGGAGCCGGGAATGACTTTGGGATTCCGGCAAGGAATAAAATGATTGAAGTTATCAGCCAGTTTTATGATTTGCCTTGTAATAGTTTTATGAAGTGGAATCTTTTGATGAATGTAATTGAACTGTAATGATTTGTATTTGAAGTATAGTGATTCGTATATGGAGTGTAGTGATTTGTATCTGAAGTATAGTAAATTTGTATTTCCTTTACATTGTTACTCAAGCTATATCAACGTAAAATGTATTACTCCGATGAGTCTCCTCCAGGTGTTAGACGCCTTGTACATAGTATGGAAGCCTTCGCGTGACTGAGGTGATCATTCTTAGGCTTTAATATTATGTACGGCGGACTGCCACGTTTAGGGTACCCTTCGGGGCGTGACAGAACTTTTATAAGCAAAATTAATTTTGAATATAGTTCTTGATTATATTTCAAACCAAGAAAAGATCAGATTTTAAGAAAATTTCAATTCCGGGTCATCCCGAGACCCATTATAGAAAAGCATGCCCCGGAACTAGAATTTCAAAAATTTACTTGTGAATACTCGTTTGAATCGAAATAAAATAAGGATTTCAAAAATATAAATTTCATAATTTCCGGCTTACGAAAAATACAGTTATAACCTTCTTATTCGTATTTTCTTACTACCGATAATTAAGTTGTCTTGATTACTATTCACTACTATTCACAAGTACAACCTATTACTACCTATTTGTACACCCTATATTTGCAACACTTACCATCACTCAATCACTTCCTTTCCAAAGACTTTTTGTCCCTTAATTATTACTACAATTTATGACATTTAATGTGCAAGCTATCAAGACAAATCAATCAAAAATCAATTCTTCACTTTTTCCTCATGCATTGGTTGGCGTGAAACTCTCCTCAACAAGTTCAAATTTGCAATTTTTTTTATTTCTTTTATTCCAATTTAACCTAATTCCATTTAATATATAAGCTACTTTTTTTTTCTCTCACTTCATTCTTTCATTTTCAAACTTTCCAAAAGGGTAAAACACTCTCTTTTTCTCTCCTCTCCACTCCCTCTTTGTCGTGAGCCTCTAGTGCTCATCACACACACACAACTTTCTTTTATCCTTCATTCATCTCCTATTTTACTTTAAGTAAATGAATCTTGCTTCATATATCCTTAGATCTTTGTAATGGCTAGGTTATTCTTGGATATTTCCAACTAAATGTTCCCATGATCTCTTGATAGGGATAAGGAATTATCAAAACAAGAATACCAAACCATCACTAGTAGATCTTGTATTTCAAGGAGCTTTCATGTCATAAGCTTTATGATTTTTCATCAAAAGGTGTTTTGAACAAAATATCTTTTATCAAAATGTAGTTTTTATGTTTTCAAAACCTATTTAAGCACTTGATATAGTAGATCTATCATTTTACTACTCATATTCATGTAGGCATTTAAGATCTCATCTTTATTTTGAGTTTATGTGCATTAATGGTTTTTAATGTTTTTGTCTTTAGTAAATAACCTTCCTATTATATAGATCTAAGGATAGATGAGTTAATAAAGTCAAAAAGGAAAATATTTTTCAAGAAATGAACTTGTGCAAATTCGGATGACTTGAGAAACCTAAGTTAAAAACCCTTTTATCAACTTCTAAACATATATTTTTCAAGAAAAATGAAGCCTTTAGGTGATAGATAATGTTTGGTGATATTTTTCATGAGTCTAAATGAGTTTTTACTAAAGAAAATGTTGGAAACAAGATATGAAGTCCAATAGAAGTTTTGAGCTAAAAGTCTTGTAGGCAAAATTCGTAATCATGGATAGATGGCTAGAAAACACTAATTTTCCAACTTCAAAAATAGTATTTTCTCAAATAAATGAAGTCCTTAGGGTATAGGTGAATTAAATACTTAAAGTTCTAAGTATAAAATGCATTTTTCTTAAAAGAATCAACTTGAAAATAAAGTTTTATAAATTCGGATTTTTGGAACTACCCTAGTGTAAGACCCACTTAAAAGCTTACAAATGAAGGTTTTATTAAAGAAATAAAGGCCTCAGGATATAACTAATATAAGGGTCAAAATTTCTTTAAAAAAAGTGGAGTTTTCTTAAAGAAAATCCTTATAATAAGTAAGTGTGACCAAGTGTAGTAAGCTTACTTGTTAAACAATAGCATGAAATGATTTTCTAGGAAAAAGTTTATTTAAATTCTTTGAGTCTAAAAATTTATAAGAACTTAGGCTCATTAGAGTTCATATCATAACATTCATGATAGGGAAAATCATTGCCATGGTATTTAGTTTCATTTTGCACTTAGGAACCTCAAGTCCATTCATGAAAACCGCATTTTTGGAATCAACACAATCGCTGTACAGATCTGATCCTTCATTTCCGAGGCTTAGATATTTTCAAAACTTGATTTAAACTTCATATTTAGAAAGCTCTTTCGAAGTAGATAGAAATCGATATAAAATTTGCGAGATTCCGAGTTAAAATGACAAAGTTATGGCCGTTTTAAGTTAGAATTCCCGCTTAGGACGCGAATTACGAATTTGGTAGTTCGTATGAAGTCGTTGGATTAGTTTGAGTTGAAATACTTATTAGAGTATTTCTTCCCTTTTTAGGTAATCCCGAGTTCGACGATTCCTTACCACCGGATTATTATTACTAGAAGACCGGTGATCCAATGGCCGAGTGAGTTCATTTCTCAATTAATTATGCTCTTGAGTGTGCTTGTAGTAGTAATGGCATTAGACTTAGGAAAAGATAAAATTGTGATTGAATGGTGATCTAAACTTGCATGAATGAACGATAAGTATATCGAGGCAAGCTTTGTTGCAATAATCTTGTATGAGCTAGTATAGATTTGGAGAGTCTGAAATCTGTATGATCACTTTTAAATTATTTAATTAATATGCCATGATTATATGAATAAATTGTACATGCATATCACGTAGTGAGTCACATATCATTGTCGAGTATGCCTTTGGTGGGACAAAAGTGTATTTGGGAGGCAGCAGGTCTTTAATGAAGGGGACTAGGGTTGCATGACTTATGGGCCACCCCATTCAAATAATGAAACTATGGTTGCATGACTTATGGACTAACATTAAAATTGTGGTTGCATGTCTTATGGACCACCCCACTTAAGATTGGGACTATGGTTGCATGTCTTATGGACCACCCCACTTAAGATTGGGACTATGGTTGCATGTCTTATGGACCAACATTGGAATTGTAGTTGCATGACTTATGAACTACCCCAAACCCCGAATGGAAGGCGTAAATCCATTCACATATGACTACCAAAAAGTCATATGCTTGCTTGCTCATTTGCTTGTGCATTCATACGGATGTTTAATTATAACTTTCTTGTATAGATATTTTAGCTTGATCGAGTATGTTACTTGGAAATGAATCTCACTAAGCTAGTGTAGCTTATACCCCAATAGATGTTGAAATGAGCAGGTTGTTCTAAGAATGCTAAGTGGGGACCGAGTTGGTTGAAGCCGAGAATGATTTCGGGATTTTGGCAAGATGTAAGAGTACTTGAAGTTTTTGGCTAAGCTTTACGATTTGCTTTGTAATAGCTTTATATAGTGACGTCTTGGGATGAATGTAGTTGAAGTTTGATGAATTGTATTTTGAAGTATAGGGTTTTGTATTTGGAGTATAGTGGATTGTATTTCCTTTACATTGTTACTCAATTGTATCAACATAAAACGTATCATTCCGATGTGTCTCCTTTATGTGTTAGACGCCTTGTACATAGTATGGAAGCCTTCGCGTGACTGAGATGGTCATTCTTAGGCTTTAATATTGTGTACGGCGAACTGCCACTTTAGGGTACCCTTCGGGGCATGAAAGTCAGCCACTAGGAGTGAGAGAGAGGGAGTGATTTAATTTTATTTGAAATTGTAATTTATGTAATAAAATATATTAAATGTAATATTTAGTAAGGAACAAAAATTTCTTGGAAAAGAAAATATAATGAGTAGTTGTTAGGATGTAAGACTAGGGCATGGGTAGTGTGTATTGTTGGTTGTACTTGTGAATAGTGGTAAATAGTAGACAAGACATCTACTTTATCGGTAGTAAAGAAAATACGAGAAAAAGGCTATAACTGTAATTTTTATAGCTCGAAAAATTATAAAACTTATATTTTTGAAATCCTTATAAAATTTTGGTTCTAAAGAATATTCCTGAATATTTTTCTGAGTTTCTAGTCCGGGGGCTTGCTTTTCCATAATGGGCCCGGGAAGACCCGGAATAGAAAATTTTCCCAAATTAAAACATTCTATGGTTTGAAATATACTTTAAAACAATATTTCACATTAAATTATTTTATAAGATTTCTTTTGATGTGAAACCGAAGGAAAGCTGGATATAGGGTTTCTAAGTTTCTCACACAAGGCTTGAACTAATCCGATTTAGGGTTTCGTTTTCCGGTTCCCGAAGTTTACTTGACTACTGGGAAAACCAAGGTTTACATACCCTTTGGGGCATGACAAGTGTTAATGCCATAATGTTGAGAAGTGGAAGGAAGGTTGAAACTGTGGATAAAGAAGTTGAAGAGAAAGAGGAGATTCAAGAGAATGACAAGGGAAAGTAAAAGATGGAGAAACCAATGCTAAAATTACCTAAAGTAAAACCCTGCGTTCCTCCTATTCCTTTTTCAGGAAGATTGAAGTACTAGAGATTAGATGAGCAATTTACAAAGTTCCTGGATGTCTTCAAAATGTTGTCAATCAACATTTCGTTCTTAAAGGCAATTCCACAAATGCCTTTTTATGCCATATTTATCAAGAGTTGCTCACTAAGAAGAGGAAGATTGATGGGACTGAACAAATGGTACTTATAGGAGAATGCTCCAAGATCCATCAGAAGAACTTATCCAGCTGGCCAACAAAACAAAAAGATTAGGGGAGTCTTACAGTTCCTTGCACTATAGGAAATTTTCATTTGGATAAAGTTGTTATAGATTCTGGTAAAAGTATTAACTTGATGCTTCTATCTATTTTCAGAAGACTAGGACTTTGTGAATATAAGGAAACTCATGTTACCTTGCAATTGGCTGATGGGAGTGTTAAATACCCGAGGTATCGTAGAGAATCTCTTGGTGAAAGTTGACAAATTTATATTTTTAGTAGACTTTATAGTCTTGGAAATGAATGAAGATAGAGAAGTTCCTATGATTCTTGGTAGAATGTTTCTTACTATTGGTAAAGCACTAATTGATGTGGAACAAGGTAAGCTCACATTGAGGGGTAACGGATGAACAGGTAACTTTTAATGTTTATGATGATCTGAGAAGGTTTGATGATAGTAAAGCCTGTTTTGCTATTGAAATTGTTAATGAGCTTAAATAAGAGTATGTGAAAGAGGAGACAAGTGTGAATACCATGGAATTTGTATTAGGAGCCAAGGATGAATGGAGTGATGATGAACATGATGAAAAGGAAAAAGAGTATAGAACTCAAATTTTTGAGGAGCTACGCATTGATGAGAAAGAGCAAAAATCAAATTTGTCACAACAACCAATTCTAGAAACAATTTGCTTTTCTTAGCATATATCATACTTTGCCTATAACTATCTATTCTTCTTTTACAGGTAATCAGGAGCTACAACTTCTTGAAGTTTTGAGAGAGAAAAGGAGGCCATTGGGTAGACTAGTGTTGATAGTAAAGAGATGAGTCCTTTGAGTTGTGATGCTAAGAAAGTGATGGAGGATGAGAGCAATACCACAGTACAACCACAGAGCAAAATAGATATAACTCTTAAGGAGATGGTGAAGAAAGATGTGTTAGAACAACTAAAGAAAATGAATAGTAAGGTTTGTGAGATAAAGTGCATCTATAGAAAGAAGGCAAAGTGAAGGAATAAGAAGAAACAAAAGAGATAATTTTTGCTTAGTCAGAAAATCTCATTATACAACCCTCATTGGAAATTGTTCCCATGTAAGTGGAAATCTAGATGGTCTGGACTGTGATGTTTTACCTAATGGTGTAGTTGAACTAAAAGTAAGGGATGACCATACTTTTAAAGTAATTAGTCATTGCCTCAAACATATTGATGATGAAGGAACAAGGATAGTGCTACCACTATGAAAAATTCCACGATACCATCATAAGAACTGGGAAAGTCGAGTTAAGCGACTCTAAACTAAGTGCTCTGTAATATATAGAAAAATATTTTATAATGAAGGGCAAATGTGTCATTTGTTATAAAATAAAAGGGTTATATAGTCAACCCTAATAAACGAGATTTTATTATCAACCATCACATTAATGATGGTCAACAAATCCATAAAAACAGTAAATCTTCAATAAATTATGATAAAGGGAAAAAGTTGTCATATGTTGAAAAATAAGAGGGTTTTATTGTCCACCTTAGTATTAAGTTGAGGGTTTTATCTATGATCCAGAGATGTTTGAAGAATAGTCTTTGACAAAGAAAAATTAGTTTTTAGGCCGCCTCTTGGAGAATCTACGCCGCCAGTGTAAAGACGGTATAGGATAGGAATAGTAGTGTTTCTATTAATGCTGGGAAGAACGCTACTGGCGTTCACTAGGATTTTATCTCAACACCGGCATGAAAGCCGCCGGTGTTGGACAAGGATTTGTCGGCGTATGAAGGAAGAATTGAAATTCTGGGATTCAAAGCCCCGATGAAGGCTGCCGGCGTTCGTGTGAATTTGCCAGCGTATGATGTACGCTGACAAGATCTGCAAGTACACCGCCGGGGTAGGGCCGGCGTATGACCAAATTTCTATAAATACGAGACGCGAAAATCATTTTCAATATATTTTTCTTTATATCATTTCTCCTTCGTGAAAGAGAGTTTTGGAGAGTTCTTGGAGATATGCTTGGAAAATCATCGGGAGAATATTTTCTGATCCAAAGTAAGTAATCTTAATCTTTTCATTGGGATTCTCTACAAATTTATACAAGTTTCTTAGGGTTTGGTTAAATTTTTATATGAAGGTTTTTGGAGAAAAACCCTAGTACGTGTAAGATCAGTGAATTGGTGAATGCGAGACAGGTTTTAGCGATTCAAAATAGTAAGTAAATCTCCTCTATTATAGATTCCAACAAAATACGATCTAAACAATCCTTATATGTTCTTAATGTATTGCGAATTAGGGTGTTGATGAAAATATTTGGTGATTGTGGAATTTTGTGCGGTTCCTTATTATTCTTGAAGATAATTGTGGAGTTTGATCGGAATAGACGGTGCAGATAATGGAGATTTCTTTTCAGGTTAGGATTTTTAGAGAATTCATGTTGTTAAGATATTGCGATCATGTATGTTGATATATATATATATATATATATATATTGTAATAGGACATTTGGAGTTTGTGAAACTATTGTTGATATGGATATAGGAGTTGGTGGAGTTTGGGTTGACTTTGTGTTGTTGGTATCAAATTTAGAGGATTTGATTTATATTCTTGAGATTTAGAAAGGTACGACCAATCCATTGCTTGATGTATGTGCTTGTAGATTAGAATTTTTGTGAATGGATATAGGACCAGAATTGCATAATGAACTTAATAAATATTCGGCTTAATAATTGTCTGTCTGGTTGTGGTTGGCTTTGACCAGTAGAGACTTGCCAGACAGTGATACTAGTGAGGCATCCTGATGATCTTAGTGTGAGGTTGTGCCGAGTAGACTCTTGCTAAGAAATGATTCCGATAGAATTTAGGTGTTCAGGAATTGGGATGTTTGGGGAGTACCCACTCATCCATATATGTATATATGATTACTTATTTTCAAATTCAGTTGGTTGATTTTAAAGCAGAGTCTGAGTTACTCTGAGTTCAGGATTTATGTATACTGGATTCTGAACTAAGTTGTTTTGCTAGACTAAAATAGATAATAATCTGTTGTATGCATATAGTTTAGTTGCATATATTTATACATGTTGTATGTGCATAACCTTGCTTTTACTGGATTGGATATTATCGTACTGGGATTCACCGCTCATTCTATTATATTTTAGGTACAGGTGATGATAGTATGATATATGATCTATCGGGTTTTGATATCGTCTATGAGGATGGGGATGGCATTAGTGGTCTTGACTACCGTGCTGACGACTAGTTGTATAGTCATAGATGACATAGGATGGATCAAGGAAGACTTTTTATGTTTTGTTGTTATTCAGTGTTAGACCCATGTTTATGTCCATTGGATTTTCAATTGTATCTGGAGTTCTATATGTGGTATTAGTTTTTACGGTATGTTTTGACTTGTTGACCTGCAGCTATGTCAACAATGTGTAGTTTTTTTATTATGGAGATTTTATATTTATCAAAATGTTTATTTATGAGGACCATGTGATTTCTTCTATACCTTGTGAGTTATCCATGTGTTATTTAGGTTATGTGTGGAAATTATAGCCTTAGCGTGTCCTAATTAAGAGAGGATACGTGGTGGATTGTAATGCCTTATTTTAGGGCGTTACAGCTTAATTGGCATCAGAGCCAGGTTATGATCTATTAGATTTAAGTTTTAACTCCTTAGGATGATGAGCAATGATGAGAGGGGTAGAATACATTAGGATTCTTGATCTTATCTGGAATAGTATGATTTTCATCCTATAGTTATAGAGTTTTGATCCTTAAGTTGGATTACCCTTTTATTTTGTGGAGATATGTTTGTTTGTGTTAGTAAGATCATATCTTGTAGTCCCATAATGTTTAGATCCTTTTGGATGGTTATACCTTAAAATATCTAGCATCATTACCTAAGATAGGGAGAAGAGGTTGATCTTTTATCAAAACAAATCAACAGTTCAAGGCATAAAAAAAAAATATAGTAGATATTATGGACCGTTTGATATCAAGGATTTCAAGTGGCTTAAGAATGCCTACTTTTCAAGTGTCAAGGTTGGGCATTGACAGGTTTTGGAAAGAAAAATTGTTCCTTAGGTATTCTTTTTTCAAGTATGGATAATATGGATATCGAGCCAAAAGAATGAAAAGAGCCTAAAGGGTAAGTGCTTCTTAGGATTGTGATACAGGTACAAGTTTTAAAGCATTTGAGAAGTTTGTTATTTTGTTATGAGAAGGCAGTTAAGAGTTTGCTTGTAGATACCTTTAGGATATGGAGCAATGTTGACTTGGATTTACAAGGAATTTGGATATAAAAATGGAAAGTGACATTTTACCTGCGAATATTATAGTAATGGATATGATAGGAGTAGACTAGTTGAGGAAACATAATGTTGTATTTGGATCTAGTTGTGCAATTTAGTTTATCGAATGGAGATCGTTTTGTGCATAAGCTTGAAGTGCAAGGACCTTCAATGTTGCTTACATATGAGTTATAGGAAAAGTAAGTTTTAGTAAATGACAGTTTTGACAATAGGAGATGAATTAAAGACTGATCCTATAAGGATACAAATCGTGAGAGAATATCTTGATTTAATTCTAGAAGATCTACTAAATTTACTGCTTGAAAAAGAGATAGAGTTTTGTATTGATCTGGTGTCAGATACCTTATTTAAGTCTAAAGTACTGTATCGTATGGCTCCGACGGAATTGAAGGAATTAAAAGTTCAACAGGAGGACTTGCTTAAGAAGAAGTTCTTTAGACCAATCGTATCACCTTGAGGTGTTCCAGTGAGTTTGTGAAAAAGAAAGATGGGAGCATGAGGTTATGTATAGATTATAAAGAGTTAAACCAGGTAACGATTATGAATAAGTACTCCTTGCTTAAGATAGATGATTTGTTTGATCAGCTGGCAGGAGTGCAAGGATTTTCTAAGATCGATTTGAGGTCAGGATATCACTAGCTACGGATTTAAGCTGACGATATTTTCAAAGATAGTTTTCAGGACAAGATACGTGCATTATGAATTCGTGGTTATGCTTTTCGATCTTAAAAATGCCCCAGTTATATTTATGGATCTTATGAAAAGGGTCTTTAAGGAGTAAATGAATTCGGTTGTAATAGTGTATATTGATGATGTTTTCATGTAGTCAAAGATTAAAGGAGAACCTGAAGAACATTTGAGATTAGTTTTGAGAACATTACATGACGAAAAGTGGTATGCCAAGTTCACCAAGCATAAGTTTTGTTTGGAGTCAGTATTTCTCTTAGAACATATTGTGGATGGAAATGGAATTTCAGTAAATCCTAAAAAAGAGAAAGTTATAAGGGAATGGTCAACTCTTAAGAATGTATTGAAAATCAGAAGTTCCTAGGAATGGCAAGATATTACAAGAGATGGGTTGTGTTTTGATGCAAGGTGGTAAAGTTATAACATATGCATCTAGATAGTTAAATCCTTATGAAAAGAATTGACTCACTCATGACATGAAAGTGGTAGTCATAGTTCATATGTTAAAAAGTTAGAGACATAAATTACTTGATGAAAAGTGCAAAATCTTCATGAATAACAAGAGTTTGAAGTATATTTTCAACCAGAGAGATCTGAATATGAGACAAAGGATGTGGTTAGAACTAATAAAGGATTTTGATGCGGATATACAATATCGCCCTAGAAAAGCGAATGTTGTGGTAGAAGCTCCGAGTAGGAAGAGGAATGAGAATTTAGTAGCTTTGTTCACCTCACAGCGATATTTGTTAGAGGACATGAGAAAGATCATGTTGAAGAGTAGAGAAAAAGTATTGAGATAACCAATATAAATTAGAGAATAGTTAAAGCCTATGAAGATATGAATGTGCATGAGGAATGGCCATTGCAAGAAGGAAATATGATCTTAATGAGTTACGAGAAATATATGAATGGTGAACAATGATGACATCTACACTAATCTATGATGATAAATTTTGGGATGATTCTTAAAGAAAATTTATAAGAAGATATAAATTGTTATATAAAAAACAATACAAGTTTTGGAAGACAATTGGAAAGTATGATGAATAAATAAAAGTTGGGAATTGTCTACGGTGTTTAACAGGGGTGATAAAACTAACTAGCAGATACGAAGATGCTATGATCATGTGGAATAACAAAGCAATGTAAGGTTTGATCATTAGAGTTAGAGTTGAAAAATCTTAAATTCAATGATTTGAGTTTTCTGATTGTTAATTGAAAGATTATAAGGTGACTATGTCCTAACGAAGTTTCGATGGAGATTATAGCAGTTAGAGGTAATGTATAATGGTTTAATTTTCTTAATGAGTTGGATTAAGTTTTCTACAGTACAATCTACAGTTGTTTTGGAGGATGTAATGATTGATTTATGAATTAAGATAAAAGTATATAATTAAAGAAGATCTTTTGTTGAGAAGTAGATTTAATAGTTATATAAGGATATCAAACCCAAGTGAAGACCAATCACTTGATATTGGGCCAATAAATGGATTTGTATGGTGAAACCTGGAGACGAAGTGCATTAGTAATCTAAATATCAAAGAATTATTGGAACGTTAGAAGTAATGATGTCAAAGGAAGAGTTAGAAGTCATTCGATGATTTTAAATGTTTACTTAAGGACATAAGTATAAATCTTAATCTTCATGTATATATTGATGGAAAATATAAGAAAATATATTGGAGATTGAGAAAACATATTGGAAGAAGTATGGTTAGTTAATGAGTATTTTGAGATTAGATGAATGATTTGCAAGTGATGTGAATTATTTTTGATATGGAACAATAAGGATAAAAACTAAGTTGAATCAATGGAAGTACAAGTAACACAGTGACATTTGGAGCTCCAGGCCAATGTAAGATTTGACTTTTGGAATTTAAATTGGGAACTATAGTTATGAGATCTTTAGCTTTCTAAACATCGCTCTAGGAAACTGAATTGAAGATTTAATACAATGAGGTCGAGGCAAGATTTCGTGATGAATATTGTTAATAAGTTTAAGTTATAGTCAAGAGATATTGTGAAGTAACGGAGGAAGTGAATCCAAATTGAGTGATGAAAGTTAGGAATTAAAGAGACGTCAATGGAATTATATTCTACCTATTAGATATGAATATGAAGATGGATCAATATGGTGTAATGAATCAGAAACAAGAAGAAAATGAGTGATACAGAACTAATGGATGCATGGATAAAAAGGAAATAGTGATTCAGGTAACTTTTGAGGACGAAAGTTTCTTTTAGGAGGGTAGAAATGTAATATATAGAAAAATATTTTATAACGAAGAGCAAATGTGTCATTTGTTATAAAATAAAAGGGTTCTATAGTCAACCTTAGTAAACGAGATATTATTATCAACCATCACATTAATGATGGTCAACAAATCCATAAAAACAGTAAATCTTTAATAAATTATGATAAAGGGCCAAAGTTGTTATATGTTGAAAAATAAGAGGGCCTTATTGTCCACCTTAGTATTAAGTTGAGGGTTTTATCTATGATCCACAGATGTTTGAAGAATAGTCTTTGACAAAGAAAAATTAGTTTTTAGGCCGCCGTCTGGAGAATCTATGCCGCCGGCGTAGAGACGGTGTAGGATGGGAACAGTAGCGTTTCTCTTAAAGCTGGGAAGAACGCTGCTGGCGTTCACTAAGATTTTATCTCAACATCGGCATGAAAGCCGCCGGCGTTGGATAAGGATTTGCCGATGTATGAAGGAAAAATTGAAATTCTGGGATTCAAAGCCCCATGAAGGCTGCCGGCATTCGTGTGAATTTGCCAGCGTATGGTGTACGCCGGCAAGATCTGCAAGTACGCCGCCGGCGTAGGGCCGGCGTATGACCAAATTTCTATAAATATGAGATGCGAAAATCATTTTCGACAGATTTTTCTTTATATCATTTCTCCTTCGTGAAAGAGAGTTTTGGAGAGTTCTTGGAGATATATGCTTGGAAAATCATCGAGAGAATATTTTCTGATCCAAAGTAAGTAATCTTAATCTTTTCATTGGGATTCTCTACAAATTTATACAGGTTTCTTAGGGTTTGGTTAAATTTTTATATGAAGGTTTCTGGAGAAAAACCCTAGCACGTGTAAGATCAGTGAATTGGTGAATGCGATACGGGTTTTAGCGATTCAAAATAGTAAGTAAATCTCCTCTATTATAGATTCCAACAAAATACGATCTAAACAATCCTTATATGTTCTTAATGTATTGCGAATTAAGGTTTTGGTGAAAATATTTGGTGATTGTGGAATTTTGTGTGGTTCCTTATTATTCTTGAAGATAATTGTGGAGTTTGATCGGAATAGACGATGCAGATAATGGAGATTTCTTTTCAGGTTAAGATTTTTGGAGAATTCATGCTTGTTAAGATATTGCGATCATGTATGTTGATATATATATATATATATATTGTAACAGGACATTTGGAGTTTGTGAAACTGTTGTTGATATGGATATAGGAGTTGGTGGAGTTTGGGTTGACTTTGTGTTGTTGGTATCAAATTCAGAGGATTTGATTTATATTCCTGAGATTTAGAAAGGTATGACCAATCCATTGTTTGATGTATGTGCTTGTACGTTAGAATTTTTGTGAATGGATGTAGGAACAGAATTGCATAATGAACTTAATAAATATTTGACTTAATAATTGTCTGTCTGGTTGTGGTTGGCTTTGACCAGTATAGACTTGGCAGACAGTGATATTGGTGAGGCACCCTGATGATCTTAGTGTGAGGTTATCCCGAGTAGACTCTTGCTAAGAAATGATTCCGATAGAATTTAGGTGTTTAGGAATTGGGATGTTTGGGGAGTACCCACTCATCCATATATGTATATATGATTACTTATTTTCAAATTCAGTTGGTTGATTTTAAAGCAGAGTCTGAGTTACTCTGAGTTTAGGATTTATGTATACTGGATTCTGAACTGAGTTGTTTTGTTAGACTAAAATAGATAATAATCTGTTGTATGCATATAATTTAGTTGCATATATTTATACATGTTGTATGTGCATAACCTTGCATTTATTGGATTGGATATTATCATACTGGGCTTCTCCACTCATTCTATTATATTTTAGGTATAGGTGATGATAGTATGATATATGATCTATTGGCTTTTGATATCGCCTATGAGGATGGGGATGGCGTTAGTGGTCTTGACTACCCTGCTGACGACTAGTTGTATAGTCATAGATGACATAAGATGGATCAAGAAAGACTTTTTATGTTTTGTTGTTATTCAGTGTTAGACTCATGTTTATGTCCATTGGATTTTCAGTTGTATCTGGAGTTCTATATGTGGTATTAGTTTTTACGGTATGGTTTAACTTGTTGACCTACAGTTATGTCAACAATGTCTAGTTTTTTTATTATGGAGATTTTATATTTATCAAAATGTTTATTTATGAGGACCATATGATTTCTTCTATACCTTGTGAGTTATCCAGGTGTTATTTAGGTTATGTGTGGAAATTATAGCCTTAGCGTGTCCTAATTAAGAGAGGGTATGTGGCGGGTTGTAATGCCTTATTTTAGGGCGTTACACGCTCCATGAGAGGCATCCCATGTTAAATTTTTGTAAATTAGTTTTGTCTTTGCTTTTCTAACTTAGTTTATATGGTACATATTATAGCAAAGAGTGTTGTATTTTCAACAGTTAAGGGGAAATCAAATTTGAAGTAAGGGGAAGCAAATTACTCATATTGGAAAAAGCTCCAAGGAAATTCAAGTTAGTCCTCTAATCTTTAGAGTACTAATTTTTATTTGAAGCTAATATAATTTGCATGAACAGAGGAACTTTAGATTGGAAAAACGAAAAGAAAAGAAAAACAAGAAAACAGAACAATTACACTGGCCATGGAATTCCAGGCCATCGGCTTTTAAGCCAGCATTAGTTATTGAGGCATAGATGAAGAAAGCATCGGCTTGAAGGAGTCTAACACTGTTAGCATTGCAGTAGGTATAAATATTCTCTGGATATTTTTGGATGGCACGAATGCCTTAACACCGCTGGTGTAACATCCATCGTAGAACCTAAGCCAACGGTGTATTTAAGTAAGTCGCCAACGTATCCCTCTGGGCATGAATTTTCAAGTTTATACATCGACATGTACGCCGCCAAGGTACTGGTAAAAATGCTGGTGTATGTTCTGCAACTTGGATTTTACCAAGTTCTTTCCTCTCTCTCTTCTTCATTCCCCTCTTAACTCACTCTTAGCTCTCCCTTACTATAAGCCCCTAGATTTTCCGGTAAATATAAGTAAACCCTAAAAACTGTAATGCCCTAAGTTGTAGGCATTACAACTCACCACATGTCCTTCTCTTTCTAAGAACACGTTAATGCTAAAAACACTATATCACAAATATATCATTGTTAATCACCAAAACTCACAATTGGTTACTTTAAAACATCTCATAAAAATATGTCCTTTGTTCATGAACTAACAAAAATTTCAAAAGTCATATCATCAAACAAATAAAGCTTGACATACTAGTCTCATAAAGTTTCAATAACTACCAACAATCAAGCATAAAATCCATAAAGTCTTTCAATCTCTCCATTAGATCTGAGGCTCTAGATCTACGAGTCCTTAGCAAGATAGTCAAGTCCATTATCACCATCCCCATGATCTACATATAGATCATACCTAGATAGATCATCAACAACTTTCTCTTCACCTGTACCTGAAAATTTAAAAGAATGAGCGAAAACACCCAGTACACTATACCACAAACAAATACGCATGAAAAGGCCAACATACATTCCTAAAACTAAAGCAACAGGCACAAATTATTATCTTTATTTAGTGAAACAAACAGCATAATTTAGCACCATATGCATCTAGTCCTAAATCTAGAGTAACTTATGATCCCGATTTACAATCTTTATAAAATAGTTTATATATAATATATTGATGTTGGGTACTCCCCACACATCGTTTCGTTCCACCATACGGATCGGAACGACTCCTAATCTACCAAAATCATCTCTAGGTACAACATCACTCGGGACAACGCCACACAAGGATCATCAGGGCACCTCGTTAGTATCACACTCTACATGGTCTTTACTAACCAAAGCCATACACAACGAACACTTTTTATAATTGATATGTTAGATAAGGTTTAATTAAATTATTCTTTAAACCTACACGCACTAACCACAAGCAAGGTAAGGTTGTACTTGATATTACTCCAACTTAAATCCTCCAACAGAACTTTCTAAAAGATCAAAACCTTAATCCAACAATTATCTTGAATCAAAATTAAATACTTAAGCATAAATCATAATATTCACAAATCTATATCACTAAGGATAACATACGTCCTTCCTCTTTCTCACAATTAAATACAACTTTCAACATCGTTCTTCCACAAATCCATAACTATCACCACAATCCCTTCAATGTACATATATTCCTCAATTAACACTTTAACTACAATAACGAATAAATCTCATCGAACAACAAGATTAGATGAATTCTTACATACTTAGAACTTGTAGATTTCAAATTGGAATAAGAACCCTAATCTGCAATTCTCCTGAATTTCATTAATAAATCGAAATCACAAACCTATAATCCTCAAATCGTAGTAATTATAAAACCCCAAGAAAGATGTTACCTTTTTCATTTGAATTAGAGTCTCCCAGATCTCCTATCACTCAAGAGTTATTGGATCTCCTTCAAATTCATAGAACAACTCACATTAGAAAGATTGAACTAAAAAGAATGATTGAAAAATACTAGAGAAAGACCTACTTACCTAGGGTTTCACTGAGGAAAAGGTGTGACAAGGTCGTGGGGTCTAGGGTCTATTCATAGAGAGGATTGGCTTTGGAAAAACGTAACCCTAGCTTAGGAAAAACGCCACTGTAAGTCGCCCAATACGCTGGCGACCTATCATGATACGCCGGTAGCCTATCATGATACACCGATGGCCTTCTTTGTTAGCCAGCAGCCATCATGCCGATGTAAGTCCAATTTCCTTAGCAAATTTTTGAAACTTCAACGCCGAAGCTTAGGCCGTCGTCCATTATATTTAGGCCGGCGGCTTAGAATTCAAAGCTAGCAGCTTACATACCAGCCTAAGTCAAATTCTTCCAATCATTCGCTTATAACTTACTCGTGACCAAATTCATCTATTCAAGGACAAAAATACCCTTTTATATATTACTATATTACAATTCTACCAATCATTATGAATTATTTATTTATACTTTACATCACATCCCTCCTATAAACCCTTGAAATTTTCATAATTCTTATAAAATAATGCCAGAAGTCTAATACCAAAAACCAAAACCGTGAAAATAAACCCAAGTTAAAACCAAAATTGTAAATAAGGTCTAACACGAGAATTCTTAATTTTGAGAAAAAGAGAACCCTCAAAACAAAATAGAAAATCCAACTATCAGTTGAAATCAAACAAATGATCTATCCTATTCCTAACACGCAAATCAAGACGATATATCCAAATAAAGCTTGACAAAGAAATACTAAGATCCTATTTTATAAGGAAGGGCAAAGGAATGTCTGTCACGCCCCATAGGGTACCCTAAACGTAACAGTCCGCCACATGCCATATAAGATTCCCGAATTACCACCTTAGTCTTTCGGAGTCTCATATAGATGTAAGGCGTACCTTTACACAATAGAGTACAAGTCCGAATGGAGATAAAAGCTTAATTTGGCATGCATGGGCAATAGGATATAATTCATGAACATAAATAAATATTACAAATTCTAAGGGGCATTCCCCCGCAAAAGAATATTTAGCGGTCCATTACAGTCATCCAAGTCTTAGAAGTTTTCTATGGAAGTCTAATACAAAAATTATAACTTCTAGGGAAAACTCCTAGCTTCGGTACCTGTTCAGCCGGGTCTCTTCGCCTAAGCCATAAATGCGTAAGCTGCAAAAGGAATGGTCTGTAGGGATGTAAGCTAACTAGCTTAGTGAGTGTAATCTCCCACAAAAACATTTATATCACAACAATTCAACCAAGTTATTAATCAAGCAAGTGTATGCATCAAACACATGAGTTCAACATACATATGACCAACCGGAAATCATATGTGGATGGAATTGCGCCCTCCATCCCGGGTTAGCAGATTAACGAATCCTGCGGTACGACAATATCCCGTTTATGGCTCACGGCTAACCTACGATTATCGATGTCGTTTATGGTTCACGACTAACCTACGATTATTCGATGTCGTTTATGGTTCACGACTAACCTACGATTATTCGATGTCGTTTATGGTTCACGACTAACCTACAAATGCTCATGCTCCATCCCCTTGTGATATGCACATGTCAATTTATCATTTACTCAAGTAGTTGATTAAGCCAATTTACTTAGGCGATCAATCAATTTATCAGACAATCCATCATAGCTAACTATACAATCAAAGTTTATCACCCGGTTTCGATATTCTTAATTTGTTTCTCATATCATCAACAATCATATAATTTCCCAATAATCCCCATTATTCATATTCCATTCAATTGACCTACATTCTAGTGCACTACTTTACAAGCACATACAATAAATGAATTGGGAAGAAAAACTCACTCCGCCATCGGTACTCCGGTCTTCTAGTAGTAATATCCGGAGGTAACTCGTCACCGTCCACGGGTTCACCTATTCATATAAGAAATTACCCTAATAAGTATTCTATCAACTTAGGACACTAAAACTCTAAGGAAACTTAGTGAAATCGGAATTCGCGTCATTTCCGAAGTTCCGTTTTAAAATGGCCATAACTTGGTCGTTTTAAGTCGGAATTTCGCAAATTATATACCGATTCCTATCTACTTCGGAAGAGCTTTCCAAATATGAAGTTTAAATCAAGTTTTGAAAATATCTAAGCCTCGGAATTGAGGGATCAGATCTGTACAGCGGGTTTGTCAATTCCAAAAATGCGGTTTTCATGAATGCATTTGAGATTCCTAAGTGTAATATGATGCTAAATGCAATGGAAATGATTTTCCCTATCATGAATGTCATGATGTGAACCTTAAGAGTCTATGTTCTTATAACTTTTAGATTTAACGATTTTTAGAACAAACTTTCCTTAGAAACCATTTCCTCTCAATATTTAGTAATGAGTTTACTACATTTGACCACATCTACATTTTACATGGATTTCCTTTGGAAAAACTCTACTTTATTTAAAGAAATTTTGATCCTTATATTAGTTATATCCTAAGGCCTTTATTTCTTTAATAAAATCTACATTTACAAACTTTTAAGTGGGTCTTTTACTATGGGGTTTCCAAAAATCCGAATTTACAAAAGTTCATTTTCAAGTTGATTCCTTTAGGAAAAATATATTTTATACTTGAAACTTTAAGTATCTATTATACCTATATCCTAAGGACTTCATTTATTTAAGAAAATATCATTTTTGAAGTTGGAAAAATAGTGTTTTCTAACCCTACATCCATTATTACGAATTTGGTTTTCATAACTTTTAACTCAAAACTCCTATGGACTTCATTCTTGTTTTCAACATTTTCTTTAGTAAAAACTCCTTTAGACTCATGAAAAATACTACTAAACATTATCTATTACCCATAGGCTTTATTTCTCTTATAAAATATAAGTTTAGAAGTTGTTAAAAGTGTTTTTGACCTTGGTTTTCAAAGTCATCCGAATTTTCAAAAGTCTTTTTCTTGTAAAGTACTTTTCTTTTTGACTTCATGGACCCATATATAGATCTATACACTAGAAAGTCATTTACTAAAGACAAAAGTGTTAAAGACTATTTATGCACATATGAACAAAATAATAATGAAACTATAAATGCCTACATGCTCATGAGTAACAAGATGATGGATCTACTTTATCAAAAGCTTAAATGAGTTTTAAAAACATAAAAACCATATTTTTATAAAAGATCCTTTGTTTAAAAGACTTTTTGATGGATAAAAGTAAAGCTTTTGGTATAGAAACTCCTTTAAAAGATAGATCTACTTGTAATGGTTCGGGATTTTTGTTTGATATCTCATTGTTCCTACTAAAAGATCATGGGAACATAGAGTTGAAATATCCAAAAATCACTTAGCCATAACAAGTTTTATGAGTTGGAAGTAGTAGATCATAACTTACTTGAAGTGGATGGAAGATAGAAGAGAAAAATGGAAGTTGTGAATGTGTGTGTGGGGCTCAAATGTTTCGGCCACAAGGGGAAAAGGGAGAGAA
This sequence comes from Combretum micranthum, assembly GCA_024138025.1. Classification (NCBI taxonomy): domain Eukaryota; kingdom Viridiplantae; phylum Streptophyta; class Magnoliopsida; order Myrtales; family Combretaceae; genus Combretum; species Combretum micranthum. The sequence continues at coordinate 214,396 of JAMXBD010002238.1, forward strand.
GAGAGAGCTTTTGCACACTTGTGAGTTTTGGAAAGAAGAATGAGGAGAGAGAGAAAGATAGTTTATATAGGAAGTGAATTAGGTTAAATGAGAAGGAAAAATCATTGAGCATGGGAGGGGGGCCATATGCGCCGGTTTTGGAAGCTAAGGGGGGGGGGGGGGGGGGGGGGAACTTGTTTGTTTCATTTTGATTTAACCTTGATTTGATCCTTGCTTCATTAGTAATAGTGAAGTGAAGTGAAGTGACAAAAGGTTATGGAAGAAAGGAAGAGATGTGATTGATGGTAAGGTTAGATTTGTAGGGTAGGCTAAAAAGTAGACTAGGTAGTGTAGGTGTACTTTATGAATAGTAAGAATAGTTGACAAGACAATTTAATTTCCGGTAGTAATGAAATACGAATAAAAAGGCTATAACTGTATTTTTCATAAACCGGAAAATTATGAAAAATATATTTTTGAAATCCTTATTTTATTTGGTTCTAATGAGTACTCATAAGTATATTTTTGAAATTCTAGTTCCGGGGCACGTTTTTCTATAATGGGTCTCGGGATGACCCGGAATTGAAATTTTCTTGAAATCAATATTTTCTTAGTTTGAAATATATTCAAGAATTATAATCAAAAGTAAATTTTCTTAGAAAAGTTTATTAATTGGAAACCGAGGAAAAGCCGGAATTAGGGTTCCTAGTTCTCACTCCAGGCTTGAGCTATTCCGGTTTAGGGTTTTGGGTTTCCGGTTCTAGGGTTATCTTATCTTCTTGAAAAAACGGGGTTTACAATGTCATTTGTTAATTAAGGAGAGGGAAATTTTGGTCTTTCCTAATAAATGAGATATATAATAATCATCTCTCACATTGATGATGGTCCACAAATCCTCAAAGGTAGTAAATCTTCAATAAATTATGATAAAGGGCAAAAGATATCATATGTTGAAAAATAAGAGGGTTTTATGGTCCACCTTAGTATTAACTTGATGGCTTTTTCTATAACCTATAGATATTTGAAGAATAACTTTTGACAAAGGAAAATTGGTCTCTAGGCCGCCGACCTTTATGTGAAAGCTGTCGGCGTAAGCTTTTGGAATTTTACGAAATTTGTGAAAGTTGGCAAGAAAACCGCCGGCGTAAGGACATAGGCCGTCGGCGTTGAAGGAAAGGCCACCGGCGTAGGTGCTAGCTTTCCTGCTTGAAATGTTTATTATAAATAGAATTTTAGGGTTTGTATTTCTCATAAGTTCTTCCTTTCTTTTCAACCATAGAGTGTTTGTTAAGGTTTTTAAGAGCACTTGAGAGGGAAATCTAAGAGAAAACAAGATCTTTGATCCGGGCAATGCAATCTAATCAAGATTCGTGTAGATTTATATGGAAACAACATCTTTCTCATAGATTTTCATGTTTTTGAAGGAGTTCTTTGGAGAAACCCTAGTTTTCAATTAGGAGCTGTTCTTCGGGGAATCGATCAAGAAATAAGATTTGAATCAAGTTACATCTTTTTTATCGTAGATTTGAAATAAAAAGATTATTTTCGACGAATCATATATGTTCTTATTAATTTCTCAAATCTAGGGTTTTTGAGGAAGTTGTTCTTTTTTTAGGATTTTGTCTGTTAATAATTGAAGAAAACCTAGGGTTTGGTTTTAGGAAGAATTAAAGGTGAGTTCTTATCCTATAAATCAAAGATTCTATAAAGTTCGATTTTATGGAGAAATTTGTCTGTTCTTGTTGATTTCCATATCAGGATTTTGGAGAAAGATTTGTTCTTTTGGGATTTTAAGGAGTTTGATAGAAGAAGAAGAATGACAAGTTGCTGTTATAGTTTCTATAAAAGGAGATTTGGAGATTTTCTGTGGTTGCTCATAAGGGATTTTGGATCTGCATAATTTTCCTAGAATTAGAAAAGGTACGACCTTTCTTTTTTTATTGTATTTGCTTGCAGGTTTATTTTTCTAATTGTTCCCTAGAGGAACGGATATATAAATGAACTTAATTCTATTTGGCTTAATTTATTTTTCTGGATGTCTTTGACTTTGACCAATAAAGACCTGGTAGATAGTGATACTGGTGAGGCACACTGATGATCCTTGTGTGTCATTGTCTCTAGTGAAGTTGCACTTCGAGATGATTCCAATAGATTTAGGTGATTTAGCAGTATGGCTGTGGGTGTTTGGGGAGTTACCATTTACCAATATATGTATATAATTACCTATTTTCAAAGAGTTGGTTGATTTCTAATGGGGTCTGAGTTACCTCAAGTTTGGGACTAATGTATAGTAGTTCTGAACTGTGTTGATTTGCTGGCTTAATAAAGATAATAATCTGGTTGTTTGCATTAGATTAAGTTGTATTTGATATATATGTTGCGTGTGCATATGCATTTGTTTTGTGGATTCGTGTACTGGGCGATTTCATTCATTCCTTTCATTTTTCGGGTACAGGTGATGAGGATGTAGTATTTGATTTATCTGGTTATGATTTGTACATAGATCATGGGGATGACGATAACGATCCAGATTATCCTGTTGAGGAATAGATTCACATATAGATTTATATGAGAAGAATTTTGAGATCATTTACAATATTTGGAACTATATTAAGAATTTATAGTAATTCATGCCTCGATATACTTAGGATAACACACATGCACTTTCCAATTTTTATCTTTTTCTATTCTAGTGCTATTATACCACAAGCAAAAATATATGTATGAAATTAGGAAACAAACTCACTTGGCCATCGTGCGTTAATCCACTAATTGTAGGAATCGTCGAGGTAGGGAAAGTCACCTTCCTCATCACCTAAACAAAAAAATACTAAAAATTTCTAATTCTATCTTATCATTTTAATCAAACTTTAGTTTATGTGAAATTTCAACTTAAAACGGCCATAACTTGCTCTTTTTAACTTGAAATTTTCCATATTAGATGTCATTTTTCTACCCACTCGAAAAGATCTATCTATTTTTAAGGTTATTTTTTACATTTAAAGCCATTTAGGTTCCAAAACAAGTCGATACAGATTTAACACGAAAATTCCAGCCCTTAAATTGTAATTTTCCCAAGTTCTACAACATCAAAAATTCTATAACAAACACATAGATATTTATATAGTTGAAAAATCCTTTTACTATATATATATATACATATATATATAAACTATATTATATGCATGATTCTAGTGGTATTGTTCCAACAATGATTTTTCATAAAACAATTTATTTCAGGAGTGAAAAATGAAGCTTACAAAATCTCTTTTTAAGTTGTTGGAAAGAAAATTAAAATCTTGAGTTTGTTACAAATGAGTACCTACTCATAGTATCTATTAATTTTATATTTTCTTAACTTTTTAAAATAATTTTTGTTCTTCAAATTATCTGCCAATTTTATTTCCTAAGTGAATTTATTATAACTAGTTAGTTGCTTTTAAACTTGACTTAAAAAGATTGTTAGGTTCGTAATGTTTTTCAAAGTGTTGATATAAATCCTTTAAATAAGTTTTTCAGCTATGTCTGCATAACAAAGAATTATTAACATTAAAATTTATAAAAATTTACTTTAGCAATTTTGGTACCAATGTAGTTGAACCATTATGCAATGTTTTAATGAAAATTTCTTTTAAGTCTTAAAATTATGTTTAGAGAGAGTTTAGTTCTTATTTTTAGGTGATAAAAAATAACTCATTTTATTTCTTTGAAAATTTTATGAAGACAACAATATTATGATCATGCATGAATATAAACTTTTAACAATGTAAAAAGAATAACATATATAGAAAATAAAAGATATAGAGAAATAAGTAAGCATCTATATAAGAACAAAATTTTGGAAGTCTTAGCTTGCATCAAAGTTTCCAGAACTTAGACATGGATAAGCTCCATAAAAAGAAAAGAAAAACATAAGAAAGCTTAAATGAAAAAAAGAAGAAGAAAATTGTGGAAGTCTCAGATTTTTATTTAAGTCTTCTCAGAACTTAGAAATGGACAAGTCTCGTAAAGAAAAGCAAGAAGATAATAAGAAAAAACATGGGAGTCTTAGATTTATGTCAAGGCTCTCTAGACTTAGATTACAAACAAGTCCTAAAGAAGAAAAGAAAATAAAACGTTTTGACTTGATGAGGACAAGTCTCAGACTAGAATGACTAGTCTTAATTATTTGTATGTAATAATAAATTGTAAGAAACATAAAAGCATAAATAAAAGTTAAATTAATAAGCATTAGGCTCTAAGAGTATATATACGTACTTATACTTAATAATATATAGAAGTTAGGTTAAGAGCAAAAATAAAACAATAACATAACAACATTTATAAATAAATATGGTGTTGAACAAGACATGAACAAGTTGTTATTTTCATGATTTCTTCGCAAGCATAAAGCTCATAGGGATTTAGAGATCAAAACAACAAAGTGTTCATGTTATGTTAACATAAAAGAAAAGAAAGGATTTAGATTTTTACTTAAGGTTTATGAGGATGGATGGTGGTGGATGGTAGATGAATGAAAGAAAAACTTGTGGAAATTGTGTGACAATGGATAAAGTCATATTTCATAGACTTTTCATGGAACAAATAGTGGTAAATCGTTATCAATTTTGTAGAAATCTATAGGAATTTGTACTTAATTGCTCTTAAATTGATATTTCAGGTCATAGAGGACTTAGGTTGCAAATATAGGAAAAATTGGAGGAGTTTTTAAGTAAATGTGTTGAAGGAAATGAAGTATACTGGCCACTTGTGGATCTACATTGCCGGCCTTCAATGAGAATCAAGCCGGCCTTCAACAAGTTTTCCAAAGCTGCCAGTGTGTATCAGAAATTTTCACCAGCATTGAAAAATTACAATGTACACCATATAATTTTGATTCTACACCACCAACGTTAAGCTAACCTAGCACAAGCTCAGATTGCAAATTCTTAAGCTAGTATCAATACTACCGACTTACAAGAGAAGATCCATTAACCTTCATAATTTTGAACCTACGTTGGCTATGCGAAATTATACATTGCTAGTGTTGAAGCATTGCTGGGCATTTACAGTTTGCAATTCTTTAACGCTAATGCCAATGCTACCAGTACACAATGAACGTTGCCTATATGCCATCGATATTGAAAGTGTAAGTGTCGATGTACAATGCAACTTTTGAAATTCCTTTTATTTTTGTTTATAAATTCTTAGGGTTTCTCCATATTAAGGACACACAAAATTTTCTACAAATAGCCTCCAAATTTAAATTATGATAGAAGCCCTAGAATAGAATTGTTAGAGAGTAGTTTTGGATACAAATTGTTTTCGATTGAAGCCTTGTAATCACTTGAGGATTGGATTGAAGAGTTATTTCCAATGTTGTAAGTGTCATGCCTCGCCCCCACAAGCGACGGTGATGCGATGCTAGGGCAGGTAAACCTACCACTAGCCCCCTAGTGATAATGGCCGACACCACCATTACATCATGGTGACCCCAACCAACACATGCCCCACAGGGTATCACAGGCACTATAGGTATTGTTACCCTTAGGCAGAGTTGAACCCAGTCTGCAAACTCTAAGATTCGAACCCCAAACCTAAGGCTTTTGCCTGCCCCAAAGGTAGCACCTCTCACCAATTGAGCTTCACTTGGTGAGAGGTGCTGCCTTTGGGGTAGGTAAAGCCTTAGGTCTGGGGTTCGAATCATAGAGTCTGCAACTGGGTTCAACTCTGCTTAAGGGTAATAATACCTATAGTACCCGTGATACCCTACGGGGCATGCGTTGGTTGGGGTCACCATGATGCAATGGTGGTGTCGGCCATTATCACTAGGGGCCGGTGGTGGGTTTGCCTGCCCTGGCATCGCATCGCCGTCTCCTGTGGGGGTGGGGTGTGACAGTAAGAGAGATCTTTTTTTATTGAAATTGGTGACCACTGATCCTTATAGTTTATGCAATTTCAACTGTTGATTTTGATTGTGAATATGAATTATGTTGTTGCAATAACTACTTTGATCTGTATTTATCTGATTCAATCCATGAGTTACTAAATTTCTATTATGGGAATATGATGAAGCCCTAGATAGCTAAAATTATTATTCTAATCTTGTTATAGAACTAATAGATTTGAGAAATATTTATATTGCAATTCTAACTATAAATCATGTTTCTTGTTAAACTAGGTTTAAAGGAATCTTAATGACTTGGAAGGGAAATTAGGGTTCAATAGGAATTCTTAAATTTGGGTTAAATTGCAATTGTAGAAGCTGTAAACCCCGGAATTCTCAGTAGCTAGGAAACCCCGGGAATTGGAAGCAAAACCTAATCCGATCAGACTGAGTTAGTAAGTAAGCTAGGGACCCTAAATCCGGCTTTCCTTCGGTTTCATAGTAAAATAAATATTTTGGAGTGAAGGAATTTGAATTGTTGTTCCAAAGTACATTTCAAACCTTTGAAAGTTTTAAATTCGGGAATTTTTCGATTCCGGGCCTTCCGAGCCCAATTACGGAAAGCGTTGCCCGGGCCACGGATTCAGAAAAATATTCCGGAATATTCATTAGAACCGTAATTTTATAAGGATTCCAAAAATATCAATTTCATAATTTTCCGAGCTATAAAGATTACAGTTATAGCTTTTCCCGTGTTTTCGAACAACCGGTAAAGAAGATGTCTTGTCTACTATTCACAAGTACAACCTACACTAACACACTACCATACCCTATTCTTACATCCTTACAACTACTCATTTCAATTTTCTTTTCCAAGAAAAATTTGTCTCTTAAATAATTAATACATTTTATTACAATTTCAATTACTAAATTACAAAAAAAAAAATCAAATTTTAACACACACACACACTCCATGAGTAATGGCCGGCGCCGCCCCCCCCCCCCCCCCCCCCC
>JAMXBD010002239.1:0-221244 GCA_024138025.1 Combretum micranthum
AATAATTTTATGTCACTTTCATATGAAACTTCTTTCAACTAATTATTTTCCAAAACATCAATCGTTATGTATTTGTGAAGAAAATCATTCTAACTTATACCATATTTAGATTGTTTTAAGTTTTAGCATATAAGAAAAATTAGCAAATGACTTGTTCTAAATTTTTATTTTCAATAAAAAAATTTTGTTCATGTATTGTAAATAAAATTTTTAGAAAATTTTATATGGCAAAGAATTATCAACATTATATTTGAGAAATTCATTTTGGTTATTTAAAAAATATACTTGAGTATTTTCTTTCAAATTCTTTATTCTTAATGAAAGGGTTTTTCAAGTATTGGAGATAAGATTTTCGAAAATATTTTGCATAACAAGAATTATCGACATTTTATTTTTAGAAAAAAAACTCATTTAGACAGTATTCCTAAGTGTTGATACTAAGGTCTTTGAAATTTATTTTGTAGATTTTTTCATCTTGATAGTTTATTATGACTACATCACTTATGGTCATGTATGTACATGAGTAATATACTTAAATATAAAATCACTAATAGACTTATCAAAGTACATAAAAAAATTAAAGATGGATAACAAAAAAAAAAAAAAGAAATATCAAAAGTAAAGACATGGAAGTCTTAGCTTGACATCAAGACTCCCCATGACTTAAATAAATTCACTCAGTATAAAAGTAAGGAAAATCATAAAGAAAGAAAACATTAAAGTCTATATCTTATCAAGGCTTTCAGAGACTTGTAAAAATCCAGACTTCATAAGAAATATATAATAGCAAAGAATAAAATTGGAAGTCTTAGATTCTTGTCAAGACTTCCCAATACTTGAATATTTCTAGTCTCATAAATATGAGCATGGCAAGTAATAAGAAATCACGGGAGTCTTAGATTATATTCAAGCTTCTTTAAACTTAGATTATGGATATGTTCCTTTTTTGTTTTGACTTGATTAAGGATAAGTCTAATATTAGTAGAGGTGGGCAAGTGGGTTAAACGGGCCAACCCGGCCCGGCCCACTTTGGCACGTGGATTAAAAACAGGCCAAAATTGCCTAACCCTAACCCAACCCACTTTAGCCCGTGGATTAAATGGGCCAGCCCACTTTTTAACTATTTTAACCCACTTACATATATTGTGAGTTAGATGGGCCAAGTTGACCCATTTAACTTATTTATACTAATTAAATAAGATATATATAATAAAAAAGAGAGTTTTATAAGGTTATATATATTAATGATTAATTCATTATTATTTTAATTACTTTTTACATAAAAATAAGTTTTCTAAAATAACTTATTAGATAATATATTTCATTTAAAACAATAATAATATATTTTATAAAATTTTATGGTGCATGTGCATCAATTTGTCATTCTTGTTATAATTAACACATTTAATTTAATCTCAAGTATAAAAAATCTCAAGAATAACCTCATTAATACATATTTATCATATAATTATTTATTTTATTTTTATAAAAGTGGGTTGGTGGGTCAACCCACTTAACCCGCGCTAACCCACTTTGGCCCGCGGGTTAAGTGGTTGGGTAAAATTAACCCACTTTTAAAACGGCTAAAAGAAGCTGGCCCTAACCCGTTTTTAAAATGGGTTAAACGGGCTAGCCCGCGGGCCATAGCCCATTTGTCCAGCTCTAAATATTAGAGATTGGCTACTCTTTTTTATTAGCATGAAATAGATAATGAAAGTATAAAATAAAGCATTAAATAAAAATTAGATTAGTGAGCATTTACGCTCTAGAAAATATACATACTATATATACTTATTAACATATACAAAGTTAATGTTAGAAACAATAACATAACAAAAATATAGTCATAAAGTTTAACAAGACATAAACATATGTTATTTCTATGATTTCAATCCCTAGCATAAGTATCATCAGGGTTTTTTTATGAAATCAAAACATACATATTTTTCATGCTACGTTAATATGAACTAAAGAGGGGGTTTAGTGTTTTACCTACATTGGATGAAGATGGATGGATGAAAAATTTGAGGAGACAATGAGGATGTGTGTGTGTATAGTGGCGTGATTTTGAGAAAGAGGGGAGGAGAGTATTTGAGTTTTCAATTTGCAAGAGTTTTGTTATGTAAAGAGAAAAGTGTGTAAAATGTGAAGGAGGGAGAAGGTATTTATAGAGTTTTGAAATGGAATTTTAGAGTTAATTAAATAAATAAAAAATAAAAAAAATAGAAAAAAGAGGGGAAGGTGCTGGCCATGAGGGAGACGAGAGGGAGGGAGAGATTAAAAATTAATTTAGTAAATAAAACTAAGTAAAATGTAAGATAAGTTAAGTAAAAAGTAATATTGAAAAAGAAAATATAAGAATAGGTGTATAAGATGTAAGAATGGTAATAAGAAAAAGTCGAGATAGATTATTAGTAATGAATAGTAATTAAATTGGTAAACAAGACAAATTAATTACCAATAGTAATGATACACATAGATAAGACTATATATGACGTTTGAGGAGCCGTAAAAATTATATGTGATTTTTTATGAATCCTTACTACATTATGAGTCTAGTTTGTTTGTAGGAATATTTTCTTGTTTTGCGTGTTAGTATCCTAATAATAAAAACTAATCTCGTTTGAATAAAAAAAAAAAAAAAAACCAGTTTTTGGCAAATTTGATCTCTCTAGATTATATGACATTTTTTCTAGTTATAATCTAGGTAATTTATTTTTATTATTTTAGATTTCTAGCACGGTCTTATCGGATCCAAATCTTCCATAATTTATTATTGACTCAGGCTGGCTTTTAGGGTTCCAGTTGAATTCCAACTTTAAGGTTTAATCTTATATATATATATAAAATATATATATATATTTTTTTGGAGCAAGGGGGTGGGTGGGGGTAGGGAGCGGGGCGAGAGGTTTTGGGGTGATTGGTTCACACTTATAATATACATTTGTTTCCTAACTAGAGTTTACTCTATTTTTATAATTTTATGTAAATTATAAGATTCTCGGATTGTCTAATCGAGTCTAGGGCTTCTAGTGTTAAATATTGACTCGGTTTGACCTTGGTATTAGTTTTAAATTTTGACCCTAAGATTCACTTATAAATTACCTAAGAATCTAAGTTTTTACAATTTATCATTAATTGCTATCTGGTCAGTTATCCGTTTGCGTGCTAAGAAGTGTATGGTTTAATTGATGAGATTTTAACTTGATGAATTAATACCATATTAGAGGAATTTATTCTGTATTATTTTATTATTAAATATTATTTGGATGTACAATCTCGATATACATGTTAGAGATTTAATAGATGAAATGTTTAGTATAAGAATTTCGAGTCAAATGATTATTGGATTTTTATTTTCTTTTTGAAAGTACTCTTTTTATCTTAGGGTTGAGTAATTAGAATTTTCTAATCTCATGAGATGTATTAGAAATTTAGAGCTATTGAGTTTTATTTGATCTCGTCTAGGGTTTCTTAGAGTTCGGTTTTAACTGGCTCGATTTTTGGTTCTAGTTTCGGTACTAGCTCTAAAGTTCTCATCTAAAAAATCAAAAAATCTAGAACTTATAATCTAACACACACAGGCCTTCTCTTTCTCCTCAATAATTGGAACAAACAATGTTAAGAAAGCAACAAAATAGCAATGAAAAGTTTAAGGGATATAAAACTGACCACCTCTAAGTTCAACTTAAGTGTAAAATTTTATGTTTTTCAATTAATTTATGAATTTTGAAAAAAAAAAGCATATAAATTTTTTAAAATATGATTTTTTTTCCTGCTAAAAATCTGATTATACCATGGGAAGCACCATAAATGTTAAAATAAGTAAATAAATGAATTGGTGAGTCCATTCTTAGCCACAATAGTAATTTTATTACAATAATATTCTTAATTATTATTATGATACTTAATTGGCGGTAATAAAAATTCCATAAATAATCCCTACTTACAAAAACATGGTATAACCATTCATTAACCAAATCAATGAATACGAATTCCATATTGGAATTCCATTATAATCACCGAAGTAAACGGACAGACGGACCGTTAATGGTATACGGCGGCATTCATGCGAATAGATGAACAACCACGGCAGCACACCATAGGAAAAACTTTGCATCACACGGTCATGTTGTTTTTGGCACCACCACTCAAATTGTACAATTTTAGGACACGAACATGGACATTTAGCATCCTAATCTGTTAATGAATGAACAAAAACACATCTTGGATGCAAAACGAAGACCACAAACTGATTAGCACCATCATCCCGTGATTGATTGAGAAAAAGCTCAGGTACCTAATTACATATTTTCAAAGTTGAATACCATTTGTACCATTATCCCTATGTTCATAATGTCATAAATTAATGTTTCCTTATATTGTAATGTTGTATATGTGAAATTTAATTATGTTAATAGATACAATTACATGATTTGTCTTATTAGAATTAGCATATATGATATTAATCGTCCTCATGGAAACCATGATCTTGATACGTAGTTTGAATTGATGTGTACGTTATCATATGTGGCTTCTTGTTCAAAATCTCGTCACTTAGGAAAATTAATTTTTCATAAAATTGAGAAATCCAAACTGTTAGATTTAGGTTCGTATAAAAAAAGTTAATTTTTGCAAAATATAAAATTTAATGAATGAAAATGGTAAGATTTTAAATTTTGAAAATTTAATTAACAAATTAAAATTTCATTGAAAGAACTACATATTTTTTTATTCCGAATAGCGAGTGCATAGAACCTAATGGACGCTTAATATATGAAAAAAAATATTTTTTTAAATTGATGACATTGTGAAAATTGTTTTTTAATTAATTCAATTAATAGTATGTAAATCGTGTTGCCTCTCATAAATGTTAATGAAATTAGCTAACTTTGTAAACTTTAATGAAATTGACTAACTTCGTAAATCTAATAAATTTGTAAATACGTCGTAAATATCATATAATAAAAAATTTTAGATTTCAAGGGAACATATTATAATTAGAAAATTAAAGGTGTTACCAATTGGTTTTAATAGGACAGCCTCCGAATTCATAATTTCTTGTTATTATTTTAAAAAATAAGTTTTTTGTAGATCAATGAAAAAATTAGGATCAACTTGTCTATTGTCATAATTGAATTTTTCTTGGGTTTAGTCAGATGGTAATTCTAAAAAAAATTTCAAAATTAAAAATTATTTGATTCTTAGTCAGATTTATGTCAAACGAGTTAAAATTTGATGAAATTCAAATAAAGAAAATTGAATTGAAAATCAAATTTAGGCTCAACAATATACAAAGAAAATTGAATTGACTAGAAGACCAATCAATATCAATCAAATCCTGGTTCATTGCTTATTACACACTTTATTAGAAGACTCACATCTAGACAAATGGTCACCTCATTTTGCATGTATAAGCTGCATTTCAAGTATGATGAAAATTGATTAATGCTACAGGGATGGAAAACCACAGCCGAGCAATTATCAACACATTAAAGCATCCACTACTAATTTGAGAGAATATGGTTGCCATAACATTTGAAAGTGTAGAAGAGACACAACAAAATTAAGCGCAATTGCTAATGCCTTGTGCCCAATAGGAACCGCCGATGTCAAATGCAACAAATGTTTTAGCAATTGGATTGAATATGAGCTACATAATGATACAATTCGGAAGAACTTAATGAGGTTTGATCCCAATTGTGGTTTATGGAAATTCATGCTTACCAAGTCCAGCAAGACGCAAGGTTGGATACTTTTGACTCTAAATTGGAACAAATCCAAAGACAAAACCAAGAGTATTATTGTTATTAGGGTTATATGCCACCACCACCTTCTCTAGTTATAGTAAACCATCAAATTCAGTATTAACACCTTTTAGTGAGCTTTAGGCTTTCATTTGTGTTTTAATATTTCAATTTTGAATTTATCAATTTCAAACATAACAACAAAGTTTGGATTCTTTTACTTATTCTTTACAATTTTTAATTTTTTTGTTTGTTAATTGTAAGTTTCTTTTAAACCAATTGTCATTATACAATAGTTGATACTACATACAACATGGACCTCTACAATCCTTTTATTGAGACCTCCATTCCATGTCTATATTTCTAACCACTTAAATGAAATAAATATAGTGAATGGTCTATTAAGTACTTTAGTGTATGATGATGGTCGTATATAAATTTAAGTTGTTAAATAAATGATGATATTAGTCCTTTTAAAGGAAAAAAAAAAAAAAGGACCGAACATAAAATCCTTGCTAGTGACAATTAATGTTTCATATGTCCAATAACTTCTTAACAATTAATTATCCTAAACCTATTTAGTTTGAATTCTTAAAAATCATTTTTCTTCTTATCTTTATATATATATAATATATATATATATTAATTTATTCATTTGCAATTCCATATCCTTTTAAGATAAAATGTAAAATTTAAATATACATTTTTTTATTTTTAGTTAATTTATGAATTCCAAATAAAATTTGAATAAAATACTAAATATTATTTTGTGTATTTTAATTTCCATTGACATAAAGTTCAAAATATAAATATCCATGTTCTAGATTGTACTTCCTTTCACTAATTTAGGGTAAATATCAGATTTGATACATGGACTTCACATAAATTGAATTTGAACTTTAAAAGATTAATTTAATACCCGTCAACCATTTTTACTGCTTTGCTAACATCATTTGCTTGATTTGTTAATATGAAAGAGACAGTCATTTAATTTTTACTATCTCTTTTAACATCGTCTAACACCTATAGGCCTTCTCTTTCTACTCAATAATTGAGCAAACATATTAAGTAAGTAATAAAAACAGCCATGAAAAGTTTAATGGAGTATTAAATTGACCACCTCGAAATTCAAGTATCAAAGTGAATTTTCTGTTAAGTGTCAAATTTTATGTTTTCCAACTAATTTATGAATTTTGAAAAAAAAAAAAGCATATAATTTTTTAATATATGATTCTTTTTTCCTGCTAAAAATCTGATTATACCATGGAAGCACCATAAATATTAAAAATAAGTAAATAAATGAATTGTGAGTCCATTCTTAGCCACAATATTCATTTTATTATAATATTATTTTAATTATTATTATAATATTAATTGACCGTAATAAAAATTCCATAAACAATCCCTACTTACAAAAACATGGTATAACCATTCATTAACCAAATCAATGAATACGAATTCCATATTGGAATTCCATTATAATCCCCGAAGTAAACGGACTGACGGACAGTTAATGGTATACAGCGGCATCATGCGAAAGATGAACAACCACGGCAGCACACAATAGGAAAATTGCATCATACGGGCATGTTGTTTTGGCACCACCACTCAAATTATACAATTTTAGGACACGAACATGGGACATTTAGCATCCTAATCTGTTAATGAATGAACAAACACACATCTTGGGATGCAAAACGAAGACCACAAACTGATTAGCACCATCATCCCATATTGATTGAGAAAAGTAACACGCGTTTCAAAACAACCTGCGAAGAATAGTCTAAGCTATGAGTTTTGTCTTCTGTGCTTTTTCCCTCAGTCGACTTATCTTGAAATCCTATCTTATCCAGGGCAGTCAAACCGGGTAGGCCTCAAGTTTTAATCTAAGCCCTCTATTTTGGTGCATGAAACTTCATCTACGGTATTTAGCACACCTGGTGACAACATGCGGAAGGAATTTTCCCATTGACCCTTACTTAATCCATAAGGTATTCATATTTTATATAACCCAATATAATGGGAATTACAACGTGATCGATAAGAATAATGATAATTTACATAACATTGCTTATTATTATCGTTAATAATTATTTTATTATAATAACTTTATATTAATTATTATTAAGTATTTCAAATCTCGTTATAATATTAATCATTTTTTAAAACATTTTCTTCCTCATGAGGACTTCTGGTCATCACATGTACGTGTATATATATGGGTGTGCACGAACATTTTATCTTCATACAAACAAAGCTTATTTCCTATTTCCTCCAATACCATATTTGATCTTGCATAAGCTAGTCTAAATCAATACATCCCTTTATATCATGGTGAGTCATTTTGCTCTCTGCTAGGATTATCCTTTTTTGGTTCTCAATATAATATAAATTATTGAATTATCTCTACTAATTTGGGTTTTGCAAACTTTATATCTAGGAGTCTAAGATGCATAAAATTCAGGTAATTCTTGCCACCAATTCTATTTTTATTATGGTAGAATCCCGTCCATCTTGAAACTTGTATCCTACTATAAGTTATAATGTTTGGTATGTAGGTTGAAACCAAATGACATTTTTTATTTTTTGAGCAGAACAAGATTGTCTACCAGTCGGAACGAGTGAAGGCAGTGGACTTTCATTCAACAGAGCCATGGTCGGTTTCAAATTTATCATCAACATTCATTTTTTCCACAATATACCAATCCATAAAGTGTGATTTTAATAATAGAAATAATACCACACCATGTTGAGCTTCCTCTTTTTATTCTTACAGGATTCTATTAAGTTTATATTCTGGAAATGTCTGCATTTGGAACTTCCATACACAGGTAAAAACATTACCAAATAAGGGTTTTTTTTTTCTTTTTAAGGAAACATTTTTCAGAATTTTTTTTCTATTTTCAAATACTATCATATTAATTTCTAGAAATTTAATGCTTTCTAGTAGTAAACTATGATAAAAAGATATTGCTAGAGCCTTGAAGTGAATTTCGATAGTAGTTTCATGAAACTGACAAGTAAAATACTTGCATGGGCAAAATATGTAAAATCTTTGCCTAGTTCTTCATAACAATTACTCACCTCTTGTTTGTATGTTCAGGCTATAGAGAAGTCTTTCAAGGTCACTGATTCACCAGGTAATTACAATTACACAAATGTTTCCAACTATATTACCCATTATCATGCTAGTAAAATTGTTATATTTGTTTATAAATTGGTAATATTGATCGGGACGAATACGAATAGGAGTAGCCATATAATTGTAGAAACTAGTTCCTCTACAATCAACTGTTAGAATCAATAAGTCTTTAAATCGTTCATTTGGTATTGATGGACACTTTAATAAATTTGAGAGGTAATCAGCATCAAGGTCAATGCAAGGGATTCTCCTCAATCTTTAGGGCTATTTCCAATCATAGTTAAGGGTTGTTAAAACACACCTTATAAGGTTGATGTATCTGTATCAAAGTCAAAGTTTAGAGGTTGTTTATATTTCTCTAAGTTTCTAATTTGAATATACGTGCCATGCTTGTAGTTCGATCAGCAAAATTTATTCCAAACAAAGAATGGATTGTTGCTGGAGCTGATGACAAATACATTCGTGTCTACAACTACAAGACAATGGAGAAGATCAAAGAATTTGAATCCCATGAGGATTACATCAGATGTCTAAAAGTCC
Organism: Combretum micranthum; assembly: GCA_024138025.1. NCBI lineage: Eukaryota > Viridiplantae > Streptophyta > Magnoliopsida > Myrtales > Combretaceae > Combretum > Combretum micranthum. The sequence goes on from JAMXBD010002239.1 coordinate 9,430, forward strand.
ATCCAACTTTGCCATATGTGCTGTCAGCATCTGATGATAAGACAATTAAGCTATGGGATTGGGAAAGAATTGGGCTTGTATTCAGAAATTCGAGGGACACTCACACTATGTAATGCAGATAGCATTTAATCCTTGTAATACACAAGAATTTGCAAGTGCATCTCTTGATGGTACCTTAAAGGTATGAATGTTCTTTCTTGATAATTAAAGGTTTGTTGCTTTGTTTTAGATACTAATTCATGTTTTGGAGATGTTTTTTGTATAGATTTGGAATGTAGATTATCCTAATGAGAAGTTCTCATTGGAGGGTCACTCAAATGGGTAAATGGCATCGAATATGTTGCTACAAAGGACAAGCTTATTTGCTTAGTGGTTCTGATGACAACAAGATAAAGGTATTTAATTTTATTGAAAGGCTTGTCTCCTTATTAATTTATCTTGGTGTAATACAACGTTGTCAATGAATCATTTAGGTTTGGGACCATGAAGATAAGAGTTGTATCCACACACTTGAAGGTCACTCTCATAATGTTACAACACTATGTGTTCATCCAAATTTACCTATAATAATAAGTGGCTCTGAAGATGGGACGGTCCGCATATGGAAAGTTGATACTTTCATGTAAGTGCTATTTGATAAAAAATTAACTTAATTTCTTTTGGATATTGACCTTTGCTTATCTATCTTGAATTTGCTATTTGATCATGCAAGACAGTTTATAAAACTTAAGTAAATACACTTTGTTAGGTCTTCTTTTAATCGTTTTTATACTAATACAGTTAACTCATACGAGTAGCTGATATAAAAGTTTAAGCTTATCGAATAATGGTGGTTTTGTATGTGTTAATACAGTAATGAAACATGTACATAGAGGGTTGAATTGGTACTATATTTCATCTATCGCTTTTAATTAGCTTCTTAACCAGTTGATTCAAAAGCTTAAACTTATTAAAGTCAATTTAGGTTTTATATCTATGAAAGTTTACATCCTAAATTATTTCGTTGCTCTTCAATATTTATGGTCAAGTTGTGTGTGCTTTTTCATCACTATGGAGCCATGCATCTATAAGAGTTCTTACGTTAGGTGAAGTGTAATTTTTTTTATGATAAACTTTACTTTGTAGGCTTGAGGACACATTGACCTTTGGCCTTGGAAGGGTATGGGGCATTGGATTCATGAAGAACACAAACCAGTAAGTTTATTACAAAAATTGGATGTAGTAAAAATTGTTTTATTGCATTTTCAACTTGAACTAAGAATGCAATTCACTACTCTTCTAAATAAACATATCATATCATCTACCTCGCAAATGCATTTTTACATTCAATGCTTTAGCATATCACTTATCCTTACTCATCTTTGTTCTTGATGTATTTTCTAATTGGATGCTTATGCACCTCTTTTTGCAGGTTCGGATTTTGTGTGAGGGAACAAAGTCGCCAAGATCGTTGGTTCAAATATGGAGGAACACTAGTTAACTTTTCTCAGGAAAAGAGAATACAAGACTATTTTAATAAAGGATTTGTTGTATTTGCATATTAGAGGTTGATAATAGAACATGTTTCTACTATTTATGGAGGAAGACTGGTCTTCTAAAAAGTGTTGTAATTTGTAGTTTTTGTTGTGCATTCGTGTTATAATCACTCCACCAATATGTTGTAACATGGTTTTGCATCTTGATATATGTAATTAGTCACATAGTTAGCACCATAAATTAGTAATGCACTACATTTCCCCACAAAATTTTTAATTGTTTACTTCATAATCAATAAATAAGAAGATTCCACATATGTCTTGAGTTATTTGATGCTAATTCGATTCAACCATAGCGATCCAAGTACTACTCACAAATCACGTTGGATTTTGTATCCTTACCAAAGATATTACTAGTATTAAAAATCCCACCATTCATTTGGATGATTTTGAACTTCTAGCACCATGACGACGGTGTTCTAATTTGAACTAATGCACCACTTTCACTGATTTGTGCAGAATGCAAAGTTTAACTTTAAAGCGTACAAATTTACAAAGAGTAGCTTCTACATAATGACTTCAATGAACCAAACACAGAAATTTAGCTGGAATTCAAATGTACATTTTATTAGTTGCAATGTGATAAACAAAAATTTCACAAGCTATGAACTATTTATGTTACAATTGACCTTCCATCCCAGCACAAATAATTAATGCACCTCTAGATAACATAGAGAGGAGAAAAGGTGAAAAGAAACAAAGGGGAAAATTGCTACAACAAAACTGGCAAGATTATGATACAGATAATATGTAAGAAATAACTCAAGAAAAATCCGGCTCTGAATCATCTCGTGCTGGCCTTTGATTGTGTCCTCTTTATCAGTTCATCATATAACTGTAATTAGATTAAATATATATTAATTGTGTAATTAAAAGATTAAAAATAAGACAACAATAATAATGAAAAATAATAAAAAAATGTAAAAGTTGCCACATCGGCTGACACATGGCATGTTATTATCTGTTGAAAGTATCACACCAATTTACGGTGTTAATTCTGATAGCTCATATACCATAAAATAGCCTCAAAAAGTTCAATTATATACTATTATTGTAATATTTTTTTTTAACTTAATAAATATTCATTTTGCTAAATATTTGTTTTATAATTATTTGGATTTCTATTATATGAAACTATTACCAAAACTGGCTTTTATATCATAATACATGATTTTATGAATATTTGATACCATGATGTACGTATTCATTTGATATCATGTTTTAATAGCATATCGAGAAATTTTTTATTAAATCATGATGCATTAGATTTATAATTAATATGTAATATATCCATGATACCATAATTTTTGAAAATTTTGAACCTTGTGAATGCTTAATTTCATCATTGCATATATATGTTCATGTGTTAACATCACAAATGATATGCAAACTTTGACAAAATATTCAATTAGATACCCAAATTTTAAAATCGATCTATTTACTACATGAGCTTTAAAATTGATCAATTTGGTACCTGAAAAAACTTTTCATGAACTCCAAAAGTACCTTCATAGGTACTAAATAGCTTAATTTCAAAGTTCGTGTACTAAATTGATCGATTTTAAAGCTCAGGTACCTAATTACATATTTTGTCAAAGTTGAAGTACCATTTGTACCATTATCCCTATGTTCATAATGTCATAAATTAATGTTTCCTTATATTGTAATGTTGTGATATGTGAAATTTAATTATGTTAATAGATACAATTACATGGACTTGTCTTATTAGAATCAGCATATATGATATTAATCGTCCTCATGGAAACCATGATCTTGATACGTAGTTTGAATTGATGTGTACGTTATCATATGTGGCTTCTTGTTCAAAATTCTCGTCACTTAGGAAAATTAATTTTTCATAAAATTGAGAAATCCAAACTGTTAGATTTAGGGTTCGTATAAAAAAAGTTAATTTTTGCAAAATTAGTAAAATTTAATGAATTGAAAATGGTAAGATTTTAAATTTTGAAAATTTAATTAACAAATTAAAAATTTCATTGAAAGAACTACATATTTTTTTATTCCGAATAGCGAGTGCATAGGAACCTAATGGACGGCTTAATATATGAAAAAAAATTATTTTTTTTAAATTGATGTGACATTGTGAAATTTTTTTTTAATTAATTCAATTAATAGTATGTAAATCGTGTTGCCTCTCATAAATGTTAATGAAATTAGCTAACTTTTGTAAACTTTAATGAAATTGACTAACTTCGTAAATCTTAATAAATTTGGTAAATACGTCGTAAATATCATATAATAAAAAATTTTAGGATTTCAAGGGAACATATTATAATTAGAAAATTAAAGGTGGTTACCAATTGGTTTTAATAGGACAGCCTCCGAATTCAGTAATTTCTTGTTATTATTTTAAAAAATAAGTTTTTGTAGATCAATGAAAAAATTAGGATCAACTTGTCTATTGTCATAATTGAATTTTTCTTGGGTTTAGTCAGATGGTAATTCTAAAAAAAATTTCAAAATTAAAAAATTTATTTGATTCTTAGTCGAGGATTTATGTCAAACGAGTTAAAATTTGATGAAATTCAAATTAAAGAAAATTGAATTGAAAATCAAAATTTAGGCTCAACAATATACAAAGAAAATTGAATTGACTAGAAGACCAATCAATATCAATCAAATCCTGGTTCATTGCTTATTACACACTTTATTAGAAGGACTCACATCTAGACAAATGGTCACCTCATTTTGCATGTATAAGCTGCATTTCAAGTATGATAAGAAAATTGATTAATGCTACAGGGATGGAAAACCACAGCCGGAGCAATTATCAACACATTAGAAGCATCCACTACTAGATTTGAGAGAATATGGTTTGCCATAACATTTGAAAGTGTAGGAAGGAGGACACAACAAAATTAAGCGCAATTGCTAATGCCTTGTGCCCAATAGGAACCGGCCGATATCAAATGCAACAAATGTTTTAGCAATTGGATTGAATATGAGCTACATAATGATACAATTCGGAAGAACTTAATGAGGTTTGATCCCAATTGTGGTTTATGGAAATTCATGCTTACCAAGTCCAGCAAGACGCAAGGTTGGATACTTTTGACTCTAAATTGGAACAAATCCAAAGACAAAACCAAGAGTATTATTGTTATTAGGGTTATATGCCACTACCACCTTCTCTAGTTATAGTAAACCATCAAATTCAGTATTAACACCTTTTATTGAGCTTTAGGCTTTCCTTTGTGTTTTAATATTTCATTTTTGAATTTATCAATTTCAAACATAACAACAAAGTTTGGATTCTTTTACTTATTCTTACAATTTTTAATTTTTTTGTTTGTTAATTGTAATTTTCTTTTAAACCAATTGTCATTATACAATAGTTGATACTACATACAACATGGACCTCTACAATCTCTTTATTGAGACCTCCATTCCATATCTATATTTCTAACCATTGAAATAAAATATATATAATGAATGGTCTATTAAGTACTTTAGTGGTATGATGATGGTCGTATATAAATTTAAGTTGTTAAATAAGTGATGATATTAGTCCCTTTAAAGGAAAAAAAATAAAAGGACCGAACATAAAATCGTTGCTAGTGACAATTAATGTTTCATATGTCCAATAACTTCTTAACAATTAATTATCCTAAACCTATTTTAGTATGAATTCTTAAAAATCATTTTTCTTCTTATCTTTATATATATATATATATATATATAAATTTATTCATTTGCAATTCCATATCCTTTTAAGATAAAATGTAAAATTTAAATATACATTTTTTTATTTTTTTAGTTAATTTTTGAATTCCAAATAAAATTTGAATAAAATACTAACTATTATTTTGCGTATTTTAATTTCCATTGACATAAAGTTCAAAATATAAATATCCATGTTCTAGTTTGTACTTCCTTTGACTAATTTAGGGTAAATGTCAGATTTGATATATGAACTTTATATAAATTTAATTTTAACTTTAAAAGATTAATTTAATACCCGTAAGCCATTTTTACTACTTTGCTAACATCATTTGCTTGATTTGCTAATATGAAAGAGACAATCATTTAATTTTTACTATCTCTCTTAACGTCGTCTAACACCTATAGTTCTTCTCTTTCTACTTAATCCGATTTTTGTCTGATCTATAATTTATGTCATTATCCTATTTATCACATGATATCTAGATTGAACATAAGACATGGAGAGTGTCATTCTTATATTGTTCAATCTTATCATTTCTTGATTTCCAAGTAATCTGATAATACAAGTGAAATTGATCACACTATCAATTTAACCATGGCCATGCATTTCTCAGTCTCACTTATCGAGGGGTCTAGAGATATCTCTCTCATAACGAGAGGGATAAATTCCATCTTAATCACTCAACTTCCTCTACATGATATACATTGTGCCCAAACTTAACCTTTATAATTATCTGGTTAAAGACAACGTTTGATTGAGTTGAAACATAATGTTTCTCATGTTGGAACCTATGATGATTTCAGGTCTATCCCATGTTTACCAAATAAAAAACTCATACTAGATTTAATTCATTATCATGCCCATAATAATAAGCATCTAGGAATATTTAGAATAATAAATTATTCATGGATTTCTATTATAAAATAAATATGTAAACAATACAAAAGAAATGCCTCTGTTTATTTATATATGTATATATATATATAAATATCAAATGACAATATCCAGTAATTGGCCTAGAGCACAATCACTAACAAATAATTAGAGCAAACAATGTTAAGTAAGCAATAAAAATAGCCATGAAAAGTTTAATGGAGTATTAAATTGACCACCTTGAAATTCAAGTATCAAATTGAATTTTCTGTTAAGTGTCAAATTTTATGTTTTCCAACTAATTTATGAATTTTGAAAAAAAAAAGCATATAAATTTTTTAAAATATGATTTTTTTTCCTGCTAAAAATCTGATTATACCATGGGAAGCACCATAAATGTTAAAAATAAGTAAATAAATGAATTTGTGAGTCCATTCTTAGCCACAATAGCAATTTTATTATAATATTATTCTTAATTATTATTATGATACTTAATTAGCCGTAATAAAAATTCCATAAACAATCCCTACCTACAAAAACATGGTATAACCATTCATTAACCAAATCAATGAATACGAATTCCTTATTGGAATTCCATTATAATCCCGAAGTAAGCGGACTGACGGACAGTTAATGGTATACAGCGGCATTCATGCGACAAGATGAACAACCACGGCAGCACACAATAGGAAAAACTTTGCATCACACGGGCACGTTGTTTTTGGCACCACCACTCAAATTATACAATTTTAGGACACGAACATGGGACATTTAGCATCTAACCTGTTAATGAATGAACAAACACACATCTTGGGATGCAAAATGAAGACCACAAACTGATTAGCAACATCATCCCATAATTGATTGACAAAAGTAAACACGCGTTTCAAAACAACCTGCGAAGACCGAAGAGTAGTCAAAGCGATGATGTTGTCTTCTGTGCTTTTTCCCTCACTGGACTTATCTTGAAATCCTATCTTATCCAGGGCAGTCAAACCGGGTGGGCCTCAAGTTTTAATCTAAGCCCTCTATTTTGGTGCATGAAACTTCATCTACGGTATTTAGCACACCTCGTGACAACATGCGGAAGGAATTTTCCTATTGACCCTTACTTAATTGATAAGGTATCCATATTTTATATAACCCAATAAGAATGATTATCATGTGAATTACAAGGTGATCGATAAGAATAATGATAATTTGATACGTAATATTATTTATTACTATTGTTAATAATAATTTTATTATAATAACTTCATATTAATTATTATTGGGTATCACATATCAAGTTATAATATTTATCATTATTAATCATTTTTTTAAACATCTTTCTTCCTCATGAGGCCTTCTGGCCATCACGTGTACGTGTATATATATGGGTGTGCACGAACATTTTATCTTCATACAAACTAAAGCTTATTTCCTATTTCCTTCAATACCATATTTGATCTTGCATAAGCTAATCCTAATCAATACATCCTTTTATATCATGGTGAGTCATTTTGCTCTCTGCTAGGATTATGCATTTTTCATTCTCAATATAATATAAATTATTGAATTGTCTCTACTAATTTGGGTTTTGCAAACTTTATATCTAGGAGTCTAAGATGCATAAAATTCAGGTAATTCTTGCCACCAATTCTATTTTTATTATGGTAGAATGCCGTCCATCTTGAAACTTGTATCCTACTATAAGTTATAATGTTTGATATGTAGGTTGAAACCAAATAACATTTTTCATTTTTTGAGCAGAACAAGATTGTCTACAAGTCAGAGCGAGTGAAGGCAGTGGACTTTCATTCAACAGAACCATGGTCGGCTTCAAATTTATCATCAACATTCATTTTTTCCACAATATGCCAATTCATAAATTGTGATTTTAATAATATAGAAGATAATGCCACACCATGTTGAGCTTCTTCTTCGCTATTCTTACAGGATTCTATTGAGTCTATATTCTGGAAATATCTGCATTTGGAACTTCCAAACACAGGTAAAAACATTACCCGAATAAGGGTTTTTTTTTCTTTTTAAGGAAAACATTTTTAAGAATTTTTTTTCTATTTTCAAATATTATCATATTAATTTTTAGACATTTAGTGCTTTCTAGTAGTAAACCATGATGAAAAGATATTGCTAGAGCCTTGAAATGAATTTCGATTTTAGTTTCACGAAACAGACAAGTAAAATACTTGCATGGGCAAAATATGTAAAATCTTTGCCCATTTCTTCATAACAATTGCTCATTTCTTGTTTGTATGTTCAGGCTATAGAGAAGTCTTTCAAGGTCACTGATTCACCAGGTGATTACTATAACACAAATGTTTCCAACTATATTGCCCATTATCATGCTAGTAAAAATGTTATATTTAGTAGTATAAATTGGCAATATTGATCGGGACGAATACAAATAGGAGTAGCCTATATAATTGTAGAGACTAGTTCATCTACAATCAGCTATTAGAATCATTAAGTCTTTAAATTGTTCATTTGGTATTGATGGACACTTTAATAAATTTGAGAGGCATTTAGCATCAAGGTCAATGCAAGGATTCTCCTCAATCTTTAGGGCTATTTGTCCAATCATAGTTAAGGGTTGTTAAAACACACCTTATAAGGTTTGATGTATCTGCATCAAAGTCAAAGTTTAGAGGTTGTTTATATTTCTCTAAGTTTCTAATTTGAATATATGTGCCATGCTTGTAGTTCGATCAGCAAAATTTATTCCAAACAAAGAATGGATTGTGGCTGGAGCTGATGACAAATACATTCGTGTCTACAACTACAAGACAATGGAGAAGATCAAAGAATTTGAATCCCATGAAGATTACATCAGATGTCTAAAAGTCCATCCAACTTTGCCATATGTGCTGTCAGCATCGGATGATAAGGCAATTAAGCTATGGGATTGGGAGAAGAACTGGGTTTGTATTCAGAAATTCGAGGACACTCACACTATGTAATGCAGATAGCATTTAATCCTTGTAATACACAAGAATTTGCAAGTGCATCTCTTGATGGTACCTTAAAGGTATGAATGTTCTTTCTTGATAATTAAGGTTTTTTGCTTTGTTTTAGATATTTATTCATGTTTTGGAGATGTCTTTTTGTATAGATTTGGAATGTAGATTCTCCTAATGAGAAGTTCTCATTAGAGGGTCACTCAAATGGGGTAAATGGCATCGAATATGTTGCTACAAAGGACAAGCTTTATTTGCTTAGTGGTTCTGATGACAACAAGATAAAGGTATATAATTTTATTGAAAAGCTTGTCTCCTTATTAATTTATCTTGGTGTAATATGATACAATGTTGTCAAATGAATCATTTTAGGTTTGGGACCATGAAGATAAGAGTTGTATCCACACACTCGAAGGTCACTCTCATAATGTTACAGCACTATGTGTTCATCCAAATTTACCTATAATAATAAGTGGCTCTGAAGATGGGACGGTCCGCATATGGAAAGTTGATACTTTCATGTAAGTGCTATTTGATAAAAAATTAACTTAATTTCTTTTGGATATTGACCTTTGTCTATCTTTCTTGAATTTGGTATTTGTTCATGTGAGACAGTTTATAAAACTTAAATAAATACAATTTTGTTAGGTCTTTTTTTTAATCGTTTTTATATCTAATACAGTTAACTCATACGATTAGCTGATATAAAAGTTTAAGCTTATCAAATATATGGTGGTTTTGTATATATTGATTAATACAGTAATGAAACATGTACATAGAGGGTCGAATTGAGTACCTATTTTTCATATATCGCTTTTATTTAGCTTCTTAACTAGTTGATTCAAAAGCTTAAATTTATTAAAGTCAATTTAGGTTTTATATATATGAAAGTTTACATCCTAAATTATTTCGTTGCTCTTCAATATTTATAGTCAAGCTTGTGTTCTTTATCACTGTGGAGCCATGCATCTATGAAGAGTTCTTACGTTAGGTGAAGTGCAATTTTTTTATGATAAACTTTACTTTATAGGCTTGAGGACACATTGACCTTTGGCCTTGGAAGAGTATGGGGCATTGGATTCATGGAGAACACAAACCAGTAAGTTTATTACAAAAATTGGATGTAGTAAAAATTGTTTTATTGCATTTTCAACTTGAACTAAGAATGCAATTCACTACTCTTCTAAATAAACATATCATATCATCTACCTCGCAAATGCATTTTTACATTCAATGCTTTAGCATATCACTTATCCTTGCTCATTTTTGTTCTTAATGTATTTTCTAATTGGGATGCTTATGCACCTCTCTTTGCAGGTTCGGATTTGCTTGTGATGAGGGAACAATAGTCGCCAAGATCATTGGTTCAAACATGGAGGAACACTAGTTAAACTTTTCTTAGGAAAAAGAGAATACAAGACTACTTTTAATAAAGGATTGGTTGTATTTGCATATTAGAGGTTGAGAATAAAACATGTTTCTACTATTTATGGAGGAAGACTGGTTCTTCTAAAAAGTGTTGTAATTTGTAGTTTTTGTTGTGCATTCGTGTTATAATCACTCCACCACTCTGTTTGTAACATGGTAGTTGCATCTCGATATTATGAGAATTAGTCACACGTGTTTAGCACCAGAATTAGTAATACATACTACATTTCCCCACAAAAATTTTAATTGTTAACTTCATAAGCGCTAAATAAGAAGATTCCACATATGCCTTGAGTTATTGATGGCTAATCGATTCAACCATAGCGATCCAGGCACTACTCACAAATACATTGGATTTTGTATCCTTACCAAAGATATTACTAGCATAAAAAATCCCACCGTTCATTTAGATGGATTTTGAACTTTTAGCGCCATGATGACGGTTTCTAAATTGATTAATGCACCACTTTCACTGATTTGTGCAGAAATGCAAAGTTTGACTTTAAAGCGTACAAATTTACATAGGGTAGCTTTTTACATAATGACTTCAATGAACCAAAACTACAGAAATTTATGCTGGATTCACATGCACATTTTATTAGTTGAAATGTGAATAAACAAAAATTTCACAAGCTATGAACTATTTATGTTACAATTGACTTTCCGTCCCAGCACAAATAATTAGTGCACCACCAGATAACACAGAGAGGAGAAAAGGTGAAAAGAAACAAAGAAAAATTGCTGCTACAAAACTGGTAAGATTATGATACAAACAATATGTAAGAAATAAAGAAAAATCCGGCTCTGATTCATGTCGTGCAGGCCTTCGATTGTGTTCTCTTTTATCGGTTCCCCATGTAAAGTGAGCAAAAATTTGTAGCCCAACAACTCTCTGTATCTTAGAAGGTTAGAGCTTGTGTGATCTCGAGTCTTGCAAGTCCGAAAGGCCATTTCGGTAGAGCCAAAGGAATTCCAACCCCTAGCATGTGCAGGACTGCTCCTTAATATTTACCCATGTAAATCATACTAAGACTGCTACCGCTCCAACGCAAGGTCTATATTCTTCAATCCACCCCAATGTAAAGAAAACCCAAAAAGTACTTAATCTCTTGAATATGCAAGTGCATAGTCCTTTATCATCTGCTTAAGGTTCTGCAGGAAAAAATCCATATTCACTTTTTACACTGCTAGTTGACAGTATATACTGACTCAAACTAAATATAGCACATGTCCCTTTGATGAGTGCTCCCAGGCACTTGTTAAAAAAAAAAAAAGAAGAAGAAACTTTTCAAGAATTGTTAACACATTTAAACAAAAGCATGTAGATAAAGATGTAATAATTCCTCTTCTGGCCCTTAAGCAATGCACCTAAGTCACCTCTATACATTCTATATAGCATTATATGATTTAGAGCCTTCTCTAAAAGGCTAGAAAGATGGATCAAAGTTACCTTCAGCTCCTCATGAAGCACCACAAATATTTTTTTCAGCCTCTTGTGCCTCTGCAAGTCATAGTAACTCAAGTCAAACAAAAATGAAACAAGACCTTAACATAACAAATAACAACTGTGAATAGAACTTTGCCAAATCACTAATGAATTATATATACTCAAATATCTTCCAAAATATTCAACTAATTTATACCACGAACTGATGCTACACTATTTTTTTCCCCCTTCTCAATGCCTTAAAATATCACAAGAAAATAGTGGAAATGGGGAAGTAAGAAAAAAGAAGAAAAAGGCATTATGTTTGCTCAAGGCACTGAAGAATCTCTGGTGATGACCACACCAGAGTATGGCTATCAAGCTTCCAACTTCAATTCCCAGCTTATGAGTACAGGGGCTTGTTATATATGCTTCTTTCCTTTGTTAAGAGAGAGGCATGGTGCTACTTTAGTATACTAAGCACTCCACGAAAATTCATGCCGAGGTTTAATTCATCTTTTGCTGTGTAAGCTTGTGGTATAGATTGAGGGACCTCAGAATAGCAAAAATGAAAGACAACTGTACTTTGTTTACTATTACAACCAACACAACACTCCTTAACAACAAAGTTCCATAAGCAATGACATAGCAACTCTAGCATCTGTGGACTTGCTAATTACAATTCCTGGAGAAAAAACTTCAGACGTGCATTTCTGAAGTGACCACATTCAAGCCAGACACACATTGAATAGCATTTTATCATTTAATGAACATAAAAAGCATCTCGTCAAAATCGAAACGATGAAATCAAACTTTTCAGAAACCTTTCAATCTCACACATAATCAGACATACCGTTCCACACTGACGATATGATTCCTTCAACTCCTGCAGGAGGTTATTATATCTCTCCGCATCCCTTCCTTTAGCAGACTCAAGATCCTTTCCTAACCTCTGGAACTCATTCCTATGAATAATAGTCAAGAAGTTGGGAACAGTTCAAAGAAAACTAGACAAGAAAACATACAATGCATGAAATTCCTTGTAGTACCTATAATTCTCCAGTGTTTTATTCAACGAGCAGTAACTGTCATATTTATCACGATACTCTTGCACATATTCCTTATACCTGTATAAAGAGAAATCCAAACTCTATTACCAATATGCTTTCCTCCAAAAATAAATATACAAGCAACTGAAACTGAGTTTAATTATGTTTTGAGAAGACCAAAAGCATAGATATTATCATTAATGTGCCGAAATAGAACTTACTCAGAGAAATCCTTTATCCTTCCCTTGAGCTCTGGTTCATTCTTTTCATACTTAGAATAAGGACTGTTTTCATCCGAAGAAGATTCTCTCCTTTTATAACCGCTGTTGTCTGCTGAAATGGTATCCTTTTGTCCACTAGCGGTGCTTAATGCCATATTACTGGCTTGTAACTTACCTTCTTTTACAGCTTGAGAAGCTTGCCCACGCTTACTGTCAACATGTTGAGTTCCCTCAATAGAAGCCCCTCTATGGCTTTTCCTGGATTCTTCAGGATTAATACCCCGTCTAGCTCCAGCATCATTCTTTTTTGATTTATTCACATCCAATGTATTGTTTGTCTGCCGAGCACCTTCTCCATGATCAATTTTCAAAGAGGAAGGCAACTGAGACTGCACACCAGGCTGAGCGGGAGTTGTGAAGTCATCACCTCGATTTTCATATATCCTCTTCCTAGATATGCTTTCCATGCTACCTGAATTTCTTGTGCCTAAATTGGGTGATGATAGCTTTCCTGATTCTTTCTCAGGAGGTTTTCCTCTAGCAACATCCACATTCCAGCTATTTGACTTGTTTGGTTTGTTTTCAGACGTCTTAAATGAACTCTTCCTTTCAAACTGCTTCTTTGAAGGTGATTCATCTGCCAATGGTTCTCGTAGCTCCCCCAGCTCCAAATCTGAGAGCTCTCTTTGGAGCACAGAACCCCTTCCATTCACCAAAGAGGATATATGGGTGCCTGCCATATTGTTACCTTTTCGCAAGGATTCCACACATGAATTTGTATGCTCAACTTCCTTACCTCTGGAAAATGTTTCATCAATCTTTTGGTGATGAGAATCAAGATGAGCATATTGTTTTTTGGCACCACCACCTTCTTTAGTACTCCTTGAGGACTTGTCAGAAAAATGACCTTCAGAAAAGGTCTCTTTCCCAGATTTTTCTTTTTGTGTGTCAAGGCTTTCACGCATGTTAAAGTTCTTAGAAGGCAACCTAGTATCATTGCCCAAGCTCTCCGACTTATGTGATCTCCCAGCTGGATCATGTGCTGTTGCATGACTACCTTGTTCCAACAACCTGCTGCTGTATTGATGCGAATTTAAACCAGATTTTCCAGGATATGCTTGGTTCCGTCTATTTTGCGGGCCTAACTCAGCATCATTATCCCTGTCAGCTCTGTTCATTATTTGATGCGAAGAACTCTTGAAGGAACCTTCCACAGTCCTATTTGGAGACAACTCAGAAGGGCTTAAAGAATTTCGGCCAATACTTACTCTAGCCACTGGCTGTTGACTAGAGCTTTCAGTTTTTAGCCTTTTTACATGCTCAGGGTTCACTGCATGCTTATCATAATCTCTTTGAGATTTGTCTTTACGGACCTTGTCATAGCTACCTGAAGGCTCATTCTTAAAATTGTCTGAAAAATTAGTTTCCTTTTCATCAAACAAGCTTCCTATAAAATTCTGACGCTCCATGAAATCATCTTGCTTCAAGGAAACAGGAATACTTTCTTCAGGAGATTTGCTGTGCCCTTTCTTTGAAATTAAGCCTTTTTCTCCAATAGTATGATCATCAGCTTCTTCATCATTAGTAAAGTCTTTCTCAATATCAACAAAGTCAGAATCATGGCCATTCTGCTTATTGTAAATCCCATCCTGTACAGGTCTGCCCTCAGGGGAAGTAGAGAACACTTGCTCAGATGCTCGGAGCTTATTTGTGGGTTCTTTCTCATCATCATCACTTGTCATGATATCTACATCCTGATCAGAACCCTCTTTACTATTAGAAGATGCATCACTTTCACTGTCACTGCTACTCACACTTCCACTTCTAATAGGGCTCCGACTCCTACTCCTGCTCCCACTAGGACTTCCAGATTCACTTCTACTATCACTACTACCACTTCCACTATCACTGTCACTTCCACTATCACTGGAGCTGCCTGCCCGACCCTCACTGTTTTCTGATATCTTATCAAAAAGATCAGGTGAATGATGCTCAATATCAACATCTTCGGAAGTATTCATTACATCTCCAACTGCAGAGTTCGATTGTGCAAATCCTTCATCTGATGGTGCTTTCTGTGCAAAGGCAGGCTCTGGAAGAGATGTCTGATTATGACCCTCTTCAGGAACTGGTACATGGTTATTGTTATCTTCAGGAGAGCTGCAAAACCAAGGTGTCTTTGAGGAACATATATTTGACAGCACACAGGTGAGTTGATTTCATCTAGAATCAAAACACAAAATGATATTCATTCACAACAAAAAAATGAAATAAAATAAAATAACATTAGTAAATAAGCATTCCACTTCAGATGATTAAATTTATATTACATATACTAGATAATCCAGACCTACAGATACAACTATACAATCACAAAATCACAATTCATAGGCCATCATTATCATCCTTTTGAAATGATGACTACCTTTGTGGTATGCCACCAAGCCACAACAATGTGCCCCATTCAGATTATCTCTTCAAGAAGGAAAACAATGACCACATTCTAAAGGTCACCACTACACTTCGCTACTAACAGAACAAGAAGTCATAGAACAGCATGACCTTGGGGAGAACTTTCATATGAAACAAAAAGGCTCTTGTTTCAATATAACATAATAGCTTAAACATAGATATGCATTATTCAACAGTCATGTGAAACCTCAAAGCAAACATTGAAGGAATCTAGATTCGAATCAGAAACATGTAAGACAATGGCTGAAGTTACGGAATTCTTGAAGATTACTTTTTCATGTAGATGAATTCCATCCAAGGAGACTAATAACAATCATATGAATCGATTTCTTTCCCTTCAATAGTCCAATTTTGAGCAAGCATTTGAAATATTCTGATTAACACAAATTTTCATGCATATGCTTTAGTCATTAAAAGCTAGAAACAAAGCAGTCATTAACTGTTGGCAGCCAGGACCTTCCACTTGTAGATGAAGATCTTTTGGAGCTTTCAAAATCTGCATCAGATTTCAATAGGTATCTCCCTGGAGCTTGATATGTAGCAATCTGAACCAAGAACAGAGAGGAAAAGGGATTAAAGACAAAATACCACTCAATTAGAGCAACAGGTCAACAACAACTGAAGGTTCCTTGCAACTCACTTTCTTCAAGATAGGCTCAATCTTCTTTCCAGAGTTTGGAAATGTGTCTCCAATTGCTTTCTCTAAGGCCTGGGGGGGCAAATGGCAGAGGTGAGAAGAATGAAATAAAGTGTAAGAATAGATTCTAGCCTTATTGGATTTTTTTTTTTTTTCCCTCTTTTTAATAATTTGAATCTTATTAATATCTATTCTAAATTTTATCCATATCAGTTTAAAATCTGGCATTTAAAAAACTATTCAAATCACTATTTTGACTACTTTTGTTTCATAATTATGGTAATGGTAAAGATTAGAGAATGAGAGTCGGAATTAAAAATTTACGTCTTTACAGAGAAAAATATTAAAAGATACATGTATATAATGGAAAAAGACACTTGATGGGTCTTTTTGTAAAAATAATTATAGTAAAAGAAAAACAGGTCTAACTTCATAGGTATCTAACTTTCTAAAAGGTACACAAACACTGAATTTGAAATCAGTCCCAAAAAAAGACCCTATATAGCACAGAAACAAATAATTAGCCTAAAACATCACAATCTTGAAACCCCATTATCCCCAAGAATCCACCCATGCTAAACTTTCCTATATACTGACCTTTAAGCTCATTCCTTTAGGATTAGCTTTAAGATGGCTGATTAACATGCTCTGCAAATCCATAGGTTTAGCGCCCAAGTTCACTTTACTTCCTGCTCTTTCCTTCACTGAAGCTGTAGCCTTGTTCATGATATCTTTGCCAGAACTGGCAGCATTCTCTTTACCCAATATCGGAGTATGTACAGCCTCTTCTATAGGCATGCTACTTCTCATTAAGTTATCAGCTCCAGACGGAGATATAGAAGCATTTCTCTGCGCAGGTGACAATGGCAAAGGTGAGGATGAGCGCCCTCCCTTGGCATTTGTTTTGAAATTTGAAGAAAATCCCACTTTGTGTGCAGATCTAGAAAATTCTCCAGTCGAAACTGATGCATGTTGAAGTAATTAGTTAAACAATCATACTACCAAAAGCTACAGAAAAACTAAGACTACAAAAATTACAGGACATGATAAGAAACTTTTCTGGAAAAAGGTCGTGACTGATACTATGAACAAAAATTTTGACATAGAATGGATAAGATCAGGAAGAATGCAGTTACCATGACGAGGTTCAACTTTCTGCTTTTTGTTTGGTGGCTCCTTCCTTTTAAAAAACATTCTCCTAGGGTTAACTGGAAGCAAGAACAATATATTAGAAACGAGGATGATACTCCTTCCACATTGCAAAACACATAATAAACATGCTTAAAGGAAATGCCGGTTTAACAAACTAAACTACAACATAAGACACCATCTAATACATTGTGAAGCAGCTAATCCTAACATGGTGTTGGCCTAAACAACTAATCCTAAAGACCAAAGACACTTATATTTGCTTCTCCAAAGTCCATTTAGCACTAACTATTTCAAACATTCATCACATCTAGATCTTAGAATGGAAACAATATCATAAGATCCGCTGTTTAAAAAATAAATAAATAACTTTAAAAAAAAATATCAAAAGATTCTCAGACAAGCAACGTGTTCTGTAAATTAGAAAGAGACACAAAAAGATAAAGCGCAATATGAAAGCACATGTTCTCTAAGAAAGTAAATGCCACAGGTCTATGAAAATCAACATCCTGAAGAAGTCACCTTCAGCTTCAGCTAATTTCTTCACTTGACTCTTCATAGAGGCATTTCCATGTTCTAATACAATGGCCCTGTCATATGAGATAGAAAAAATTAAAGTACAGTCACTGAATCTAACATGAATGAGGCCAGGACAAACAGAGATTTTCCTCAATCTCAAATCACAAGTAATATAAAAAATTTGTCAGAAGGAAAAAAAAAAACAATTTACATGTAATTTTAAGGTTTGATTGTTTCATCTTATTTTTGTCGTTTTCAAACTTATATTTATCAAGAAACAGATATAGATGGAAACAAATCAAACAAATCAAATGTAGATAAGATATAGATGAATACTAGACAATCCAAACAATCCTTGTCACAGTTGAAGCATGCTGCACATATTGATGTTATATTCGATTTCTATCACATAAACCCCTTAAGTGAAGCAACTCAACAACCTTCTCATATCATCTTGGTCCAACTTTGACAAGATAACAATTCCCAGGACACGACCTCATATCTCTGTGGTGTACCAAATTCTTACATGCAGGTATTAAATCCCAGACGTTTGTACCCAAGTTATTATTTCCTTACTAGAAAAGGAGAACCATTGAACAGAAAGTCATATACAATCCGCTATAGAATGATGAAGGAGAGAGAGACCATTGTAAGAATTAGTGTAGCATAGTGTAGCATAACAATGCTGTCTCGAGTTTTTTATAGCAGAAGTGGTTTACACCAATCTGTAAATTCTTCATCAATAAAAAATTACCAAATAAAGCCATGCCACATATATCAGTATGGACATAAAAATCATATCATGTCATGCAGGCATCAACGTAGTGATTGTGGGGGATGGGGGCCGGAAGTACTTAGTACGCAGTATGTCCACTATTATCTTCTATCCATCAAAGTAAAATGATCATTATACCAGAATCTAAATGCACATCAGCAAACAACGATGAGTCAAGTAAGTAAAATCAGATCTGTGGATATGATAGCCAGCTAAGACATGTAATTGAGAATGATCCTTGGCTCACTTCCGAGATTTATGCTTGCGGTCAGCTTCCTCAGACCGCATTTTCACATGGTTCTTAGTTGATTCATCCAGGACTCGCTGCACATTAAGCTTCCTCCAAGCACATCCTGATTCGACCAGCAGACCATTCCCCTCCTCGCCACTTTGCCGTTCTTCATAAATATCACACAGGTCACCAAACTCACGTGACCATGTAAATCTGTATTCCTTACCCCCTACATCAATAACCTGGTGAAGATATATGAGCAATCACGTGTTATAGTTTATTAACATCACAATAAACAACACTTGAAAAACAAGACTAAAGAGTGATAACAGCTCAAATCCCTTGACATGCAAGTGTTTTTTTTTTTTTTTAAAAAAAGGAAAAAAATGTCAAATTTGATACCTAAAGTTTACACAAATATTCAATATTATACATGAACGTTTAAATAGTCATTTAAATCCCAGCCAAACTTTTCGTGGCTATTTTTACTAACTTACTAATATTGTTTGTTCTATTTCCTGACATCAAAAAAACAGTCTATCAGTACTAGACGGTGTTAGGACAAGTAAATGGTGTTAAAGAAGTAATAAAAATAATCACAAAAAGTTTATAGGGTATTAAATTAACCAATTCAATTTTTAGGTACCAAACTAAATTTTTTATGCCCCAAAAAAAAAGTCTCAATCAAAAATATATAAGTAGGATGTATTGGTCAGATTAAAAATCCTGAAGCATATTTTTCTCTAGCAACAGAAATAAAAATAGGTTGAAGTTTGAATAACCTCGACTTCAAAATAACAATTTGCAGACTACTAATCCTGAAAGGAAACTAAAGAAAGACATAGAAGCAAACATAAAATTGTAAATGCTATTCACATAAAAATGGTGCAGAAGAAATTTGGATCAACATTGGCTCAAAAATTTCCTAAATGAATTGCAATGGAGCAAGTACATCAAAGAAAGCTCCTCCAAATGCAAACAAATTTCATCCAATTCTTCTATAGCTCAAGCAATTTTTTCACCTAGTTGCAATGTAAACCCATTTCAACTAAGACATCAAAACATATCAGTTGCAATTGCTTAACATACCCATGAAGCAACCAAATGGACAAAAAATCCTACCAAAAGCAATACATTTCTGAGATCTAACAGTATGCACTACAGGCCACAGCTTATTTCAAGAAGTCATTAACGAGCCACAATCAAATTTTCACCCAGAGAGATACAGAAGGACAAACTTAAACTATTGTCAAGTTCATCATATCACTGAAATGCAAGGATCAATTGCATACAATATTTCATATGAGTTCTCCAGCAAGGAACAGAAGTGCCCACAGATTGCCACCAAATTAATAGCTAACTTCTTAAGTGCCCATTTGCTCATGAGAAAGAATTTCTCAAACCTTGAATAAGTACAATAAGAATCACTAATCAATCAATGTACAGGTGTTGATCAAAATAATATTTAAAAATAAACCTAAAATAGCAGCAATTTCAGCTAGCAAGGAAAAATGGCTACCGACAGCACTGCCCTTTCCAGGTTCTCAAGTAAAATAAAACTCATTTGCTTCCTTTTAAAACCAAATGTATAAGCTTAGTTTTCAACATAGACTAGGTGAAAGCTGATCAAACCATTTACATGTTCATGACAGAAACTCTCACCTCTCTAATCTCTATCTACATCAATAGTCTCCTAAGCTAACACACTGTTCCAATTCCAGTCTCCAACAAAAAGCAAATAGCTACCACATCATGTGAGCTAACACTCAAATCCAATAAAGAAAAGCTGAGGTACATCAACAAAGAAGCAGGGAGAAGACAGATGGCTTAAGATGCTTTCCTTCTTGTGAAGATTACCAAGTAATTGAAGCTAATGAACGGAAGAAAATATAAATTCAGTTGGCACACTCAAGTTCCTATAGCTAGTCCAAAGTCCAAACCAATTCAATCGCCCTCTAATTAATAATCAAAAGGAAAAAAAATTACAATGAAGGTTTCGGAAAGCACATCAGAAGTTAATGCCAAACCCAAACACTGCAGTCTGCAATCATTTAAACTTGCTAAACCAATGACCTACCCCATGTCCAAAACACAAAGACAAACCAAATATCAACACTCTTCCTAAAACCAACAATCTTTTCCAAACCCAATCTCATCTCAAAATCCTAATAACCATCTAAAATCCAGCCAACTAGAACATTTTGGCCAAGACTACAAATTCAATCCGAATTCCAAACAATGCATCACCACATGAATCATTGCATTTAGGTGCCAAAATAGAATACCAGAATTGCTCAAACTTGATAAATCAAACTACCTACCCCATGTACTTAACACAAACACAGGCCAGCTATCAAAAAAACTCTTATCATAGCCCTCGAAGCAAACAACTTGGCCAATACCAATCTCCACCCACCCACAATGCTAACCAAGAATATAACACCATATATAAACTCAAAATTCAATCTACAACCCAAATTCTCCCCTTGCATTATTCACATCTTATGCTTGAACCCACTTTCCAAAATCAATGGAAACAGCTAAGAACAAACTAATATTCAGTGAGCTACATTCACTGCACAAAGGCAAACCAACTCCTCAACAATTTCACATGAAAACCCCCATAAAGCACCACACTTTTCAACACACATCTCCACTAAACAGCTAATTTCAGGTTAAAAACTCCATCAATAACACTATAAATCACACTAAAACACACAGGAAAAAAAAAACAATCAAAAGCATGTAACAAACCACAAATTAGCTGGAATCCAATCCAAAAAACTCACATTTCCCGCAGTATTATTCGCATTCGAATCAAACTTAATCCTTGCGGTCTCGCCCTGAGCCTCCACGCGCTTAATTTCCTCAATCAAATCCGGCGCAAGCCGAATAATCATCCCGAAAACATGCGAATTGTTCCCGGAAACCAGGTTGAACGTCTCCTCGACCGCGGCTGGGGCTGCAGAGCCCGGGCCGGAATTCATTCGGTTACGGGCGCCAGGGGGGAGAGGACGGGAAGGGGCAGTGGGTCGGGAAGGTGGCTGCGGGGCGGGAAAGCGTTTGGGACCGGCGCCGCCGCTTCGGGCGATGGCGGAACCGCCACGACCAATCTTAGAGGAGGGACCGTACATTTGGGGTTTGGGTTTAAGGCTAGGGTTAGGGTTTGGTAAGGAGGGGGAACTTGGGGGAGAATAGAAGTTTGGTTACAGAAGTGATCATGGAAGGAGAAGAGAGAATGAGAGAGAAGGGATTTGCGGATTGGGATTGGAAAGCATAGAAAAACTATTGTTATTATTTTTAAAATTTTGATTAAGATTCCAATTTTCCGAGTGGGACGACAGAGAGGTTTTTTTTTTTTTTTTATTGGGTTTGAATTTTTTAAGGAAATGTCTTCTTATTTTTCATGTTTATTTAAAAAAATAAGATAATTAATGAAAAACATTTTTTCTTATAAAATATATGCTTTTTATAACTTATTTTTCAGAAAATAACTTATGGAATATAAATGTATAGGTCATTTTTTCATTAATTTACGAGTCCATCTACTAATTATTACATTTCAAAAATATTTATTAATTATTATTTAAATATTTTTTAAGTGATTTATTTCTTATTATAATATATGTAATTTTTTATTTTTTATACTTAAAATATATGAGTTATCTTAAAACTTTAAACAAAGGAAAAATATTTACATAAGAAAAAGTATTTTCTTTTTTTTTTTTTTACTATTACAAATGAGAGGGGGATTTGAACCTGGACCTCTCACTGAAGAAACCAGAAGATGCTACTAGATTACAATGCCATTTGTGAAAAAGAATTTTCATTAACAAATATTTTTCCTCAAAACAAACTGAATTATTTTCTTTCTTTTTAAGATAACATTACAAGTTAAGTTCGCTTCACCTTTTTATTTTAAATACTTGAATTTTTTTTTACTTTATTTTAAACCTAAAGTTATCTAAATTATTCTATCAAAATTGAGTTGAGATAGAATAGTCATTACTTTTCATTAGAAGTACTATTAAAAATTAAATCTTAATATGAAAGATTATAAAGATATCAGTTACAGGTACTTCCACTGTTTTTTTAGCTTTTCATTCAAAACTACATTTTCATATAATTTATGCTACTTTAACGCCAATCTTGTAGAGTGTGGGGGATCCCAATTTTGACGTATTCTTATAATTTTAAATATTGAAACGAAAAGTTTGAAAAACCGGTTCTAGAGAGAAAAAGAAAAAAAAATAGTTTTTTTTTTTTTGCATTTTTCGAACTTGGCACCTCTGGCAATTTTTTAATTATTATAATTAATATTATTTCATTATTTAAAAGAATTCTAAACTCACATTCAAGCCCAAGACCAACCAAACCAACAATGCAAGCCCATAGCTCTTTTGTAGACATTCATTCTTTAATTAAGGCTAGTCATAAATTTATATTATATACAAGTCTATTTCTCAAGATTTCTTCCATGTGTTCCATGTGGGACTAATAACAAACTATAAACCATTCTTGACAAAAAAAAAAACTAAAAACCATTG
Source organism: Combretum micranthum (assembly GCA_024138025.1). Classification (NCBI taxonomy): domain Eukaryota; kingdom Viridiplantae; phylum Streptophyta; class Magnoliopsida; order Myrtales; family Combretaceae; genus Combretum; species Combretum micranthum. The sequence goes on from JAMXBD010002239.1 coordinate 32,938, forward strand.
TAAATCCAATGTCTTATCGCTGTTGTTCTTTGAGTTTTTTCCCGACTAAAGTCTACACAATATACTAATATATAGGGAGATGGGAATGGATATTACTAGAACGTCCTCGTTCTTAGAGTTTTTTTTTCCTTACTTTAGAGGACAAGTTGAAGCGGAACATCAAACGTTATCTATATGTCATTAATAAGTCTCCAAACATTGCGGTCAAGTATGTATGACAAGAAAGTAAAGCTCAATAGCACTCACGAGTATTATGGCTATCTATTGCAATTGTAGCAGTCAATAGCACTAACTTGAGTGATAACAAAATTGGATGTTTGTTGGAGAAAACCCAAAAACTCTATTTTACAAATAAAAAACAGAGCAAGAATTTTCTATTGATAGAGGACTTTTCACGATATATCTAATGACTTGCGATTCCATATCAACAAACTCCTTTCAAGCTAAACTAGCACTGCTTTTCATACCACTTGTTAGACACCACAACACAAATTCCATGAAAGATCTTATTGTTCCCACCGTCACTCTACAAGCAACATGAAGCGCGAATTTTTTATAACTTGGCGCGTTCAATGTCATTAAAAATTTATCAAGCCACTCAATGCATTAACTCTCATCAAATGGTGATTTCCTTGCCATGCTTTTAATAGGAACGTCATGCTCAAAATGGGAATATGCACTCACCTTATGCACTTCAACTGGATCATCAACAATAGAGTAAGATGATTTTGAAGCTGACCGTAAGGCTATCGGTACTTGGTGAGAAGTTCTCACAAATGTTTCAATGGCACTATTACAAAGCGTAACTAACATATCCTTCATCTATTATGATGATTTTGGTTTGTTAACAGTCCCACATGAAAAAAAAAAAAAAAACTTGAGATATGGTCTTGTTTATAAATAAATATAGAGCAACCCATGATTTAACAAAAGAAGTGTATGTAAGAACTTTGGGCTTATATTGCTCATATGGATGGGTTTAGGCTTGAATGTATGTTTAATTTTTTAAATAATGAAATAATATTAATTATAATAAAATAAAAATAATTATAATGAAAATATAAATAAAAATAAAAGAATTGCCACGTCAAAAGGGAAATATAAATAAAAAATAATAGGATGCTACTTCAGATGATATGTATTAGTAGTGATTGGTCTGTATGTCTATGTCAGCAACGGAGTTAACATCATTAATGGAAATATTGAAAATAGCCTTGGAAAGTTCATTCAGGTACCTAATTGAATTTTCGAGCAAAGTTAAGATACGACGTTAACCAAAAAAAAGATGTATTCAAACTTTTGTGAAGTTTTGAAAAATTGCATTTAGTCATGAACTTAAATTATTTATTTTTTATTACTTTTATATGATAATAAATATAGTTATCTTAAAAAAATGTATACTCTAGATCAAATTTATCAATCCAAATGTATTGGGAAACCCCTGTTAAATCCACAACAATACGATTAGGTTAACTTTGACTCATTAGAATGGTAGGTATAAAAAGAACAGCAATTCCTTAATTTTAGGATTAGTGGTACTTTAGAAAAATGAATATTTTTCATAAGAGATAGTAATTTCCTAATAAAGGGAAGGAATATAAATTTTTATTTATTCCATGTTATGTGGAATAGACATTTATTATGATAAAAGTTTCTACAAGCCAAATGATTATTCTATAAGATAGAATATTAGTTTCATTCTAGTACAATAATATCTTCTAAATGAAACTTCCTCCCACTTAACAATACCACAACTACAAATCACCTTATATAGGGATGCATACGAGATAGGCCTAGGAAGGGTTTTACAAAATCTCAACCCGAACCTCATATCATGTAAGGTTCCCAAAATGGGCAAAACACATCTCAAACTCTATAAGGGTTTTGTCCATAAGCTTGAAACTCGTGCGATATATCTTATGGATACCATACCTGATAATCTTTCAACTATGATTATTTTATGTTAAAAGTTATAAAAAAATAATCTTCCTTTCATAACATACATATCCACAATTTTCTTCAAGTTTTTTTCTGTTAAGCCTATTATAGAGGCCCGGTCCACACAGACAAAAGAAGTCATCGTGTTAGGGTTTCCACACTCAGAATTCTCACTCAGGTAATTTGCTACTCACTTTCCTCTCGTGTTTTCTTTACTTACGATCTCAAACTTAGGGTTTTTCACTTTCTACTAATCTCCTTCGTAAATCACAATGATATGTTTTTTACGAATTTCTTCTTACAATATCTCTTCCTGCATGTTTGTTAACTGGCTAATGGATTGCTTTGCTTTGTGAGGTTGACATGGGAACTAGCGTTTCGAGAATTTTGGGGCTTTCACTGGATTCGAGTTCCAGGAGACTCCTAAACACTTGATTGTTTAATTTGGGGTAAAGAATGATCCCCTTACTGTTGTATTCTTCTATTTATACTTTCTCATGTGTATACATGCTATTCTGTTACAAATCATTGCTTTCTAACTACTATTCTGTTTGTAACTATTTATTCTGTTAAAACTAACACGCTAGTTACAATACATGAATCTACTTTATTTTCCTTATGCATCATACTGTGGAATCTTCAAGTGACATAGTCTTGCAAATATTTAGGCTTCTTGTGTGTTCTACCATCTCGGGTCATAACATTTTCTCATGAAAAAAAATTATTTTCATGAATATTTGTGTATAGAATAAATCCTTCTAAATTTATTCTCCATTAATTAAACATTGCAGTAAGTCACAATGATTAATTAAAATCAAACATTATACAAATTTAAAAGTGCATATATCATTTATAAATTGAACTACAAATTTAAATGCATATATCATTTATTAAATTGAAATAGTATTTAAAATATATAAACTTAATTAATTGAAATACATTTAATAAAAAAAATTCTTTATAGCTATAGGTTCCCAACGGGTTATATATATATATATATGTATATATCCAAATCTCTATAGTGTTTTGGCACAAAGTTTCAAAACTCATCCTCAATCCTATAAAGTGATTTTTTATAGGATATTTATTGAGTTTAGTAGGTCAAATATCCTATAAGATTTTATTTAGGACCTTATTCTATCAAATCACTTAATGGACATACTTACAACAAATGCACCATACCTTCCACTTTTTGACTATCCACTCTTAAACCGACCTACCACAAATGTACCATACATATACATACCATTTGATGCACAAGATCCAACGATGGATCTTATAACTTTAACACAAGTCGTAAATGCACTATACATAGCTACATTTGTTTTTGTTCCAATAACGTAGGGTCCATTTGGATTGTTTGTTTCTCTTTTGCATATGTATCTGCATCTAAATTTTATGTATAAATGTATTTGATTTGCAACTATGTTTTATCTGTATTTAGTCTATTTGATGTTTTCATGATAATTGTCTTGTGTTTTTCATTTATATGTATTTTTTGACAAATAATTTAATAAAAAAAGTTTTAAAAAATGTCTATCACCTGCGGATGCCAAACAAACCCGTAGTTTGAAAAAGATTTCTTAAACCAAATGGAGAGAGATCCACGAACTAGGCTCATTCATGCTCATAACCAGCTTGTCGGGTTCTAAACTTGGCCTCTACCATCAACAAGCTGAAACAAAATCAAAATGTTATTTTAATATACCCCGAAAAGATTATAACTTTAAAAAATGGGTTGCTTTTTGATACTTTGTATTGCTTTTCAATTATTTTAACTTTTAAGTTCATCACCATTTTAAATTCATTAAATATTTTTAATTGATTTTTTAACCTTTTTTTAGGTGAAACATATATCTACCATTCTTGTATATATCGCATGTTGGAAAATAGATATAAAAGTTTGTGTATTTGTCGTATGTTGGAGAAGAGATATAGCAATGTTATGAAGTCAAATATATAAAAATAATTGTATCGCATATTGGTAAGGAGATATAGGTCTAAATATGTATCCCATGTTAGTCGTGCAATATACATTAAATAATTACATGTGTGTCACATATTCAACATGTGATTCACATAAAAACCTTATATCATATGTTTAACATGCGATAAAAATATGGTAATTATTAATTTTTTTTCTGAGTTGTATTTATGTAATATTTTTTTAAATGAAGGTTGCACATGAAATAATCTCCATTTCTTTAGTAATTTTGATGAGTAGTAATAGCATAAGCATTGGCCTTATAAGTATGGAAATTTTTTATTAAAAATCAACATCTTACTTCATAATATTTATAAATCAAAACAAGCAATCAATAATATAATAGAAAGCTTTCATTTCGGGTATCATTTATTCTTCAAATATGATTTGACATATTGAAAAGGAAAATCCAAAATTGATTGCTTCTTATGCAATTCAAAAGACGAGTCACACATTCCAAGGGTGAACGAGTACATAGTAAGTAGGATATGAAGCATTACCCGTACCTAGAGGTGGGCACGGATCGGTTTGGTTCGGTTTTTTCTAAAACCAAACCAAACCATAATTTTCGGTTTGTTTTTTTTTTTTTCCATCCCAAACCAAATCATTAAGTAACAGTTTGGTTTGGATTATAAATTTTTTAAACCATTAAATAACAGTTTGGTTCGATTTGGATTACGGTCTAAATCAAAATTCTAACTAAAAATTTTCTTTGTTATAGTTTTTTTACATTTGTGTAGATTCTTAAATATTTATATCATTTTACAAAGTTGATATTATAAACCACGACAAAATACTTTATAAATTCATCATACTTCCAATCTATAGTTCTCTATAAAATCAATTATCCACCAATAAAATAATTCACTAACTAATACATATTAAGTCATAATTTATGATTTTTAATATAACCATCATGTCAATTATCTACCAATAATTTAGCTAAAATAAAAAATCATCTATCAATAAAATTCATCAATGAATAAAATGACCAATTGACAAAATATATTAAACAATTAATACATAACGAAAGTTTATAACTGAATAATAAATTTCATACTTTACAAAGTTAAAAAGCTATTAAAAAAACAATAGTTCGTCATAAAAAAAATTACATATCATGAGCTTAAAAAAATTTAAAAAAGAACAAGTTGATTTTAATTAATATTCACCAAATAATAAATATAAAATGAAATCATATAAACATATAGTAAAATATGATTATATTTTTCTAAAACGGTTTAGTTCGGTTTTACGGATTAGTTTGGTTTACCTTCCAAACCAAACCATAAATTTACGGATTTGTTCGGATTTGAAAATTTTCAAACCAAACCATGAAAAAAGCTATATTTTAGGTTTGGATTGGTTCGGTTACGGATTGGTTTGGTTCGATCGGTTTTTTTTCTCACCACTACCCGTACCCTGTAAGGTACAAGGCATTGAATTTCGTACCTGGAACCTATCCTGTAGCTTCTTGTACCCACCCTATACCTTATATCCTGTAAAATCTACAGGTACAAGGTATCCTTTGGAACCTATTTTTTTTTTTTATAAAATCTCTATATTTTTTCTTTCTTTTTAAAACATTAAATATATAGTTTTTGATATGATTTTATATAATATGCAATACTATCTTTTTTTTATATATCCAATGTAAACAACATGTGGAAAGAAATTTAAAATGTAATTTGTTGAAATCATACATTCTATAATATATAGAATCTATTTAAGGGTGAAAGTTGAAACTTATAACAAATACTTGTGGAACTTATTTAAGTGATATTAAACAAAATTATAAAGCTTGCACAAAATTCTAAAATTTTGGAACTACTTCTATATATTACGTAGTATTATAACATAAAGAACATCTCTATATAATTTTTGGAGTTTAAGTACGTACATGCAACTATAGTTTTTTTAAATAAAAATAACAAGTTAGTCTAAAATAAAATAGTACAAATTCTTCTATAATAAGACTTTCTGAAATGTAGTCTACAAATAATAATCTTGAATATAAGTGGTTGCAAAATAAATATGGAATATCATTATTTATTATATATTAATATTATTATATAATATATAACATGGTAGATATATGATACTGTGGAACCTATATCTTCTACAGTATATTACAGGTTCTAAGGTGGATATAAGGTCTGAAGACCTCATACCAGTACCTTACCCCATGAGAGAAGGTTCCAAAAAACTAATACACGTATCCTACCCTGTAGCCTTGATACCCACCCAGACCCTACCGGTGGAGCAGGATCTGGGTGAACATCCTGTACGATAGGGTTACCCGCTTATGCCTAACACATCTACCTTATTTATTTATTTGTTTTTTTTCCCAAGATTCTTTCCTTATTATAGAAAAGAAAAACCCAAACTTAACATGTGTTTTAATTTTTTTTCCTAAACTCTTTACATATGTTGAACTCAATAAGAACCAAACTTATGCAATGCGAATAGGTGAAACTGCTGGCAAAATATTTATACTCAAATTCTGTATGAGAATCATCAAGTCGAACTCAAACGCAAAATACTCAAATAGCTAAATAAGTTAAGCCTAAGTTGCTCACGAAATCAATTTAACTTGAGTCAAGTGTAAGTATCATTCAATTTCAGGTTACACTTAGATATGAATATTACTGAAAAGATATATTTTTAGATAAAGCAAACTCAAACGAGTTTAACTGAATCAAATGTGAACTTATTAAGAACCACTTTGAATCAAGTTCAAGCCCAAAATTTTAAAATTATGTTGAATTGTAGCTTACATCGAATGCTATTCATGTTATTTATACCTTGAACCATATATTCAACTAATTATTTTAATAATATTTAAGATAGAGCTTCAAACATCATCTAAATTCAATAAAAAGTATTTTTCCATCAATATTTATATTTTCATTATTTTTATTAAATGAAATCACTTAGGTTACATCAAGATTAACACAAACATGAAATTATAAACGAAAAACTCAACAATTAAGATTAAAAATTAGATTAAACTTGATAATAAAATTGGTATCAACATGTCGAATGGAACCAATTCTTATCAATTATACTATGCTTGAGCAAATCCAGACATGTTCATTAATAATAATAATAATAATAGTTGAAAGGTTGGATTATAGTTTGTTGGAGCAAATGCCATGGCCCATGAACAAAATTAAAGTGTGTTATTATTGTCATGAAGATACTATGGAGTCCATAATCACCCATGTGATTCTCCTTAGAATTTGCATGACTACAAGCCCCACATCTAACTAGATTAAATGTCAATTCTTCTCCACTCATAATGTTTTTTAGGATAATTGTAAATATATCCCTTATGTTGTTGATTAAATTATAGACAGATAATTTAATTTGTTTAAGCCTTATATGTATGTTACGGTACATGTATATTGCATAGAATAAGTAGGAGATATAAGACCTTTGTGACTTATTAGAGAAGTTGAATGCTTTAAGATTGTGAAAGAATCATTATATTATTATAGATACATTATAATGAATTGATGTAATCTTATTAGTGTTTTTTTCCCCTCCTTCCCCTTACTTTGTAGGGTTCTTTATGTATATTATGTGCATTTTCATATTTCTACTTGATATGTGTTATCTTTGTATATTTCATTATCTATAAGCAAAATCTTGCATCATGCCATAATAGATTGGCATCGAAGTAAGGATATTTTTTTTTTTGCCCTTGCATCAAAGTAAGATGCGACTTGGGAATTTTTGGAGTTTCTCATTACTAGCCATCAAGTATGATATTGAAAAGCTGAAAGATATTATGCAATTTGGATTGTAAGAAGTGCGAAATATTAGGGAATCTAGTGTCACATGTGGAGTATGCTTTGAATTAATAGACTAAGTTCATGAAGAATGATGGGTGATTCTGCTAAATCTGATATAAAGTGTTTTGCAAAAGGTATCGATAGGTAGGATGACTAAGAATTATCGAAAAAGAAAAAAAAATGAAAGAGATGCAATCATGCAAATGACTAAGTCTCTTGCAATGAGGTATCGTTAAAGCAAAGACTATACTTGTCTCAAATGAGATGTTTCATTGGTAAGATAATCTTTGTATTTCATGTCTTTGTTTAACAATTGATGTTAAGCATGAAACTGGAGATCAAATGATGATCATATTATGCTCTCTACCATCTTCATTTTGCAAATTTAAAATTACTACAATCTTTGGCAACAATAACTTGTTAGTAGGAGAGTAAAAATGAAATATATTGATCACAAGATAGAATATACGAATAGTGAAGTTGCAAGCAGGGTGGGTCTAGAGGGGGCGAAGGGGGGCCTGACCGCCCTAGACCCAAGAAAAATTATTTTTTAATTTTATTAAAAATAGAAAAAAAAATACAGATGTTATAGGTGTATTACAAAGACTAAACCATGACACACAAGTAACCATGACCTAGTAGTTAAGTCAATAGCTATATATCTAAGAGGTCTTACTTTTTCAACATGTTTTTATTACATGGGTACTTGTTTCCTTATTCTCTCTCTCTAACTTTTTTTCCTTCGCAATAACTAATGGCATTAATTTTTTAATCATAAAATTATATATAACTAAATAATTTTTTAAATAAATATTTTTATTTAATTATACCACAAATAATAATTACTCTATTCATATATATTGCAAACGAATCTTATTGCATATTAAATATATAATTTGATTTAGTAGTATTCTTTTTTCAGTTAATGTTATTAAAATACACATGGATTATTTAATAAATATTCTATCTTAATATTTTATGATATATGTTTTTGGTTAAAAACAAAACTTATAAGTTTATAAACTATACATTTTACATTAACAAGTAGTTGTCAAGTGACATACCTATAATCTCTTACAAAATATGCTAAATACTTTTAATTATTGCTTGAATGAATATTTTCATGAAATTAAAAAAAATCAATTTGAAATTATTAATGAAATTCTTATAAATATATAAGATGTAATATTTAGTAGATATAAATAAATAATTTTAAGATTAACTTAATTAAACTTCGGGCCCCCAATCCTACAATCCTGCATCCGCCCCTAGTTGCAAGTAGATTGATTGTCAAAGGTTGACAGTTTGTATGTTCACAATGTCCAAAAAGGCAAAATCGAGTTTAGAAGCCAAATGATAAAGGTAAAGCTGCTGATAATGTAGCTACTATCGAGTTAAAGGTAGAGACAGGATTGTTACATTAATGGGGCAATCTTTTCCTTTTTTTAAATTCGTGAAGAATCAAATAATTTTTCTTATAATTATATCACATATCATGAGATATATATTATGGGAAAAGGAAAAAATATATAATTTTTTTTAAAATTGCAAAACGCTATCAAATCCTAAAGATAGACAACTTGAACTCGTATCCTGAAAATATAAGTTTAGATTGCAAAACTCATATTTTCAAGAAACGAGTTCATTAAATTTGTCTTCATCTCCTCTCACGAGTTAATAAATAAAATTATCTCTTGAAAATACGAGCTTAACATGTTTATTTTTTGGATTATTTTTTTTATATAGTAGCATTTTTAAATTTTTTACTAAAAATTATTATTATTTTCCTTTTCCCATTTATTTTTCAAAGATGGAAGAAAGTAAAACAGTAATAACATAGAAAATAAATATAAATTTTAATATTATGAAAGATGACCTTTTATTATTAGTGTTTAAATCCCCACCAAATTACTATGTAAATGAAAGGTATTTTAGAGATGTCACATCAAACTACTTTTTACAATGACTATCTATATTTACAAGACATTTCTTTATTGAAAATGTAAAAAAGTGACATATTCAAATATCATAAAATGTTAGTAATTATAAAACATAATTACTAAATAACTTATAAATATAAAGGAATCTCTTCATAAATGTGGAAACTGCATATATATATGTATATAAAGATGTTTATGATAATAGTTTGAAAAATTATATTGTATTTACTAAATAAGTCTAATAAATATACCATAATTTACTAACTAATTTTTAATAAAACGTTACATGAAATTTTAGAGGATGCATTTGTAAAATTATTAGCTATATATCACAAGATTTCTTTTTCATTATTAATCAATTATTAACAAATATTTAAAAGGTAGGAAACAAACGGTGCAAAATGTAATCCCCCTAATTTTACATAAACTGATTATAATAATTATTAAAAATATAATATAGAATCAGAAAGAACTATAATAAAAAGTAGCAGAAATTGCTTCCAATTTTTCATGAATTAAAATTATTAAAGTATGAACAAATTTGATCATAGTTAGAAAAATTAGAATCCTTACCAATAAAATTTCCAAATGTAAATTATGACTTTCATAACTTTAAACAAATGAAGATCGATGATAAACCGATCATTACTGAAAAATCCAAGATTAGTTTTCTTAAGTTCAATACTTAGAAAAATAAGATTCGAATAATGACAATGATTTCAAATTATCCTTAATATTTTAAAACTATATAATAGCACTAGAAAATTTACTATTATTAATAATTAGGATAAATAATTCTATACATTAAAAGATAATATTTTGTGACAAGAATCAATAATTCAATACCTAATCATAGTTGACCTTAAATTTCAATTACAAAAAAAAAAAAACGATTAACTTTTAGAACCTATTGGTAAAAAGACAGTTTAAGATAAGCCATTAGACTTATAAAATACGCAAAAAGGTTAAAAACTGATCAATAGTAAAGAATCTAAATCTTAATTAAATATTTGATTTATACTAGTATTTTAGTTAGAAAATCATGAGTCTACATAGAATAAAATCATAATTTGACTAGGTAACCGAGAATTTTTATAACTAGTAAAATGAACAGAGTAGTAAATGTAAAATAGATATTCAACTTAAGACCTAATAAAAATCTTAGAATAAAATGAGTAATAATAAACTCATTTATAGTCTAAAAGCTGGAATAGAAAATTCTTTGACTCTAATAGATACTAAAGACAGATTTTGTATCTTGAGCAAACAACCTAAGATATAATTAAAAGTAGCTCTATATTTCAAAAACAATAAAAGATAACTCCTTTATAAAACGTATTGGCAATAAAATAATTATAATTAAAAGATGAACTGCTAGAGTGTTGGTCTTACTTAAATAATAAAAAAGGGAAGGTTGAATTGATTATTAATAAAAATTTGCACCTTATAAAAATATTTCCCTTTGGTTTCAAATACGCAAATAATATAAACAATTTAACAAATATGAAAATAAATTGCACAAATTAAAAAGATAGTGAAATAGCCATGAATTTCCCAAATCATATTTTATGAATATATTAATGAATTTATGCATGATCATGAAGCATGATGAATGTAACGCCCTAACCTGTTGGCATTACAACCCGCCACGTGTCTTCTCTTAATAGGACACGCTAAGGCTTTAATTTCCACAAATAACATGAATAACACCTGTATAACTCACAAGGTATAAAAGAAGACATGTGGTCCTCATAAATAAACCATTTGATAAGAACATAATCTCCATAATTAAAAAACTAGACATTGTTGACATAACTACAGGTCAACAAGTCGAATCATACCCTAAAACTATTACCACATATAAAACTCCAAATACAACTGAAAAATTCAATGAACAAAACATGAATTTAACACTGAATAATAACCAGACATAAAAAGTCTTCTTTGATCCATCCTATGTCATCTATAACTACACAACCAGTCATCAGCAGGGTAGTTAGGACCGCTAATGCCATCCCCATCCTCATAAACGATATCAAAACCCGATAGATCATATATCACACTATCATCACCTGCACCTGAAATATAACAGAATGAGCGGCGAAGTCTAGTACGATAATATCCAATCCAGTTCAAATAAGTTATGCACATACAACATGTATAAATAAATGTAACTGAACTAAATGCATACAACGGATTATTATCTATTTTAGTCTAACAAAACAACACAGTTCAGAATCCAGTATACATAAATCCCGAACTCAGAGTAACTCAGACTCAACTTTAAAAACAACCAACTGATTTTGAAAATAAGTAATCATATACATATATGGATAAGTGGGTACTCCCCAACATCCCAATTCCTCAATACCTAAATTCACCAAAATCATATCTTAGCACGAATCACTCGGGACAACCTCACACTAAGATATCAGGGTGCCTCACCAGTATCACTGTCTACTAGGTCTCTACTGGTCAAAGCCAACCACAACCATACAAACAATTATTAAGCCGAATATTTATTAAGTTCATTATGCAATTATGTTCCTACATCCATTTACAAAATTCTAATCTACAAGCACATACATCAAACAATGGATTCATCGTACTTTTTATATTCAGGAGATCACTTGAACTATTCAAAGACAACAACCACAACAACTACTAGAAAACCAAATCACAACACTACCAGCCACTACCACCAAACTCTCAAACTCTCAAACTCCCAAACCCGATATCAAACAACAACACCAATCTCAACCTATAACGTATCAGCATATATCAAATTACCAACATTCATAGATAAATCAAACTTAACATAAAACAACCTATCTACACTAACCTGAAAAGAAATCTTCGTTATCTGTACCGTCTATTCCGATCAAACTCCACGAACACCAAATATTTTCACCAAAACCCTAATTCGCATAACATATAGAACATATAAAGATTGTTTAACTCATTTTGTTTGAATCCATAATAAAGGAGATTAACTCACTATTTTGAATCACTAAAACCTATTTTGCATTCACCAATTCACCGATCTCACACGTGCTAGGGTTTTTCTCCAAAAACCTTCATGTAAAAATTCAACCAAACCCTAAGAAACTTGTATAAATTTGTATATAATCCAAATGAGAAGGTTAAGATCACTTACTTTGGATCAAAAACACCATCCCGGTGATTCTCCAAGCATGAATCTCTAAGAACACTCCAAAACTCTCTTATACGAAGGAGAAAATGATATAAAGAAAATCTGTCGGAAATGTTTTTCGCGTCTCGTATTTATAGAAATTTGGTCATATGCCGGCCCTACGCTGGTGGCATACTTGTAGATTTGCCGGCGTACATCATATGCTGGCAAAATTTACACGAGCGCCAGCAGCGTTCGTCGGGGTTTTGATTTTAGAATTTCAATTCTTTCTTCATACGCTGGCAAATCCTTGCCCTACGCCGACGGCTTTCATGCCGGTGTTGAGAGAAAACCCTAGTGAACGCCAGCAGCGTTCCTCCCAACATTAAGAAAAACGCTACTATTCCATCCTACGCGTCTCTACGCCGGCAGCATAGATTCTCCAGGAGGCGGCGTACAGTCTGTCAAAAATTATAAAAATCCAAACTTTAATATTTGTCCTACAACCAAACTTAAACTTTTACAATTTACTTGTTTTGACTTTAAACTCATCCTATATATCTCATGATTCATAATTCATTATATTTCCATCTTTATTTCTGTATTTTACAATGAATATGATTTATGCTAGTATATGTGTTTATATTAGTGAATTTGAATATTAGTATAAGTGTCATTGATATTTATATGGTGCTTGTATTGATGTAAGTGTTATGGAGTAGGTAAAAATTTGTTTAAGACAAGTTAATTTTGCTTAATGTGTATTCTAAAACATAGCAGAAAATTAGGATAGAAACAAGCCCCAAAAGCATTTATTTTAGGCCAAAAATCAAGCCCAAACCCATGCCAATTAAAGCCCATACTTACGCAGCTCCTAAAATCAAATTTTGGATAAGTATAAATCTTTTTTTTTTTATCAAAAAGATACTTTCCAAAACAAGCCAAAATTTCATATGAATTTCCTCTTTATTTCTTTTAAACTTTTCTCTTTTGTCTCCCCATGTGTTGCACCCCATCACCTTAGCAAGAACAAGACTTGGAATCTAGTGTCTTCCAATAAACTAAAGCTTCTTAAGGTAAATTTATACTTGTTTGAAAACTTATTTTCTTGTTTAAATTTCTTTAGATGTATGAATTTCATATTATTATGAATATACATGTTAAAATGAGTATTGATGATATACAAGTGTTAGTAGTGTATTGGGTGCATATTTTGATGATATATGAGTTGTTGGTAAGTGCTAAATAGGTAACAAGTAGTGTTAGAGTGCATAAAGTTAGAAATGAGTAAGGTTATGATGATTTAGAGAAGAGTAGATTGGCTTAAGGAGGGTTAGATGACGATTTTGTGTTTGAAATTGTAAATATGAGCATTTAATGAAGTTAAAGTGTAGTTTTGTGTATTAAAAGAAGTTAAAATTCATATAGATGAAGGTTTGTATTGGTAATGTGTTGAGGAAGTTTAGAAATGAAGACTTAAGTAAAAGTTATGTTTTAAGCAAGGGGGTCTACTATTTTTTTGAAAAATCTGTGCTAAAGTGTACGCCGTTCCAATGCCGCTGGCATAAGGGTCAACACTGCTGGTGTTGGGTATCTACGGGTGAACCATCCCCGTGGAACTCTCGAAAATTTTGAAAAATTAGAGTTGCAGTCTATACCGGCTCAACACCGCTGGTGTAGACCATAACACTATCGGCGTTTGGTTAAACGCTGCCAGCAATGGCAGGTATAGAGTTTTTAATGCAGACCACACCACCCAAAGCCACTGGCATGTCCTCTGCAGTTTCCATTTTCAATAACTCTCTCAAGAACTTTCTAAAGCTTGATATATAATCTTTTGAGTAATTGTTGAGCATGTATGATGTTGTATGAAGTATAAATACTATATTATGACCTTGTATTGAATTTTTTGAATTTTTGAGTGTTTTGCTTAAATTTAATTATGTTTATGTATGAATTAAAATTAGAATGTTGATTTGAGATGATTCTTCTTGGAATAGTGTTAGATTCTCTTGGCTACCCTATTAATTCTCGATTTGATTCAGGTACGTAGTAACATGTTTGATTCCTTGCTATGATAGACATATTTTAAACTTACCCTAATTTAAGAAAAACTTAAGGATTACGATATATGATTGTCTTTTATGTCGTTGAATTTGATTCGGGGGGCGGCACCCTGTTCAGATTAGGGGCATGGTAGTTTAGGCGCTTAGACTACCTATGTCATGATGCAATGACTTTCGTAAGTGATTCAACGGGTAGTTGATAGGGTATTTGGTATTGGTATAACATTTTCTTATTCTTAAGGAAATATAATATGATTTAATTCAATTGTTTATGGGAACGTTTGAATCAGGTGATATTATGGATTAAGTTAAGTAAAGTTGTGAAACAATTAAAAACCCTAGAGGAAGCTACTTAATTGTTTTGGATAAATTTATTTAGAGATATATGTATCCAAATTATTTATATCAACCCCTGAGCGTCGAGATGGTTACTCAGGTTCCCCAAATACCCCTGTTGTTCGGAGTTTGAATACTCTGTGTTGTTTGATTAATTAAAATTATCTAATAACTTAATGATTGTGGCATTTGCATGTAGTCTAAGTTTATGCCATTAAGCTTGTGTTTTAGTTGCTTGCGTACTGGCCTTTGGCTCATATTTATTAATTTCGAGTGATGATGATCATATGAGTTTTATGTAAGAATGTGATATGGTACGGACTTTAAGGACATCCTAGATGACTTGGAGGATTAGAAGTTAGCCATGGACCTTCTTTTTGTAATAGATTAGCTTAATGTAGCTTGATTATATGTAGTAAATACTATAGTTTGCCTATCTTTTATGTCTTTTATATAAGGCTTGTTATTAGCCTATGTTTATAATGCCTATACTTAACTATGTATGTTTTAAGTTTATATCTTTTATGAAATGTGATGATAAGGATGGTATGTTTTCTTAAAAGATTATTAAAGTCAATAGTTTTCAATTTGTTATTTAGAAGATTTAGACAAACAATTATTCAAACACTTCTTTGAAGATAACCGTACATATAATACTGCAGATTATATGTGGATGGGGATTTGTAATCACCTATTTTAACTATTGAAGTGAAGTCGAGTCTTTACAGATAGAGAATAGAGAATCAGACAGCAATTTATAGTGGTTCTACCTTGTGCGTCAGTCCACTCTTTTAGCTCCGAGGGGACCCAGTTATTCTACGGGTTTGTTCCACTATATCCAATAAACTCAAATTACAAATTGTACAATCCTCTCTATTCGATTCTTACAGCTATCCTCAAGCTAACAATCATATCGACAGAGTCTAATCTTGTAATTGAACTATCAACTAAGAAGGCAACAATACGTTCCTTCTTTTACACAAATAAAAGAATAAATTCGTAAGATTGCAATGAAGAAAAGATTTTGCACAAAGTCAGCTCGTGTGAAATTGTAAGCTGGGTGTTTTCCTTTGAGCAAATGTCTTTTTAAGGTAACTCTAAAACAATTCCGTTTTGCAAGAAAGAGAGAGAGAAAGCAAAGTGAGTATATTCTATCCTTTTCTCTATTTATCGTCAAGTAACAATATTACATCTTCTCCTCTGGTTAGAAATTTTTTCTTTCTTTGTTTCTAACGTTCAAAAAATTTGTTGTGGATAACTCTCCCACACATATCTCGGATAACATCTAATGATCTTATCCCTCTTTCAAATTCAAATGATGTTTAATCGGATAAAAGATATACTTCCACTCTCTTGTTTATATCTCTTATTTGATTTTGACAAATGGAAATAAAAATTGAAAGTGACAACTACCAAATAGCAAGCTTCCATTTAGCATTTGTAATTAATGAAGAAGATGACACTAAGATGCCTTCAAAACCGGCCTTCTACCCGTCTCTTTCACCGTGATTCTTAGAAAATTATAGAAATAAAAAATAGTCAACAAAAACAACTAAAAAAATTCATGTCTCAACTTGTTTCCACCATGAATTTTTTAGAAAGTTCAAGACAAGGACTAGTCAACCCACTTGCTCAAATTACCGTAGAGACATCGCCATTTCATATACATATCAACATCACAACTTGACAATTAAAATTCCTAATGAACAAACAAACAAAAGCAATAACTCTTACAAATGTGAGCTGTAATCTCATCCCCCACTCATATATAAGTCAAACACAAGAAATAAATAACAACACTTCTCCCTACGAATCCAAACCGTAAAAACCTATAACCGAAAGCAAACAAATTAGATAAAATTCAACTTTCGAAAACCATATTTTTCTTGTGAACCCCACCTTCAATGCAAGACCACATATAACAAAACAACATCACTTTCTCCTTTTCTTTCAACCACAAGCCTCTAAAGAAAAAGACTCCATTTGGCTAAGCTATGTCTTTATATTCTTAGAATTCAACTCACTTTCTTGTTTCTAAAACTTAGGTTTTGGTTCATACAAGGGGAAAAGCCACCACTTTTATTTAAATCCAACCAAGGTAAAATTTACACTATCCTAAAGTCTATATTATGTTCATATGTAGAAAATTAAGAAATCAATAACGTGATTATCTATGAAGCTCATTACATTCGGTCATCATAGAGTTTATAGACAATCATGACATGTCTTTATATCAATGCTCGATATTTATAGACAATCATGACATGTCTTTATATCAATGCTCGATACATCTCCTATATTAGGTAAACTACTGATTTAGTAGTAAATAACACAAAAAAAAAAAAAAAAACTTATATCTTAGGAGCCATATACCTTAAATTTTGATTCATGTGAGATGAAACTTGGCATGGATGACTCATAATAAAAATTAACTTACACTTAGTAAAATGATAGATGACATGAATCATGAAGTGAAATCTAGCTAATATATCTCTAGAATACCTATAGTAAATCTTGGCCTTAACTATATTAAATGCTACACTATATAACTATGCAATCTAGACTCAATATAATATAGACATGCATGAAAATGAGAATGAAAGACTAAATAAATTAGGATAAACCTTAGGTTATGCACCTTACATACCTCGCATCACTCCCTAATAAGCCCGAATGAATGACTATGTGATCTAGACACATTGTAGTAGAGAAACTTGAAGGAAAATGAGAATAAAAGAATTAAACTAACTAAAATGACCCAAGAGTCTAAACCCTAGAAGCAATTGACCATGTAGATGCCATTAGGAACAAGCCATGTTTAAATGAACAATAAGATCATATGAATTTACAAACTCATTAGAAAAATGAACAAGTAACTAAATATTAAGGTATGACCTTACAAGAGATAGAAAATTTAACCTACATATACAGATAAGGTTAACAAACAAAGTAAAAAATTAGAAATTACACTATCAAAGGAGGCACTAAAAAATGTAGAATCTAAATGAAGTTAAATTAGAAAGCCTAATGAGATTACCATAAAAATAAATATAAACATAAATTAGGATTAAGAGAAATACAATGAAAATAAATAATAAATAGTAAATATCAACTGCCTTAGGATTGTTATATCAAAAGACCCATATAAACAATAAAAGCTTAATAATTAAGCAAAACAAAACTTACCAATATCATAATACACCTATTGACATCCATAGAGTAAGGTTCATAAAGTTGCAAATTGAATAAAATAAGTTAGCCATTAAATAGTACTTGAAACAAGCTTTTCAATGCTTATTCATATGCAAAAATCAAACTTAAAATGACCAATATATAACCGTTTTAAGGAAAAAAAGCATGTAACTTAGGAAAAACATAGCAAAAATAGGGAAATTATAACATTTGGTTAGCGAAGCATTAGGAGAATTCTTATGAGATTGTTCATTCCTTTTGTTTAGGAAATTTTGAGTTCGAGATCTTAAACCCAATATTTCAAAAGGTCATGGTCAAGTGAGGGAATTGTGATGATTTGTTATTTGCTTGTGTTTGCTACTGCTTGTTGTTATGTATATCATATAATTGTTTGTTGAATGACTGGTTATTGTGAGTGTCATCATCTGTATGATCGCGGGAATAAATGGGTAATATTAAATACTAGGTTAAATTAACTGGATATACTCGTCGCATGTGATTGAACCCCCTTGTAGGAAATGTCCTGGATTTGTAATTGAAAGTATTTTCAAAATGTATCTCTAAAAAAACATGACTTGAAGTACTCTTTTAGTCTTTTGAAATTGTTGAGTTCTACTAAAATATTTATGAAATAAACTTGGGACATTTTTTAGTGATGTTTTAACAGTGGATGTTGCTTAAGTCGAGGTGTACTTGCCATGTAATAATGGTAGATATTGCCTAAGTCGGGGTCTACCTTTCATAATCACCATCGTTGAGCAGCGATAAATGTTACCTGAGTTGGGGTCTACTTGCTATAATCACTAATATTGGGTGATAGATATGTGAGATAATTTTAAATATTAATCAACACAAACATGCACTAGGAATTTTACTTTTTACCAATGACGGGTAAGCATTGGATTCATCTGGATGGATGTTGCCACCAAGCAACCCTGTTCGGGTAAGATAGGGTATCCTATGTGAGTAAGTATGGGAGATAATTGATGTGTAGATAGCATAATTCTACATCATCTATGGCTCCGGACTCCCATAGATATATTGCTTGCATTCATATCTTGTGTAAATAGATCTACATGAATGTTAATTTAATACTTAATAACTTGTGTGACCGGTAGTAGCGAGGAATGAACAAACTGAGTTGTGGTTTCGCTCACCTCCCAATAGTTTTTATGCAAGAATAATGCTTGTTGGGATTGAGCTATGAATGTGTGAAGAGTGATTCTCCACAGGACTTTCTTGAAGCTAGGTCACAATGAACCTAGAATATAGTTTGCATAATCTGTGCTAGTATTTGAGACATATTTTATAGGATTAAAACCCAATTTTACTATTTGGTAGGAGATACCGATTCTCTATGATCCTGGTGAGATGTGGAAAATCGGATTCCATAGTTAAATTTCAATATTAATATTACATGTATATGTATAATTAATGGAAGAGCAGTTAATAAATAAGTAGAGTCTTGCAATCTCTAACTTGTAGGACAGTTCTTATATTATGGGTACACACATGATATGATGACTTCGGAATAATCCTACTAAGCCTCTATTAAGATCGTGACATCACCATTGGCTCTCTTATAGTGGCAAAAGGGAAGAAAAACAATACCATTTACTTAATGCTAGCAAAACTAAGTAAAGAAGAGGTGAACATGATTGATAAGTCACCAACAGAACTTTGGCACAAACAGCTTAGTCATATGAGTGAAAAGGGATTACAAATACTTGTTGTAATGCCTTAAATTTTTAATTAAGGCATTACTTTCACATATAATACTTTATAATTACACGCTTATGCTTTTTAGAATGATATATTTATTTTGAACATTGTTATCCACTTTTAATCAATGAAATTGTTTGTTTAGATTTCTAAAACAACTGGATTCGATTACAGAAACCAAACTTTTAGAAAAATATAATAAAGGGTTCTATTCCTTCTAGAGTGAACCAATTTTCTAAGAAACAAAATTTTATAAAATCATTTTACAATCTATTCTTATGAGTAGATCAACAATTACAAACATTTTGGCTCCACAGGTCTCATAAAAGAATATTACAAATCAAAATACAAATCTAGCTTTTAAATAAAATAAAATAAAAACAAATACAAAAGAAATTGATGATCCTAAACTCACTTCACTTCTCCTCTCTAATCTCCAGGATCACCCAAAACTCGAGTTATGCATCATCATCATCAATAACCATCATCATCTTCACCAGATCATCACTAACATCAATCCTCATCCTCATCATCATCATCAGCAATCATTCATAAACAACAACATCTCATCATCAACACCAAAACCTCACCATCATCATCATCATCAATTATCAATAACACATGGAAAAAGAACAAAATCAACGATAATGAGTCAAAGCTCAGTACACAGCAATATAAACACACACAAAATGACACATAAGCCTAGTTAAATGCAATGCGACAAATAAAACAAGTTATTATCTTTTTTTTTAAAGTAAACAAATTAACACTGGAGCACTCAGACTCCGAAACAAGCTACTGGGAATCTAGTCCTAAGTAACCACGCAATGCTTAAGGGGTTGATATAGACAGCTTGAATACATATATCTCCTAGATGATATAATTGATAAAGAAAAATAGCATCCTCTAGGGTTCACAACCGTTACACACCCTTTACTTAGTCTTAGTCAATAACATAGTCTAGTTCAATCCATCCCAAAAACGTGAATTAAACCATGTTATATCACCCTAAGCTTAAGCAAACGTTACATCGATACTATATACCCCATTAGCTATCCGCTAAGCCACATACAAATTGCCATGGCACCTTGGCATAACATTAACATGGTAAAGGATGGCTTAAGCGCCTAAACCATCATGCCTTGCTCGGGACAAGTTACTGCTCCCCGAACTTGATTCAACGGCATACGAACAAAACAACACTCCATACTTAGGTCGTCTTTAAGTTTTTAATTGATTTTAGATGCCTATCCTAGCATACAACATGCAAGTTACTACGTATCTTATATATTTGAAATCCAAATAGACTCAGAAGGAAAATTAGAAGCCAACTCAGAAGATAAATCAGGTATTCATACCTGTAAAGTCAAGAATTAAACTCATATAAGAAACTAGACTAATTATCCATTTATATCAAACTCGTTTTATTAAGGCTCTATATGATCAGACACTAAATAAGAATCCCGCCATGGCTGCGAAGATCGTCCCACCAAAATATGGACAGTTCTCCTTTGTCTGTCAAAGTATTTCTTCTCACTTTGTTTATAATCTCTTATTACAAAAGCATAAACAAAGCATTCATATACTAAAAACATTCGTTTCCTAAGCAAACAAACATTTGAAACAACATATTCCTCATATAATTCATGGTTTATCTTAAATCATTATTCTAAGCCAACTATAAGCTATTAAATCTATTTTAACTTAACTTAGCCAAGATTGATTATACTCAATCATTTAATCCAATTGTTAAGCTAAAATAATTAAACTTAATTAATCTAATCCATTTTAGCTTTCTAAAATCTATTTAGTTAAGTTGGACTAAGAGTGATTAACTAAGTTCATTTTATATCTAAGGTTCATATTAATTTAAGTCTATGTTAACTTAATCTTAGTCAAAATGATTACTTAATCAATCTGATTCATTTTAGTTCATTCAAGTTCATTAAGCCAACTTGAACTAAGATTATTAACTAAGTTTATTTTATATCCAACTCTATGTGAAATCAATTTATCTATTAAATCTACAAATTCACTAAACTCATGCTTAATTATATCATTCAACAAGTATAACACATCAAATATGATTTATCTATCTTATTTTAGCTCAAAAAGATTTATTTTATAACTAACTATACACTTTTAACTAGTAAAATAAGTTTTCAATTTTGTTTAAAAACCGTAGCAGTTAGAAAAATCAAAATTTCGGCATTTGTAATTTTTGAATTTGCAAAAACTTAAAAAATAAAAGTTATAGATCTCTTTTTAAGCTTTCCAACACAATTTGAATCACCTCAATCCAAGTTTGGATGAAAATGTTATGATTAAATTAAAAAATAGCATCATATTAGAGAATCAGGGACCCAATGCCAGTAAGGGCCCATGTATGGCCGTACAACCCAAAAACACACCATCAGAGGCCTGTAAGGGACATTGCACGCCTGTATAAGTCAAAAATGTTACCACCAGGGCCTGTAAGGCCCTTTGTACACCCGTACAAGTTAGCTTACATAAGGTTATGAACTTCCTTTCATTTTCAAACTTCATTTTATCCATTTTTTACACATCCTACATCAAATTTATCACCATTCAAACAACATACAACACATAAACACCACCTCCAATACTTCAAATCCCATTTCTTTTCATCAAACTCATCTAACAAATTCATAAAACCCCTACTACTATTCATCATCTTCCTCAACAACTCAATGGAAATATGGCTCGTAGATCAAGTAGACCTGCTTGTGATGCCACCTGGACCAGCTTCAAGAACTCGAGCTAAGCGATTCAAAGAAGCACTCAACGAGTTGATTCAGAAGGTTCAATAAGGGTCGCGTGTTCGCACCATCTAGGATGAGCCTAAACTAATCAATATCATTAAGGCAAGCTCGGGATGAATCAAGACAAGTTTCAAGTGGAATGGACTAAAACTAGCAAGTAAGCCGCCCTATATGTGATGGAATTGGAAACGAAGACGTTGGACGGCCTATGCTGGAGCACTTAACGCTGTCGGCCAAAAGGGGTACGCCGCCGACTTATGTAGGAAAGCCGCCGGCCTTACATTATGTTCACATTAGATTTTATTTCTGAATTGAAATGGCCGCTAGCTTTGTAAATAGGCCGCCAGCTTATATTTTATTACGAATCATTTATTATTTTGAGTCTTTAGGGTTTCATTTGCTTGTTATATAAACCCCTTTAGTTGTATGAACAAATCATTACACCATTGAATGAAAATAGAGATTTTCTCTTGGGTTCTTGACAGAACTTCTTTGAACTTATCGGATTTGTCCGTGGCGTTTATACTTTGACTTATCAATCGAAATCTCCATATTTTTTGGCGTTTTCCATCTATACTAAGGTTCTTACCTCCATATAGGTAACGGGTCGCAGTTTCTATACAAACATAAACGGTCTTGGGATTTGTATCGAACTTATTGGTATCGGGTTTCGTCATCCTTGGTGGGGTTCATGTTAGTTTGGTATCAGAGCCTAGGTTTGTTTGAGGTTTGCCCATCTTGTTTCTTAATTAAAGTTTCAAATTAAGGGTTTTGAAAGTTCTGTTCTTTGAGATTATATTAGATCTTGATTGATCACAAACTCATTATTGTTAGCTTGTTATTGTGATAAAAAAAAATCAGTACAAAAAAAATCAAAATAAAAAATCAATTGCTTGAGTTCTTAAGAGAGTTGTTAAAAGGTTGTCCAATTGATTTGGTAGACCAACAAAAGTTTGCTTCATCAATTGTTTCAAAAACTCCATCAATATAGTTTGACCTAATTCTCACCTGTTCATAATCTCTTGATAAGTTTAGGTTAAATTCTATAGATATATCCTAAAATTGTTTGAATTAGTTCCTAAAGAACTAAAAGAGGAATTTGAGTGAGGAACAACATATTGAGTGTGAGAATACGCGAGTGGGAGTGAATCATTTGAAGAAAGAAAACACACGCAAGTAGAGATCTATGAAGATTCTTTTATTACTAACGTTATTTCTTCAGGCAGAAAATATGTCTTAGTAGGATACATCTGTAGGTGAGAGAGAGGGAGCAGACACCAGATTGATTCTAGAGGCTTAACAACCGGGATGAGAAAGATGTTTATGGAAGAAATGGACGAGCTTAATGAAAAGGTAGAGAAGAGCTTAGAACGGTTTAGGAGTGCTCCACCAGTACAAAGGAGAGAGAGACTTCCCAGGAGAAGAGTGTGGTTACAGGAGGAGGACCATGAAGGTATGGGATTTGAGGAGGAGTTTGAGAGGGGTTCTGTGGATAACAAAGGGCGATATGGAGGTAGATATAGAGAAGCTAGGAACCAGGATGATGACTACCTAGGAAACATAAGATAAAGATTCCTTCTTTTTAGGGAAAGAATGATCCTGAAGCTTGTCTTGAGTAGGAGAAGAAGGTGGAATTGGTGTTCGAATGCCATAATTATTCTGAAGCTAAGAAAGTAAAATTGGTAGCCATTAAGTTTTCAGACTATGCTATAGTTTGGTGGGATCAATTGTTGTTGAATAGAAGAAGGAATAGGGAGCCACCAATAGATATGTGGGAGGAGATGAAGAAGTGATGAGGAAGCGGTTTGTCCATTCTATTTCTATAGGAAATTGTATAATAGGTTGTAGAATTTTAAGCAAGGTAATAGGAGTGTAGAGGAGTATCACAAGGAGATAGAGGGCAATGATTAGGACGAATGTGGAGGTGGATCGTGAGGCTACGATGGCAAGATTTTTAGCTGGGTTAAATAGGGACATTTAGGATGCAGTAAAACCATAGCACTATGTTGAGTTGGATGATATGGTACACATGGCCATTAAAGTAAAACCAGCTCAAGACAAAGGGTAGTAGTACTACAAAATTTACTTCTAATGTAGCTTCATCCAGTTACAAATCTAGTTACTGAAGAAGGAGAGAAGCAACCAGTCACTAAGTCGAAGCTTGAGCAGAAGCAACAAGTGACCAACTTGGCAAATCAAAGTAAATTTGATTCTTCTAATTCTAGAAATCGAGATATTAAATGCTTTAAATGCCAAGGCAGGGCCACATTACTAATTAATGTCCAAATTGATGCGTGATGATTTTGCACAATGATGGTGAGTATGAGACTGAAGAGAATAGTGGATATGAGGATATGCCACCATTTAAGGATATTAGTGATGAGGAACTATGATATATAAACTAGTGGCTGTTGTGAAACGTGCCTTAAATGCATAGATGAAAGAAGAGGCTGAGGTGCAGAGGGAAAATATTTTCCATACTAATGCCTAATTGACGACCAGTTGTGTAGCCTGATTGTTGATGGGGGTAGCTACACCAATGTAGTGAGTACCTTTTGTTGTGGAGAGATTAGGGCTTAAAACCATTAAACACCCTAGTCCAGACAAGTTGCAGTAGTTGAATGATAGTGGTGAAACTAAAGTGAACAAGCAAGCCAACGTTGCTTTTAGCATTGGGAGGTATGAGGATGTAGTCTTGTGTGATGTGGTTCCGATGCAGGCTTGTCATATATTGTTAAAAAGGCCATGGCAGTTTGATAGGAAGGTACAGTGCATGATGGCTTTTCCAACAAATACTCACTTGTTCACAATGACAAGAGTACAGTCTTAGGCCGATAACTCCTAAGGAAGTTTATGAGGATCGATTGCAATTGCAACAAACTTTCGGGAAGCACAAAGAGAGTGAAAAATATGAGAAGAAAAGAAAAAGAAATTGTAAAAGAGAGGAAGGCTAGAAAGCGTGAGAGAGGCCAAGTCGAAAGGGGTTCGGCTTTGGTGGTGAGAGAAAAATGATAGTGCACCTTGCAAAACGAGAGTTGTATGGCAAGGGTAAGTGTTGTGAGGCGAGTAGTGGTAATGAAACAACCTATGCCGTTGATGATTTTACAAAGAAACTTGTTTGAACACTAACGAGATACCTGATACTTTGCCTAATACTATTAAATTTCTTTTGCAGGACTTTGCGGATGTATTTCTTCAGGAAATCCCAAAAGGATTACCTCCAGTTCGTGGTATTGAGCACCATATTGATTTTGTACCTGGGGCATCTATTCCAAACAAACCAGCTTATAGGAGTAATCCAAAGGAGACTAACGAACTCCAAAGGCAGGTCAATGATTTAATAGAGAAGGGGTACGTGAGGGAGAGCATGAGCTCGTGTGCTGCGCCAGTAATTTTGGTACCTAAATATGATGGGTCATGGAGAATGTGTGTTGATTGTAGGGCCATCAACAACATCACGGTAAAGTATCGACATCCCATTCCTCGCTTAGATAACATGTTAGATGAGTTATATGGGTCAAGTGTCTTTTCCAAAATTGATTTGACAAGTGGATATCACCAAATTAGAATGAAGGAATGTGACGAATGGGAAACTACAGTTAAAACAAAATATGGTTCATATGAATGGTTAGTTATCCCCTTTGACTTAACTAATGCCCCTAGCACTTTTATGAGACTTATGAACCATGTTTTGCAGGCATTCATTAGAAAGTTTGTGGTTGTCTATTTTGATGATATCCTTATTTACAACAAAAACTTGTATGACCATGTAATTCATTTAAGGGCTGTTTTGGATGTGCTTCAAAAGGAGCAATTATATGCTAACCTTAAAAAGTGCACTTTTTGCACAGAAAAATTTGTGTTTATTGGTTTTGTTGTGAGTGCACAGGGAATATAGGTGGACAAAGAGAAGATTCCTACAATTCAGGAATGGCCAAGTCCAACAAATGTGAGCAGTGTTTGTAGTTTCCATGGATTGGCTAGTTTTTATCACAGGTTTGTGAAGGACTTCAGCAGCATCGCTACACCACTCACTAAGTCATCAAGAAGAATGTTAGGTTTAGTTCGGGAGAGCAACAAGAGAAGGCATTCCAATTGCTTAAGGAAAAACTAACCCATGCTCTATTACTTGCATTATCTAACTTTACTAAAACTTTTGAGATTGAGTGTGATGCTTCAAGGTTAGGTATTGGAGAAGTTCTTATGCAAAAAGGAAGACTCATTGCATAATTTAGTGAGAAGCTAAGTGGGGCAACTTTAAATTACCCTACTTATGACAAGGAGTTGTATGCATTAGTCCAAGTGCTGGAAACATGGCAACATTATCTTTAACCAAAGGAGTTCGTGATTCACACGGATCATGAATCATTGAAGTACTTGAAGGGCCAACACAACCGAACAAGAGACATGCTCATTGGATGGAACTTATAGAGACTTTTCCATATGTCATTCACTACAAGCAAAGTAAGGCGAACATTGTTGCAGATGCGCTTTCAAGGACATACACTCTTATCTCTACTCTTAGCACTAAATTGCTTGGTCTTGAACACATTAAAGAACTGTATGATAAGACCAAGATTTTTGTGAAAAGTATGCTTGTTGTAAGAAGGGAGCCCATGATAAATTCTTTAGACATTATGGGTTTTTGTTTAGGGAAAACAAACTGTGTATTCCTAATTGTTCCATCCAAGAGTTATTGGTGAGGGAGTCTCATAGTGGGGGATTAATGGGACACTTTGGTCCAACTAAGACTATAGGGGTTTTATAGGAACATTTTTATTGGCCATACATGAGACGTGATGTAGAGAGGATTTGTGAACGATGTGTAACCTGTAGGCAAGCTAAGTCTAAGGTTCAACCTCATGGCTATACACACCGTTACCTATTCCTCCTGAACCTTGGGTTGACATTTTTATGGACTTTGTGTTAGGATTACCTAGGTCTAGAATTTGTAGGGATTCTATATTTGTGGTTGTGGATTGGTTTTCAAAGATGGCACACTTTGTTCCATGCCACAGAACTGATGATGCGTGCTGATTTATTCTTTAGAGAAGTCGTTCGTTTGCATGGTATGCCTAAGACAATTGTTTCTGATAAGGATGCAAAGTTCTTAAGCTATTATTGGAAGACCTTGTGGTGTAAGTTAAGCACTAAATTATTGTTTTCTACTACCTATCACCTGCAATCCGATGGTTAAATGGAAGTAAATAGGACTTTATCAACTATGTTAAGGGCTATCATTCAGAAGAACATTAAAACATGGCAAGATTGTTTGCCACATGTTGAGTTTGCTTATAATCACACCATAGACTCTGCTACTAAATTTTCACCTTTTGAGATTATGTATGGGTTGAATCCATTAACTCCATTAGATTTATCTCCTTTACCTATGCATGAGTTTGTGAATTTAGATGGCAAGAAGAAAGCTGAATTTGTTGAACAAATTCATGAGAAGGCAATGCTCAATATTGAGCAACGAACTGAGCAATATACAAAACAAGTCAACAAAGGGTGACGACAGGTGGTCTTTGAACTCGGTGATTGGGTTTAGCTTCATATGCGCAAGGAACAATTTCCTGAGCAAAGGCGATCTAAATTGCTTCCTAGAGGCAATGATCTTTTTCAAGTTCTGGAGTGCATCAATGATAACGCTTACAGGCTTGATCTACTTAGTGAGTATTCTGTAAGTGCTACTTTTAACATTACTGATCTAAGTCCTTTTGATGTAAGCGATGAAGATTTGAGGACAAACCCTTCTCAAGAGGAAGGGAATGATGGAAATATGGCTCGTAGATCAAGAGTAGAACCGCTTGTGATGCCACCTGGACCAACTTCAAAAAGTCGGGTTAAGCGATTCAAAGAAGCACTCAACGAGTTGATTCAAAAGGTTCAAGAAGAGGAGTCGTATGTTCGCACCATTTGGGATGAGCCTAAACTAATCAATATCATCAAAGCGAGCTTGGGAATGAATCAAAACAAGTTTCAAATGGAATGGACTAAAGTTGGAAAGTAAGCCGCCAGCCTATATGTGATGGAAGCCAGCGTTGAAAACAAAGACATTGGACGGCTTATGCTGAAGCATTCAAAGCCACCAGCCGAAAGGGGTACACCGCCGACTAATGTGGGAAAGCCACCGGCCTTTGTTCACTTTGGATTTTATTTCTGAATTGAAATGGCTGCCAGCTTTGTAAATATGCCGCTAGCTTATTTTTATTACGAATAATTTATTATATTGAGTCTTTAGGGTTTCCTTTACTTGTTATATAAACTCCTTTAGTTGTATGAACAAATCATTACACCATTGAATGAAAATAGAGATTTTCTCTTGGGTTCTTGACAGAACTTCTTTGAACTTATCAAATTTGTCCGTGGTGTTCATACTTTGACTTATCAATCGAAATCTCCATATTCGATTGTGGCATCTTCTATCTATACCAAGGTTCTTGCCTCCATATAGGCAACGGGTCACGGTTTCCATACAAACACAAACAGTCTTGGGATTTGTATCGAAACTATTGGTATCGGGTTTCGTCATCCGATTGGCGGGGTTCTTATCACAACTCCACATGCATCCATTAACAAATCAACACATACAAACATATACAACAACTAAAACAAAGTAAATAATAATTGAAACATAGAGAAGCAAAACTTATCTCTTATTCTTCTTCTTCTTCTTATGGGGCTACTTCTAACTTGATTTTTCTCCTATCTCATCTTCTACTTTAATTCTTCTTTTGTCCTTCTTGCAAATTGAGATTTGATGGTTGAATTCAAGGGAAAATAAAGAGAAAAGAAGAAATGAAGAGGAAAGGAAAAAGAACAGAAAAGGAAAAGAAGAGGGAAGCAAATGAAGGAAAAGGAAGAGAGAGAGAAGATAAGGATAAAGAAAAGTAAAAGAAATTAAAGTTAATTTAGAATAGTATTGAGTTTAAAACTTTCTGATAGTTATTTTTAGTTCTAAAAATAATTAAAAAGTAATTTGAGAACATATATATTAGGAACTTAGAACTTGATATAAAAACATAATTTAAAAGTTTAATTTATGAAATTTTGACATTTGGTTCGGGTTCGAGTTTAAAATTGATATTTTTAAACTAGTAATTGATTTAAAAAATTAATAAGATTTTACAAAATAAAAGATAACTAAAGTTTAAGGGTTTAGGTGTTTGTAAAATATTTAAAATATTTGTTTTGAGATTTAAGAATGAAATTGAAGAAAAAAAGTCTTAATGAAGAATTTGAATTAAATGAGAAATTTGATTCTTAAAGAAAAGTCATTGAGACCCATGGATGATTTAAAAGAATATTTTAAATCTCAAATATCAACTGGACCTATTTACTAATTTATTTATAAAAAATTTTCTATTCCTTTCTCTATTGTCTACTCATTTTATTTATTTAAATTATCTGACTAGGTTCAAAATTAACTATCTACTATATTATTTAATTAAATCATTTTTAAATTTAACTAGATGAGAATTTGGGGTATTTCACTTGCTAAGAAGGAACTTCCACCTGATGTGAAATGTACACCCCTAAAAACTTATACTGATTATCTTGTAAGAAAAGAATGTAAAGTTGCATTTCATAGAAATCCACCTGCTAGGAGATCTCATGTACTTGATCTTTCTATAGATGTATGTTGCATGAAAGATAAGACATTAGGTGGTGCTCTTTATTTTGTGACATTTATTGATGATCAAAGTGAAAGTTGTGGACTTTTGCTTTGAAATCTAAAGATCAAGTTATTGATGTGTTTAAGCAATTTCATTCTAGAGTTGAGAGAGAAACGAGAAGACAATTGAAATGTTTCCGAGTAGATAATGGTGGTGAATATCAGATCCTTTTAAAGAATATTGTAGAGTCTATAGAATCAAACTTGAGAAGATAGTTCCAAAGACCCCACAGCAAAATGGCATTGCAGAAAAGAAATCACACTACTATAGAGGGAGTAAAGTGCATGTTATCTCATGCCAAACTATCTAAATCATTTTAGGGAGAAGCTATGAGGACAGCAATTGATTTGGTCCACATATCTCCCTCTTATGCTTTGGATAGTGATATCCTAAAGAAAGTATGAACAGGTAAAAGTATATTTTATGATCACTTACGAGTATTTAGTTGTAAGGCATTTGTACATATTCCTAAGGATGAAATAGCGAAACTTGATTCAAATTCAAAGTAGTGTATTTTTCTGGGTTATGCACATTGAGTATGGGGACATGTTGTGGGATCTAGTAGAAAAGAAAATTGTGAGAAGCAAAGATGTGGTCTTTCTAGAAGATCAAACTATTGAAGATATAGAGAAGCTAGAGAAGTCCAAATCCTTAGGTGAGATCCCAAACAATGTAAACCCAGTGCCATTTCCTAAAGATCCTAATATAGATGATGGGACGTACAAGACTCAGTGAAGATGATGAGACATCCCAAGAGCTTAATCAGTATATTGAATTGAGAAGGTTTACGAGAGAGAGAAGACCATCCACTAGATATAATGTAGAAGACCATGCGATGGTGATAGACAGGAGAGAGTTAGAATGTTATCAAGAGGCTACATTGCATGAGCAGAAAAAAGAATAGGTGAAAGTCATGCAAGATGAGATAAAATCCTTGTGTGAGAACTAGAGCTAGGCAAATGGAGTACTAGGCCGAGCCTGATCGGACCGCTTTGGCCCATGGGCTAAATGGGCTAAGAAATCTTATCCCATTTAATAAACGAGCCAGAATTTCTTGGCCCTAGCCTGATCCTTTTTGGCCCACGAGTTAAACGGGTCAGCCCTCTTATTATGGTTAGTCATTACATTTATATAATATACTAAAAATAATTTTACATATTATTTTATAGAAGAATATATATATATATATATATGCACACTTTACACAATATGACTCAATTCTTTTTATTCCATTTAGTTTCTTCATTTAGATTAATTGTAATTTTGGTTTAGCTTGAATTTTTTTTTTTTTTGAATGAAATCATATTGGTTCTAGTTAGATTGGTTTATGATTCAATTTTTTATATTTTAAATACACATCAAAGTAAAATGTGATATATGTATAATACATAATCATGAGTTTCGAAAATTTTCGAAAATGTTGTGACTTGCCCAAGGTTGGTTCTCTTCCTTTTTTTTTTTTGCCGTTCGTTTCTCAATTCTTGCATGGAGAAAATTGACATTTATTCAACTCAACTCGATTTTCACAACTTAACTCTGCAGCAAAATACCCCTACTCCTATGGTTAGTAATAGATCTTAAACGGCAGCTACAACACTATGGTAAATCAAGCTGCGATGGTGGATGGTAGGTTAAAGACATAGTTTTTTTTTTTTTTTTTGGGAGGTAGGGTGGGGTATGTGCATGTCTATCTATGTCCTCTCTTCTATTGTTTTATGTTGATAGCGTAGTGTTACGGTGAAAAAAATAACAAATTTGTTTTGTTTTTTTTGTAGATTTAATTTGTTTTTATAGCACTTTTAAGTTTGAACTTTTTTATTTTTTTTATTTTTTTTGGTTAGTGGATCAGCCCTTTTTAGCCTAAGGGTTAAATGGGTCGAGTTTTTTTTATCCGCTTTTAAATGGGCTAAAAAAATTAGCCATAACCCACCTTTTTTAACGAGTAAATGGGTCAGCTTATAGATTATGGCCTTTTTGCACAACTCTAATGAGAACTATGCATATGATTTAGTGAAACTACCAAAAATAAGCTTATTTGTTGCAGACAGATAGCCGGTGTAATGAAACTTCCCACATGAATTGAAAAGAAAGTTTGTTGAGCGTTAGATCCAACCTATATCAACTCATAATAAATAATAAAAGAAACTCTAAATATATTATATATATTTGGAAGAAAGAAAAAAAAAAGTCAGTGAAAAAATTTTCGGTCGCGGAGAGTGGGACATGAAACATGCGACTAAGGGAATTGTATTGAATACTACTCGATACGGAAATTGAAGGCTTGTGAATTGAGAATAGGAAAAGCCGCCTTCATGCACTGACAGTACCAATCAACGGGAAATTAGAAACAAGGATTGAATAGTGCCTCTACTCTTTTCTTGCTTTTCTGAAAATTGGAGTGATTCATTTTCGGTGGAGTAGCTTTGGATCCACACTTGGAAGGCTTATTAAATCCCAATTGTGGTAAACTTTTCTTTGTCAAATTCATAATATAGAGTACTACATGATGATTATTTTCATCATTATTAGTGTTTTTTAATTATTCAAATTAAATAGGCACTTTCGTGTTTTCGTGAATTAATAGTTTTCATTATAGTGAAGGATTAATTATCTGCTCATTATACTAGTGAAGAAAATCATTATAAACTCATTATTTATTAATAATGAAAATTTTTGCACTGCAATCTCTAATTTTTCCCTATTTAGGATTTTCTATGGTAAATCCTGAATTTTATCATTATCTTATATTCAATTATTATATTGATGATCGCTACAGATAAAAGAAAAAATTATCATGCCATTATAGGATATTAATTTTTCCCTCTTTTACTTTTTCCATACAAGTACTTCACAAAATGCAACCCTTTATTTAATAAAGGAAAAAGTAAGAGACAGTATAAATGAGTTTGATCACAAGTTAAGGTTTTTGCACACAGATAATAACCAGAGCTTGCCGCGAGTTGAGGTTTCTAGTACATAAACCCGTCCAATTAAGGACTGCTTAAATGAGATTAGTTCAAGTATTGCTCAATGGTTTAAGAAGCCACTTGCTACTATTTATTTTAAAACCAAAGGATTTAGGAAGTTGGTGCTTATAACTAACCAGTCCTTGGGCGAAGCATAGTTCAGTTAACTCAACGAAGGAGGTGTTCAATGGGCTCGAACTCTTGCAAAATATGGTGGTCACAAATAATGGGTCCAACTTCGAAACCCATGGTTGTCCACCAAGGGAAAATTAAAGGTAGGTAGCTTTTGTGTTGACAAAGAAATCCATTTACCATTTTCTTTAAACTTAGCATATTGATTGCTTAGAGATTACATTACATCTATGAACCACGCGATAGGGCCATCGACCATGTGGAATCCAACATTTAATAAATTTTGCTTGAGATTCATATGATATCTTGTTGATCAAACAATGATAGAAAAAAGGTTGTCTATGCAATTATTCCTTCCAAACTTACTTGATATTCATAATATCTCCCTGGTGAAGCAAAGGAGCAACATAGATTCCCTACACGTTCATTCCATCCATTATTTTAATGTTTATAAGACCATTTTGATGTAATATTCTTGAATTGCCAGAGTAGCATTTTAATAAACTTTCTCATTTTGAGAATCTGCTTTTATCGCTAAGATTTTTATTAAATAATAAAATAAAATCCGTAAGATATATTTATGATATTTACAAAACCCATAGATAAAAAAAGAATAAAAAAAACCTTATTTGTGTACATCATGAGACAACACAAAGTATGGAACATTTAAAACGTAGATCTAACGACACACCATCTTACATAGACCAAATTTACATAAACCAAGTTAAAATATCAAAATATGTTTAGTAACAATAGTCATTCCTCCAATAAAAAAAAAAAAAAATTTCTATACCTACATCTTTTTGATAAAACATTATACAAACCAAATAAGAAAATAAGAAAATAGGTATTTCGCAATAATAAAATTGAAATAGTGATTTCATTCCAACCAAACATGCTAATACCCACCTTGTATATCTTCGCCCAAATTTATAATTACTAATTATGCTTTAATGCATATAAGAGATGATAAGTACTTTGTACAGTTATGAGATGGTAGGTACTTTATACGTTACTTGTTAAAAAAATAAGTGGCATTTACCAACTATTCGTATATTACAAGTGGCATGGAATACATCCGAATCCTTCTCTAGCCAATTTAATCCTCATTATGGCTTTAAGCCATCAAGTAAGTAATTGCATTAATGTCTATCTACATCAATAAAAACAACCAAAACCAAATCGCAAATATAAATCATCTCCATAGTTTGTTTACATCCATAAAATTGACTAAGCTTGACATATTTGCATTTTGGCATTACAAGCCTCCAAAAAAATCATATCACATCCTCATAACATAGCTATATCATTCCTCAAATTACACAAAAACAACACACAAGTTGTTGAAAAAAAAAAAAAAAAAATTGAAAAGCATGGATGTAACCAAAAGACAAAACATCCTGGATAATACCTACATCATGGGGCTTGCTTCCTTGCCAAAATTCTATATGTTACCATATTAATGGTCATAGCATTGAAAATATAAAAATATTTAAGTTATGACTAATACTTAATAAGATACTCACCACAACTAGTCTATTGGAAACCCGACCCGGGAGTGAAAATAGCAAGATCCGGCCAACCATTTCCACCATTCCAACAACCCGAATTCCCATTTTGCCCTTCTTCACTCACACTAACACCGGGAACCCGACTCGGATGGGTTCCATATACTACACCATTCATTCCCAATCCTGAAAATCGGACCGAACCTAATCCTAAACCCGAACGTTAGGACCGGATCCTCCTTGTAATAGCTTTAAAAATTGCCCATTTGATTCCAGAAATGAACCAAACTCCCCATTATACATCCGGGCCGGGTCATTCACTCGAACAGGGTTTATCTCAAGACCAGTAGATAACGGCTTGGAAGAAGATTGAACCGGTGATGCTTCCTGCCCACATGGTCGCTTTTGATTCATCACTAGTCCATGAATCCGGGTTGAGTCAGGAGCCGGAACAGTTACCGGAACCGGATTTTGCAAGGAAGCGGTCAATGGAAGACTAAAAGAATGAACCGATGGTGGTCCCGGTCCATTATCCCGTCCAATCGCAATTCCACACATCCGGGTGGAATCCATCGATGGGGCCCGGTAGTTGTATATCTGGGAAGGATTAGGGTCGGGAGCTGGAGCCGGAACGGGAACCGCGATTTGCGAGCCTGTCAGTGGCGGCTTAGACGAAGAAAGAACCGGTTCATCGTCTGGACTAGGGATTTGGCGGTTCTTAGGTTTGTTGGAGCGCTTGGTGGCTGTTCTTCTGGTGCCACCACCAACGGGGATGTTCCGGAGAGCACCGCCTTTGGTCCAATATCTCCGGCAGCTCTTGCAGAAGTGGCGGGGCTGAGAGAGATTATAGTTGTTGTAATAACAGAACTTCGTGTTTGTGGAGTCGCATCTGGGGCATTTGAGCAGCTCGTGCTCGGGAAAGTTCGGGGGCTTTAAGGTTTGTAGGAAAGTCGAGGATGTGTGGCTATCTTGCATTTCGTCAAAAGGTTGAATCTTGGTGTTGTGTTTTTTAACTTCTTAATGTAAAGTTGGTGTCTTTTTGAGATTCTGAATTGGGCTTAGACCCCGCAAAAGAAAGGGGAGAATTCTGGAGTGGGTTTTGTGAATCCGCAATTGGGATTTCTGATTTCTATTAGATGGTAAAGACAGTTTGGAACTTTACGTTTATGATAAGACACCAAATGAAGATTAGGACATGTTTTTTTTCTTTCTCCTCTGACCCTTTAAACTTGGTCTGAAAGCTCAATTTCAGACAAAACCCAAACACGAACACGATCAGTTGACACGGATTTAAAATCTGATTTCATGCAAAAGTAGAAATCATAGTGAAAGGGGGGCGCGTTCTGAGGCGTCAAAGGATGTTGTAACAGTAACACTAGTGGTAAAGTGCGGAATCCTAGTTTTAAGATAAAGTAGAGACAAAAACGAGGATTGCATAGGGAGATATTTCTTTGAAAATTTAGGTGGTCAGGTCGTTTGGGATAGTAACAAAGATGGATAATACAACAAGATGAGTAACACCTAAGAAGCTGTGTCCTGTGACTGATTCCGCGTGAAGTGGACTGAACTCAAATAGGACTGGTCTCTCTCTCTCTCTCTCGCCTTCTCTTCGTGGAAAGTGGATTGAGGCCAGTGGGTATGGCTAAGCTTCCTATTTTAATTAATTAATTTATTTTCGAATGGGTTCGGCTTAGCTAGTTAGCTTCATGGGGGGTGCAACGACCTAATCTAGTGTTTTTTCTGATTTAGTGGTGAAATGTTTTTCTTTTGGTCTCAATATAAATGTTCCAGAGTTTCTTTTAAAACTTGGAAGAAAAAGAAAAGGATTTTCATTTTCAATATTAAAAAATTGTATTTCTACGTGTAATTATTGAGAAAAGATTGAAGTGTGGCTCTGGTGATGCTCGGAAAGCAAGCCTATTATTTGATTTCTTTTTTTTTTTTACAAATTATAACATGGGAGTTATCATTATTTATTGATATTATTAAAGAGATATTATATAATTTTTATTAACTATAATAATTAGTTAATAAATAATATTTACGATTACAAAAAATAAAAAAATTAACTAAAAGAGCAAAAAACAGGAAAAAGAAACATAAATTAGGGTTGAAACTAGGATCATTTGTCTTGCTACACTGAGATTAGGAAATGGCTTGGCGTATCGTAAATTTCGTGTGGGGGGGTACGGTGATGTACATGTACCTATTATTGTGGATGGCTAAACTATGGGGTAAAAAATGGAGCGAAACCTAAGAAGCTACAATTTAACATTTTTTAAATAACTTTCCTAATGATGAGTCTCCATTTAAACTGACTGGAGGGTTCTGCTATTGATGCTTATGAACCGTTTGGAATAATATAGATTAAAAAAAAAAAAATAAATATTTATTCTTATGTTTGAATACAAGTATAATAGGATTTTTAAAAATATCATTAACAATAAATGAGATAATAATTTTATATAGGATGAAAAAGGTAATTAAAGTAAATATCATTAGTGTAAGTTGAAATGGAATCATGATTTAGGAGAGCTTCTATGTTTCATCTAATTGTTAAAATAATTATAATAACTGGAATATTAATTATTTCAGTTCTTCGATAACGGTTAGGTATAGTGTGAACAATTGGATAGTGATAGAATCAATCTTGTCAAAATTAAAAACGAAATCATAAAATTTCTCCATGATTCTATCTTGAGAAAATGAAATAGAATTCCCTCTTGATACCAAATTCACCGAAGAAATCACGATTTTAGCTTCTAATAATACTTTCAAATTGAAACAAGAAATAGACCTGAATATCATAATTCTATTTTCATTTAATCCCACTATCAAACGTGTCATGATAGCAAACACGAGCCACCTATATAGTGGCCAATTTGCAGCTCACGAAGCCAAATTCCTATCATTGGTCATCTTGATGTCCGAGGGTATTGATAAGATAAGAGTTTGAAAGTTTATTTTTAGGTTATTATAATTTTATTAAATTTTGAATAAATATTTTAATGATATTATTTTGTTATATTAATTATTGAAAAATCAATTTTAAGTTGTTAAATTTGTATGATTAACATTGATAAATGATGATTACACACAAGTCACGAGTACATAAAAGTGCTGAAACATAATGGCGTTTTGATAATTTTTCCCAAATACTACTAGAAAATGGTCCATACATACTGACTTATTTATTTGTTTTTTCAATCCATACATACTAGTTAAAATATCAAAATAATAATTATTCATAAATTATATGACCAAATTAAAAAAAAAAAACTTAGGGATATTATAACATAATGGCATGATTTGATTACAAGAAGAATGCTTTATTAGAGAGAGTAAGAAGATGAAATCAATCATGATACTATTGTATATAGATTATTTATTTTTTATTGGTATCTATATTATATATATGTCATATTAATATTTGATCTGTTGATCAGTTTATAAGTAAAAATATTTATTTTTTATTAGTATTCATTTTTAACAAATAATTTAATAAAAATAATAAAAAATATAAAACCAAAATCGCAGAGAAATGACGAATCAAAAGAAGCCCTAATACTTAATTAGACATAGGACTCTTCCAACGAGGTTTGTTTTGTGGTGAAACCACTTGAGGAATATTACTAGAGGAGACAAGGGGGAATATATGTCAACCCAAATCATCATGGATCTATTCAATCAAACCTTAATCCCATCATCATTACGTTTGAAAATAGACTACACCTTCACAACGACATGTTTTACCAGAATTTCTTCAATCCGTTGTCTTTCTCGGGGTGGTTTGGCAACAGATATGCCATAGGATTAGTTATAAGATTAAATCACGGATCCATCTGTTTGCTTTTGTTTTATGGAGAAAAACCTATTCTATTTTAGAATACTTTTCTTAACTGTCTATTGTTTATTATTTTTACAAAAATAAAGTACCTTAAAAAATATATTAATGTAGAAATCAAAATTTCAAATTTTAGTTATTACTTCCGACATGGACAAACATGAACCTTGACTATTGATCCCCGGATGTTTCTATCAATTTCATCATTTTTCCAACACCTAGTTTGCGACTAATTAGCCTACCCCTACTGCATGATAACCTCAGCATTTGACCATCGCAGGATAAAATATACAACAAAACTAACTCAATATTCCTTAATCACTTGCTTTTAAGATATTAATATTTTAAGTTATTAAAAAAATATAAAATTTATTAAAATAAATCAAATAAGATATTTATGGTGAGTCATTGAGTTAAATTAAAAGCTGTTCAAATATGGATATCTTAAATAAAATTTGATTTCGCATTAGACTCACTTTGCATAATTGTTTTATCATTTTAACAACTTAAAATATTGATACATTAAATAAAAGATTAATGTTGCTAATAGTATCCGAATTTTAGTAAAATATATAATTAAAGATTTAGATTTTTTAAATCGATTAATTTAATATCTGAAAGAATTTTTTATATCAACGCTATCTTTGTTAAATTAGCTAGATGACAGAACAACTATTGGGGTGCATGAAATTTTTTTTTTTTTATGTATCATATTGTTTTATTTTAAAGTTGAAGGATAAATTGATTAAAAATATTATATTTTATCAAAATTCAAGTATTATTCATAATATTTACCTTTAATAAACTTAAAAAAATATTGATATGTTCTAATATAATTAATCCAATTCAAAAGTAAAAAAATAATTAAATTAGAAAAAAAATTAGCAAAAATATCCTCCGTACTTTTCCTATAAGAATAGCTTGACATGTTCAAATTTGATTGAAATCGTTAAGAAGTGTTCTCTCTTCTCTCTATAAGACCTAAACTCATCCCATTTGCCTATGAGGCCTTTCAAACTTAACTTAATGACATGTTTGGTAAGCGAGAATCATTCGGGATGGAATCGAAGAAAATGAAATCAATATGAAAAGGATAAATTCATTCTTTGTTTGGATACAGATACAGAATGGAATAGGTATGAATTAATTTATATTGGAATTTATCAAAAATATTCTTCAAAAAATAAATAATAAATTTATACATAATAAAAGGTAATTTAAGTAAAAATTCTTAATGGAGGTAGAATGAAATCGCTATTCCATTTCGGTCAATTGCTATATACCAAACAAGTATACACTCTATAAGGTTTTTATTAGCATGCCCAAATCCATCCTTATTGGGTATTGGCCTAGCCTGCTTCGCCCTTATAAAGTCTTTATCTTGACTTATATTGGCGTAAATTGAAGTAATCAAAATATATATAATTTAATTTATAGTTTTTTCGTTGTGCTAAGTTTCTAAATTAGGACAATCACTAAATGCAAATTCCTGTTACTAATAAAAATTTTAATAATTTGTCATAACAGTAACAAGATAAGTAGTTCAATCATATACATCCTCTAATTTTTACCAAAATTGATACAACTAAGTCTTGAATTTGCACTTGTAGATAAAGAAAATGAGGGAATATATGATCAATGGCATGAATACTAATAAGTATTATATATATGATTAGTAAAAGTTGAATAAATTATCCAATGAGATGCAATTGAGCTAACAATGAAATGAACCTAGTCCATACTTGCAAGTACATAAGAAATTTGCATTTGGATTCAAAATCACAATCTCTCGTGAGTTTAGTTTTATTACAGCAAGAACTTAGAATAGAGATGGGTACGTATTTTATATATTTTATTAATGTTATAAATTGTGAGTAATGTTGATTGTAGATTTCACAACTATGGTACAACTATTGATTAGTAACTGTCCACTGAGTATATACAAAACCTACAAAAACTTTATTGTATCCATTATTGAAAACCCAAAAAGCAGATTTTTCATTACACGTTGATTACATTGCTATAAACGCTGTGCCTTGAATCCATTCCCAGGTTCCTAGGCACATCGGGTTACCTTTTCTAAAATATGTTATATTGCTGCCTTTTAGGGAGTAATTGTGTGTCATGGATCCTTTAGGAACTTAATCATGTTATTGGGAGAAAGAATTGCATGTTAAGATATTGAAATAAACCTGTTACGTGAGATTTTGAAAAGTTTCAAGAAATCTAAAATCTAATCATGAAACAACAACATTATGCATATAACTGCCATTCTAAAGTGGATAATTTAATACAAAAGTTGAGTATTGTCAAGAAATCAGAATTTCACATGGATATCTTAAGATAAAATTT
This sequence comes from Combretum micranthum, assembly GCA_024138025.1. NCBI lineage: Eukaryota > Viridiplantae > Streptophyta > Magnoliopsida > Myrtales > Combretaceae > Combretum > Combretum micranthum. The sequence goes on from JAMXBD010002239.1 coordinate 74,310, forward strand.
TAGAGTTAAAATTTTTGAGAAAGTAAAGCTAAAGTAAGTCAATTGACCAAAGTAAAAATTCAATCAATGTAAAAGAGAGTGGATAGACTAGGTAAAAATAGATCAAACAAGTTTAGAAGAAATGGCTTTGATTAATAGACCAAAGTTATGACTAAGTTGATCAAGTTATGAACTCGGTCACTTGAGTCAAGTTTAATAGGACTTAATTGGTCTTTCTCCATATCTCGCCGATCAAATAATTTTTATTTTTTTTTTTGAAAGTGAGTTTTGACTGGAATAGCTTGTGACTAAGTCATCAGTTCATAACTTGGTTAACTGAGTATGGTTTAGTAGGACATGATTAACTTATATTAGGTTTTAGTCAACTAATTTGAGTGGAAAATCAAGTTTTAGGCTTAAAAATTTGTGATCCTTTTGCCTAATTGAGCTTGTTGCTTGTATGTTATATGCTTATAAGAGTTAAATTCAACTTAAACAATTGTTAAGTTTGTGACAAAACCTAGGTACATGATTATCATTGCTTCTTATTCGTGGATGTAGGATTAAAGAAAATGAATTTAATAATTTCATCTTGTTGATTGTTTTGTTGCTTGTGCTTGAGTACTAACATTAGATATCTAGACAAGCAATTGTGGATTGTGATCCCATTAGCGTATAGAGAAGGTATCAACATAATGTGATTTTTAGCTTAAGTGTTGAATTATCATGTAAAGATAAATACGTTATTAACTGATTATTGCTATCATATATGTTAGGTTTATGAATCTATAAATAGATGCACATATGATACAACGCTATTATGAATGATTACAACAAATCAAATGGTTCAATAATAGATATAATGTTGGTAAAACCAATGTAAGATGATTGTGGTGTTGGTATTAGGATTAAGTTGTTAATTAGCTAAGTACTATGATATAGGTCAGGTCTTAGAATGATGTTGTAAACATATTACACATGTGGTATTAGACACTACTATGAATAATTGTAATGAATTAGAGATTCAATGGTCGATGCTTCTGGTGAACAAATATCCGATGACCATATGGTGTGTGAGGATCACAAGACGCACACGATTTATTGACACCAATGACAAAACCAAAAAATCCTCATATTTAATTGGTGTTATCAATAGGATTAGATGTACATATGCATAGAGTAAGCTATTCCAAACCTTGAGATATTGAAACTGTGTTGTCTTACGGTTGAAAAAATTATAACCCAATATGGGCATGGTTGTTGCATTTAGTCAATGTAGGTCTGTATAAGAGTTACTTACATGGGGTCTGTTTGTTTGGCTTTTTTCGACAAATACAGACACTTTTTTCAAAAATTTTTCTAACAAATTATTTATTAAGAAATAGATATAGATAAAAAAAAAGTTAACAGTTCTAATCAAAAGATCAAATAGATTAAATGTAGATAAAATATAGATGTAAATCGAACATATTTACACATATCATTTTAAAAAAGATACAGATACAGATGAAAAACAAACCATCCAAACAGTCCCATCGTTGTCTGTAGTGTTATGTACTAAAATTTACTACTCACATATATTTGATTGTTTCTGTTTATATTTGAGAATATCTTTGATATTGATGTTATCATGAAGTTTAGGCAATGATTTAATTAGCAAAAGTGGGATGGTCAAACATGGAAAAGTTTCTACAGTCTTGTCGACGGGACTATCACCATTAATTATCTAACCATTAAACTAAATATATCAATTAAAATATTAATTATTTTAGTGGTTTGATTACAATTAGATATTCTGTAAGCTTGGATAGTGATAAGATCGGTCCCGTTAAAATTAATGACGTGACATAGAATTTCTCCATTGTTTAATATATACTTTTTAGGGATAAAGGCATCACATGTGTCTCAACTTTGCAATTTGAACAAATTAATATATGAACTTTCAAACTTCATATTTTTTATATCTCTACTTTTGTGTTTTTGGCAGTATTGGTCTCTCTAGAGACATCAAAAGTATGAAGTTTGAAAATTCGAATACTAATTTGTCTAAATTGCAAAATTAAGACACGTATGGTGCATTTATTCCGACTTTTTGTTTGTCTTGATGGTGGCCAAACTTATAATATTTGTAATTCGACTTTCCATCAACACATTTTATTTCTTTTGTGTTTTTGTGGTCTATATTTAAACATGGTACGGTCGAATTGAACTTAGGATATAGCTTGGATAGACACCAACGAGTCTAGACTCATAATTTGACCCATTTGTATAATTTAGATATAGATGTGGATCTAGGGGGACCATGGGTCTTGGTTGGGTTACCACACTTAAACCCTTAGAGTTGCTAGGTCGAACTTATAATTAAAGAAAAAAACGTAAAAAATTCGTAAGACACAAACAAAAAATAATTATAAGTAAATAAAAGTAAATGTTTAGACTTCTACCATAATCCATTTTTTTTCTTAATTATGTGGGACTTGTTTATGTATTGAAAAAAATGTGGGTGTTTTCAGAGTATTTATAATCTTATATTGCTCACACTATAATTAAAGGCAAACGTATTTGTGTATTAATAAATGGGTATTTTAGATAATTTTATAAATAGATGGGCTAAATATTTTCTTTTTAGGCCTAGTTGTTATTTTAAGTTTAAATATTAAAAAATTAAAATTAGCTGGCTCCACAAGTCTAAAGCCCGACAAGAGAATAGCAGTTCCCTAAAACTAGCCCAACTCTAGTTCTAGTCAATTATGCTTTGTAGGTCTATCCTAACTATACACATAAACTAGTTGTTCGATTCAAAAAAATTGTGCAAATGGGATAGGTTATACATGCCAACTTAATTAGGGTCCGCATACATTTTCAAGTAGATTGTTTATCAAGAAATATATATAAATAAAAAACATATATATTTTATTCATAAATAAATTAAAAGAATTAGATATAGATGAAAAAGGTACCATCCAAATAGATCCTTAACTTGCCCAAAAAAAAAAAAAAAAGTTAAGCTAAAATTGTGAAGTGGGTCATTTTTGTTTGCCTCCCATAACTTATAGGTTAAAGTAGGCAACTCACTTGCGGATTAGTTGGCTTGCAAACCTGCAAAAGTTTTCCTTTTTGAATATAAGAAAACCTATTAAAGTTAAAAAAATTAATAATAATAAATAGGATTAATTATAAAAATATAACCCGTGTTTTCAGCAATTTGTAAACACATGACCGGTGTTATCTTTTTTTATAATTAGATGACCCGAATTCTATTCAAAAGTGTTAATATTATTAATTACTATTAGAGGAAACGTGTTAGAGTCTTATTGGTCTAAAAAATTAATGTAATAAAAATAATACTAAATAAAAATTATTAATAATTATTGTTTGAAGATTAGAAAATTAAAAAAAATGTAAAATTAATTTTTATGACCAATAAAATATTAACATGTGTTATTCTAAAATTATTAAATAATATTGATATTTTTGATAAAACTCGGATCATCTATTTGTTTAAAAGATAACATAAATTATATATTTATAAATTATTCAAAATACAGATCATGTTTTTATAATTAGTCTTAATAAATAACTATTGGTAAGCGTACAATAAAAAGAATTTTATTAAATTAAAAAGGATATGAAATTTGGAGTCTTCAACCGTCGTTTAGCTTTGAAATTTATTGCGTTTGTTGGCGTGAAGTAAACAGCAACCTTTTTGCCTCATTTGGCAAATGGGAAAGAAATTGATGCTACCCATTTAAGTAACTCAAAACCCTAAATGCGCCTTTGCTCCTCTGCCCTGTGGCCGTTGCTCTTGCTGCCCATCCTAAGCCGAGTTACGCCGAAACAAGACCATCCAGCCATTAGCTTAGCTTAGCTCAGCTCGCGTGCAAGTAAAGCTAACTCTTCCCCACTCAATAAATCTCACAAGACATCATTTCAATCCCATCAGGAGATCTTAGCCGTCCATATACTCCGATGATTTGATCTGCATCGTCCGGATATGAAGCGACGTCAACCAACGAGGCTAGATATCGTAGCTTAGCAACGCCGTCAGCATGGAAGGTAATCATAGCCAGCGTCCACAATAACACGTGGCGAAACCCCATCAGTGGCGTAAACACATGTGTCAGTGATGGATAGAATCTACTTAATTGGAATAAAAAAGTACATGATTTTCTGTTTCAATTATATGGGGCCCAACTTTCTTTATGTTTCCACAGCTTACGTATTATTAAGGGCTGTTGCTTTGCTTTGCTAGCCTTTTTTTAATAAAAAAAGATTAATTTTTTTTAAAAAGATTAGATTAGTCAAATATAAATAAAATATAGATACTAATAAAATAATTTACACATATCGTTACGATGTGGATGTAAATATAGATGAAAAACATACTATCCTAATAGATCATTTAATTTATTATCTTTATTATTTTAAAACAGATTATTTATTAAAAAATATATATAATAAATATTTTTATTCATAAACCTGAACATACCAAATAGAGGATATGATGAAAAAAAAAAACAATCTAAATACAAAATGGAATTATTTCAACATGGTCCCCGAATTCCTCCTTCCCCTCTTAGGTCATTTGAAGTTTAGATGGAGTAAATTATTGATTATGTTAATGGTAAATCAATAAAGTTTAAATAGTTAATCACAAAACTTTATAAGGTTTAGATATGAGTCTGTTTATTTTATCATATTTTTATCATTTTAAAATAGATGTCTGTCAAGAAATAGATGATGAAAAAATGATAGTTTTAGTCATAGGTTTTCTTTAGCATGATGGAATAAATTAGAAAGAAAGGATTGTGGAAGAGACAAAAGTAGATGGAGTGATTATTAGAAGAATTTATTTGTATGAGTAATGAAGGGAACAAGAATGATGATGTCTTAATTATTACGAAAAATAAAATATGATGAATGATAAATTACTTATACGCCCCTAAAAGATAATAAGTAATTTAAAAAAAATAAGAATAAATTAAAAACAAATTCTATGTCCCCTCTAATTCTCTCTATTTTAAAGATGATAAAAAAAGTGGTAAAACCTAGAAAAAATATTAGATCTATTTTCCCTCCCCTTCTTTTTCCCAATCAAAACAAATAAAGGAATGAAACTCAATCCCTTCTCATTTCCTCTTCTCCTTAATCATTCTCTCCCAATTCTCCCTTGCAAACATAGCTATAAACAAACTAAATAAATACTATATATGATATATAAATTGCAAATGCAAGTCTGATTAAAAAAAAAAAAATCAAACAATTAAAATAGATCCTAACTGTTACACTTGACTATTAAAGGGAAAATCCGATGTGTTTAATTTTAATACTTTGAAATATATGAATACGAAATTTTTATTGTCTTATCAATGAACATCCTAAGAAATTATCTTACTATTAAAATAAATATAATAATTAATATAAAAAATATTTTATTAATATGATTATAATTATATATAAATATGAATCTTTAAAAAATTAATAGAATCGATCGCGGGGCTAACCAAGCTAAGTGGGAGATAAAATTGTGCCTAAACAGTCGACGAGAAAGGCAGACATGCAATTGCGACGCCCATGGCAGTAGACATCGGCACGGTTCGGGTCGGTTCTGGACCCGAACCGGAACCGGAACCGCCGGTTCTGGCGGTTCCGGTTCCCGTGGAACCGTTTTTTTTTTTTTTTAATAAAGAAAACAAAATAAACGGTTTTGTTTCGTTTGTTTTGTCCTTCTTCTTTTTTTCCCCCTGCCCTGCCCCTGGCCCCTACCCCCTGCCCCCTACCGCCTACCCCTTCCCCCCCCCTGCACTTCTGCTTCCCCCTCCTTTCCCCTTACGCCCTGCACCCCCTCACCTCCCAAATCCAGCCCCAACGCACGCTCTCATTTTTTCTTTTCATTTTCCTGTTTCGTTATAGGTTGTTGTTTTTTTTTTTTTTTTTTGCTGGCGGGTTGGAACCGCCTGTTCCACCACGAGGAACCGTTTGGACCCGCCGGAACCGGCGAGTCCTTAAACGGTTCGGAACCGTCACCCACGGGGCGGTTCGCGGTTCGGAACCGTCCCGTGTTGATGTCTACATGGCAGTTGGTCGCTAGCTAGTGGTGATTGCAATGACTAGTCAAATGGGAAATCGACCAAGGTTCGGTTACATTCGATAAAAGTTCTACAAGATTTCTTTTCCCATTTTCTCTTTCCTATGATCCTATCTTTAACTTTTACCTATTTGCCAAGTTTATATCGGACTGATGAATTACCGATACAAATAAAAATTCGATAATCCAAATAGATTTATTCATAATGACTCTACAATAAAATTGTAATTGCTGAAAAATGAAATGAAATTATAAAAAAATTATTATTATAATTAATTAATTATTTTTTAAAAATAAAAGAGCCGAAGGTGGAAAATATTTTCTTAAGGACAAAGAAAGGTACGTCTGAGATCTGAATCCTTAAGTAGCAGTAGAGGCTGGGTCCAACTTATTGTGTGTAATTATCATTGATCTGTCTTATACAAACGTGTCTACATTGCATATCAGGTCGAGAAGGTTGGGTTGTTCAGAAGTGCCGTTGGGTCAAAATATAATGGAAAATGGGACCAGTGGGTAGTGCTCGTTTTCTTTGCGAATGGCGTATAGGCATGCATGGTATTAAGAAAAATTAAAAGTTGTTACTTTTTTTCGTATTTACTTAAACCGACTCTTAAGATTGCAAGCGATTTAAGTCGAAATGGTATATTACTAAACTCATATATGATTTTGATTTAAATTAAAATCTAACCTAGTTGAGCCCGACTAAAAGTAACACTTTAGAGCTTAACTTAATGAGATTGATTATGCTTGATTCATTGAAAAAAAATATTCCTGATTTTTAATTAATAATATTAATATTTAATCTTGATTCAATCTCAATAAAAATTTATGTTTTACTTGAGCTCGATTGGCTATAAGGAATCGAGTTGAATATTATGAGATTAATTATAGTGAAGTTCAAGTATGATTCAACAAAAACTCAAGTTTCATTGATTATTCTCGAATCACTCAAACAAAAATCAGATTAAACTTAAACTTTTGTAAACTTAATTATAGAGTAAAAATAAAAAGTTTGAGCTCATATCATGTCTACTACAATAGGAAATTGGATAAATTTAGGATTATAATAAGAACATCAAATGTTATTTCTAATAATATGCACAGACATAGTAATAAAGTCCTTAGTGAAGTAAGAGAGGGGTGACAAACATAGTAATAAAGTCCATAAGATTAGGGTTCAATTAACTATTCATAGCTTTTTTTTTTTTTTTTTAAACTGAACTGAAATTATGAATTTTAAAAATCTAATCGAAATCAATCCATTATTAATTGTTACTTGTTTTAATGGTCAATTGTCTTTTTTTTTTTTAACTATTTAACATAATGGTTACCAAAAAATTGTAGTTAACCGAATTTTGGTTATAATTATAAAAACTTAGACACTTTTATTTCACGATTAAATTAAAAATTTTCAAATTAATAAGTCAAATAATATAATTATGTTAGAAATCAATAAATCAAATAATAATAAAACCAACAAGTTGAGAACATAAGTCTCATTCTAGTTCATAAGGCATAAAATTCATACTAACATTACACAAATAAAAATTTTATGTTTTCTTCATATTCCAAATTACAATAAATAATTAAAATGTATTTAAGATATAAGTCCATCTATTTATATTTAAAAAATATTAATATTTATATATATTTATATTTTAGACCGATTAACCGATACTATTAGTTTTTTTTTTTGTTATAAACCAAAACCGAAATTGAAACCAAAAACTAAAATAATTAAAAACTCTAATCCTAAATTAAAACCAATGAATCAATTAATATATTTTTGGATTGGTTTTTCGATTTGGTTCGGTATTTCGGTTTCATTAGACTTATTGCCTACCCGTATTAAGACCAACTTCTTCATACAAGGTCCAAAAAATGAAGAAAAAGAAAATTAACAAAATTCAATCGTCCTATCTTTTCCAATCAATAGCCATATCGTTATCATATTTGAGCCTTATCAGCAATTCTCTCATGTGGTCTCTATAAATGTCCACATTCAACTATTTGATGTAAAATTTGTTTTGCAATCAGATTGTACAGATTCATATTGGATCCTATCAAATCTTTTCTTAAATTATGCATTTATTTTCCTTACCACCGGAAGGGGATTCGAACCTGGACCTCTCACTTGAGGCACTAGAGAAATGCTATTGCGTTACAATGCCTAAAATTATGCATTAGAACCATTTTTTTTTTTTTTTGGGTCAAAAAGCCTGTAGATATCCAATTCCATTAAATGAATCTCATTCTACTTCTAATAGTTATTAATTAATTCTAATTTTGATATAATTAGTGAGATGGTTTTAGCATTGAAGGAAGTTTCAAGATTGTTTTTCATCTCATTATACAAACCATTGGACACCTAATGCAATAGAAGGGTTATGAAACATAAAGTATTGTAAAATAATTATTGAACAATTAAATCAATCAATTTAATAATATTTTGACTGAGTTATTGAATGTCATGCCATTAATGTGTTATATAACATTGTTTTAAAGATAATTTAATTAGTGATAAGGGTTATGGTTTCCCATAATTAATATTACTTAAACTAAAATGAAAGGGGTAGTCATTGTCTACGATTAATTTTAAGTAAGCAACATTCTACCTGAACTTGTAATTAATAGTATTTACCTTAATTCTACTATCTAATCGATATGATTAGAGTGATTATCTTATAAGTAAGCAACTAACTAGTTAATCAATTAACTCTAGCTAAAGTGAGTGTTAACACTTTCCTAAGATGTCAGATCGTGAAACATACCCCAAATTTTGATTCATTGCTAACCCTATTTCTAATTTCTTATAAAACATTCATTAATAAGTCGTTTAAGTTTTTGAATTGTAGGAAACAGGTACTGGTTTCCATAGTTATGTGATTACTTAAACTAAAATAATAGGTAGTAATTATCGCTAGGGGTGTAAATGAGCCAAACCGGTTTACAAACTACTTGAATTCAGCTTGATATTTGTAACTCCCGAGATTTTTCCATCATGAGACAATGGTTGAAGACAAAATTTTCATAAATAGATATTAGGAAAATAAATATTTAGTTAGTAAGCATGGGAATGCATGTAGAAAATTTTTTTATTGAATCCTATAATGACAAAAAATTTCTTAGCCAATAAGAGATATTAAAGACAATATTACTTGACAAGTCAATAACTTACTAATTACACACTTATGATTTTAGATTTCAAGCATAAAATGAAATGATTAATTTCTAAAATATATTAGCTAGAAAATGATAGTTTGAAGAAGAATCGCTAGGGTTGGAAAACACGTGATGAGACTAAAAACAGATCAATATATATGAATCTAGACCTCAAGTGATATTTTAATTGCATGAACGTGAAAGTTAGAAAATTCTTTCTCTTTAGAGCTAAAAACCCTAATTTAGCCTATAAGTTCAAAAACCCTGATCTCATACATGAAAACCCTAATATTTATTAATCACGCAGCCATATAACACTAGAGGCTATTTTAACACTATCTTTTGTGATATTTCAAACCTAGAAATAGCATTTAATATTTCTATCTTGAACTAATTAATAATTTATCTGTATATTTATCAATATTTATCTGATATCATAAAATTATTCATCTTATATACATTATAATTAACTAGCTTAAAATTCTATGCACAAAACTCTTTTAATTTTCAGTGGACACATGGTAGGAGAGTAGGAGAGTAGAGCTCAAGTAATGAGCTATAAAATTCTCAAACATTTATTCATGAAATAAATTGATAGTGACATTTGCTGACTCACACGCACACATGGAAGAAGCACATCCATTCACTTGTAAAAGAAGCTATTTTCAGTTTAAAAATTCTGCAAGTTATCCCCTGGACTATGTAAAAGAAGTCTAGAGTAATCCTTAACAAAATTGCAACTCACACATATGACAACACTTCCAAATTTCACTTGAAGGCACCGAAAATTCTATCTTCATTCTTCCTTCACACCAAAATCAACAATAGTAATTTCCAGGACTAAACAACTTCTCTTACCTATCCTCAATTCCCTAAGTAAGTTAAACACCACCTTTTCTTACAAAACTCGTAGAGAAAGAGGAATGAACAACTTTCAACTTACTCAAAGCTAAGGTAATGCTTTTATCTCTAAAACTATCTCCATTGAGTGCATTAGAATACATAATAGACTTAGAATCACCCTAAAGTGGATATTAAGATACCCTATCTTTACATTTATGCATTTTATCTCACAACATTCAAAATAATAATATGAAAAATGAAGGATTGACAAGCTAGGAGAGAAATAAAAAAGATATACTTCTAAAAAAGGTAATTTTAATCAAATCTAGTCTAAACACCCAAATGAAGAACCTAAGAGTTAGCATAAATTCACCAATGTAATGATTTTTATGGCTAACATAAGGGTAGGGTTATGAAGAATACATATATGTAAATACTTTATTTAAATAGGAGTAATATAGATCTGATATCGAAAACTAAAGTAAGACCGTAATTTAAGAAAGAACACTAGTCATGGCCATGATCCCTTAGAAGTCTAAAAATATTACCCATCATGGCCGTAACCTCGACCTTGATCCTCATTGAACTAGAATTTAGATATATCACAATCGTAACATGGGGGTGATCTCCTTGGAGAATAAGTTTTATACACATCATGACCATGATGTACCTCGTGAACCTCTCAGATCTCATTTTCAACATCTATCATAGCTATGATAAATCTCGTGATCTTTATTATGTTTATATATAATCCCATCTCGATCGTAATATAGGAAGTTATCTTCTTAGGTAATAAAACTTGTATAGATCATGGCCATGATGCTGCCCATGATCTCCTCTAACCTATATCTCAATACCAACCATGACCATCATGCAGGCCGTTATCTCCATTGACCAAAAAATTTTATACTTGTCACGCCTGTGATCACTAACCACAGTCTATATCACGGCCGTGATCTGCGAATGATATAAGCAAAAGTTAATTTTTCCTCTTCACCGTCTGAATCACATTCATGATGCATTGCCCTGTTTCATTACCCCTGTATCACGCTCATGATCTACACTTTAACTTGAAAACCTTGTAACTTACAAAATTTCTTAAATTAATGAAAAAATAAACGCTTAGAAAAAAGTAAGGATTTTAATTTAAATGTTTTTTGGTTAATATGAGGATATAACTTAGAATCAAGTAATTAATCCTAAGAGATACGTACATAAATTAAGATATAGAATTTGGCCTTCATAAAATGTTAAGGCCACAAAATGTAGATCAATGTAAGCTATGTAAATTCCAAGTATGATCTTATTAATTAAAAATATATATTCAAATCAAGATGAAGAGAAACGTAATAAAAATAAAGATTCAACATGAATTTCGATTAAGTAGAAAGCAATGAACAAAAATAAATTCATATAAACTATGTAGCTTAACATAAGAAACATCGAGTTTAAGAACATTGAAACAAATATCTATACATTATACTATAAAATTCACCTAAGGATGAGAGAAAAATGTAGGGAATATTGAAAATCGAGTCTAGGACACAAGGATATAGTATTATAATATGTGAAGTAAGTATAATGATGAGTATTTGTTATCTCAATTCTTAGGAAACACAAATCAGACTTTGGATTCCCTGTAAGATTGCTACGATAATTAACAAGGACTGACATATGAGTGACTTTGACTTTATTACATTGTTTATGCTTTTGATATAGTTCCACAGGTATTAATATAAACATAATTGGTTATATATGGGGATGAGAAGAATGCATGTTGTATGATGTTTGGATGAATGAAAAACTTTGATATTAGAAGTGATAACCATTTGTTTGATATTGTGGTGCAATGTATATATATGATGATTGTTTAAACATTGTATGGTCATTAAATAATCTAGTATAAACTTTAATTAACTTTCAAGGCAAAATAAATATACATTGCACGAAAGCATGACTTGCATTAGCATGATAACTATACTATATCTTAGCATTTCGATTCTCTGGTTACACTTGATTTTTTTGGGTAAAATATTCCTAATTCCACATAAGGTTTCCACTGTTCGGTTGATTCCATAGAAACAAAGCAGGCACGAAGGATGTCATCTGCGGGTTGACAAGAAATAGCTAATACTTAATGGAGTTTCTTTATTTTAAGGATAGGAATAAAATATTTGAAATTAATGTATAAAAATGTACTATACTTATTTTGTAAGACTCGACTTCTATAATCCTAAGATGAGGCAAGCCGAATCCCTAGGCTACGTATAATACCTTAAGTATTACACACACTTGCCTCTTTAAATGATATGTTTATGTTGAACATTGCTAGCCGGTTTTTAAATTCCAAAATCGTTTAGTTAGATTTTCAAAAAACTGGATTTAGCAGCAGTGAAAATAACTTTATAAATATATTTCTGGCTTCTACTCATATAAGTAAAAGAAATTTCACTTAATCAAAGTTTAAAAGCTTATTACAAAACATGGGCTTCTTAATCAAGCCCTTCAAGAATATTACAACCTTTAAAGATATAAATCAAGTTCTTAAAAAAAAACAAAGAAAAACAAATTAAATACGTTCTTCGATCCTAACTTACTTCATTCCAACAAATCCTCCCCGGCATCTCGTACTCCAAAAAACAAACATTATCATCAACACCACCACCATCAACTTCTTCATCATCAATAAATCACCATCATCAACAAAACAACACCTAAAAAGAAGACAACAATAATAATAATGAGTCGCAGCCCAGTACGACAATAAAATAAACGGAATGGCACACAAGCTTAACTAAATGCAATGCAACAAATAATAAGTTGTTATATTTCATTTAAATAAAGTAAGCAGCACAAGAGTACTCATACTCTAAAACAAGCATCTGGAAAATTAAGGGTCCTTAGCAACAGCAGCTGCTTAGGGGGTTGATATAGACAACCTGAATAACAATATCTCCTATATCTAATCTGTTGGTCCCGAAAAGATAACCAAGAGGGGGGGTGAATTGGTTATAAAATTTACTTTTCAAAATTTTGAATAAATTTCACACCACTTGGTTATTCAACCAAAATGGCTTTAAAACTTTCTTAAAATAATAATCTTAACAAATAAAAGCTTTAAGCAAAAATTCGGATCAAAAGTGATTCAAGACTTTCACACTTAGAAACCTTCTACTTAACTCTCTGAGTAAGAAAAATATGAATGATTTACTCCTGATTAACCTTCTAAGCATATATCACACATTTACAACATCAATAATAAATCACGAAATTAAAGAGAGATAAGGAGTAGAGAGTGTAAAGCGATATATAGAGGTTCCGCCTCGAGCGTCAATCCTCTCTTCCAGCTCCAAGCCAGGGTCCCGGTATTCCTCACCGGTTGTGTTCTACTATCCAATCAAATCAATGAAGTTACAAGAAGTATTTGCCAAACTTTTGGCTACAATTCACTTAGCTTGATTCTCACAAACAATCAATCAACTAAGCCTACTTGTAACTCTCAACTCACATTAAATGTATAACAACAAATAAGAGGAATAAAGAATTATGTTTCCTCAAATGTATTCACTCAAGGAATAGTAACAATAGAATATGACAGTAAATTTGCTCAAATTCAAAGAAATTCGTGGCTCTTTGTTTTTTCTTCTTTTTCAAGTGATTGTGCTTCCTTTTTTCTGTCTTGGATGAGTATACTTATCCTTGTATCTTCCAACGGCTAGAAATCAATTGGATAAACTTTGCTCCTTATTTGTGCGTAATATTAGCTTTTCTCTTTCTTCAAAATCTGCAAATTTTGAATAACTTGAGATCTTGTTGTTGTAATATCGAAATTCTTGCTCCAATGGATAAGTTTAAATCTCCAACAACTTGTATAATTATCTTGAACTTGAAATTCGAATTTGAAATCACCGTTGTTGACTTGTTCCTTCGTCTGGTACTGTTCATGCAACAAAAATATCGTATTTTCCATAAATTTCGACTTCTTTATATGGATAAATGATCATCAGACAAGTTCCTTGCATATTTGGATCATGTTTTCATATTTCCAACTAAAACTTGAATAAACTATTGAAAATTGATCCTTATAAGTCACGTTCTTTTTCCTTGATGTTAAAACAGAATTTTCTCAAAAAATGAACTTTAATCCAATGAAATTCGAATCCCATGGATATTGACCAACTTTGTAGAACACATTGAGTATATTACCCAAATATACTCAATCTTGGAGCTGGGTCTTCAACATATTAAATTAAAAAGAAAATTCGAATCTGGAGCTGAAACTCGTCATTTTTTTTTGTGCAGTTCACCTTCTGATGTACCTTCTGATGAACCTTCTGACGAACCTTCTGATAGTTCAAAAAGCCAGCGGAGAACCTTCTGACAGCTCATTTGTTCTTGAAATCTTCTCCAAACACTTTCTAAAGTATTCTTTGCATGGAGTCTCTTTTGAAATCATTCTCTTAAGTTATTGTAAACCACTTTGATTATATTAAATCCTTGCACACTTAAAAATATGTTAGTAATTATTTACTACTTTTTGTTATCATCAAAATCATCATTTGAGAGAAACCAACATTCTCCCCTTTTTGATGATAACAAAACCCATATAAACAAAAATATATTTTTTTTAAATGTAAAGTTCAATCTAAATATTATCTCATATTTTGTTTACTTTCTCCCTCTTTTTGTTAGCATAAAAAACAATACTCATTCAAAGAATATAACCAAGTACTCTTTTCATATATTAACATATTTGTGCAAAAGTGTTTTTTTTTTATGCTTTTTTTTTAGTAGCTGCAAAAAGAATGTTAAATCATGCAGATTTTTTTTTTAAAACAGAAATGTTTTGTGTAGAAACTTGTAGAAAAAAATGCAGAATTTTTTTTAAAACAGAATATTGATAGATTTTGTAGAATTTGTGCAGAAAATTACATAAAAAGTGCAGAAATTTCAGAAAATGCAGAAAAGGTGCAAAAATTTCAGAAAATGTGCAGAAATATAGAAAAATATGCAGAAAATTAAACAAAAAACATGCAGAAATGCAGAAAAAATATAGTTTTATTGCAAAAAATGCAGCAATTGCAGTTTTTATTGCAGGAAATTTGTAGAAATTATCAAAAAAATACATATATTGTAGAAAAATGTAGAAACGTGCAGAATTTAAAAAAAATGCAGAAAAATGCAAGATTTCCTCAAAAAGTGCAGAATTTTGTCTTAAAAAGTGAAAAAATGACATAAATTTGTTCATATATTGCAGAAAATTGTCCTTTAACATACACATAACAAGAAATTGCAAAGTAAAACAACTTCAACATATTTGTTCGATGTACTTATCTTTGTTTTAAATATATCTCCCCCTTTATAAATTTCTTTTGGAAAACAAGCTCCCCCTTAATATGATTCCAAATGATTTTTAAAAATATTCAATAATTATTTTCATATCAAAACATGGAGAGCAAATAAAATAATATATAAGGGAGTTGGAACAATAGTACCAAATTTTCATATTTTTCCTTCTTGCTTATGAGTGCACATATATATATTTTTAATTTTTTTTTGAACCGAGGCAATTATTGATCATGATAATATCTATTTGTATTTGCCTTCAGTACCTGCACTTCACTCACAAACAAGTTAAACTTCTTTACGAACCCATACAAGTTTGGGTCCATTGAAAAATTTGTTTCCTTGTTGATCACTAAGCTTGTTTCTTTTGTAAAAACAATATTTTTCTATATGACCTATTCTATTACAAAATGAACATGCATATGGATGTGTATTGTACCTTTGATTTACCTTTTGATAATAATTTTGTCTTGGATAATTATTATATGCATACCTGTACCCTCTGCCATACCTTCTGATAGGATAATTTTGTTGAGCATACCTTCTGATGTAGCCTCACATTACTTTACTCTTGACAGATTGCATAGCTTTTCATTCCCAGATTCATTTGCTTTTACAAACACTGTTTTATTCATGCTATTTGTCGAATTTTCATGTTCATATCCAAGTCCATGCTTAATAAATGATGGTCTTTGACTACTTATAAGCATGTTTAACTTCTTATCACTTTCATTAAACTTACTAAAAGTGCTTTCAATAGATTGTGACAAATCTTCTACTCTTCCTTTTAAATCTTTAATCTCATTCTTAAAACATCATTCTCTTTCTTCAAAACATCAGATTTGAAAACAATTTTTCATTATCATTTTTCAAAATATCATTCTCATCAACAAGCAATTTATTTATTTGTTTCAAAACATCTTTTTCATTTTTCAAAGCTTTATTTTCGGCATCTAGTTTTGAATTCTTCAAATCAGCCTTTTTAAGAGCCTTTAAGAGCTTTTTCATCTCAATATACATCTCATTATCATTCATTTCAGTTTCGGATTCGAGTTTACCTCAGATGTAGCCATCAAGCACAAATTGGCTTCTTCTTCATCTTCACTTGTACTTTCTGATTTAGTTTCTGACTCGTCTAAATCACTCCATGTGGCAAGTAATGATCTATGCTTCTTCTTATGCTTTTCCATCTTCTTCATAAGCACAGGGCATTCATACTTAATATGGCCCGGCTTCTTGCATTCATAGCACACCACTTCCTTTTTCTCCTTCTTCTTTTCTTTCTCTTTGTAACCTTTTCCTACATCACAAGTGGAGTAATATTTCTTATACTTAACAGTTTTCTTACCTTGTTTCTTTAGAATTTTGTTGAGATGTCGAACTAATGAGTTGACTTCCTCGTCTTCATCACTACTAGAATCAGAATCTGAGTCATCATCCACCTTTTCTTTTGAAAGCCGTTTTTTTTGTTTCCTTCACTCTCTTCTGTCACATCTATGTGAGATTGATATGCCATCAACTTTTCTTTGAGTTGGCTTAAGGAGAGAGTGCTAAGATCATTGGCTCCTCTATTGCTGTCTTCTTGGCATCCCAAGATTTCGGTAGGATTCTTAGAATTTTCCTGACAAGATCAGATTCTTCTAACTTCTTTCCAAGAGAAGCTAGCTCATTAGTAATAGCAACAAATCTATCAAATGCATCCTTAACTTTCTCATTAGGTTTAAACTTGAACAACTCATATCTTTGCAAAAGTGCATTGATTTTAGTATCTTTTATTGTTCTTGTTCCTTCATATGTTTCACTAAGAGTATCCCATATTTGTTTAGCAGTGCTACATGAAGAAAATAAATAAAATTCAGATGATGCAATGGTAGTTAAAAGAAGATTCTTAGCCTTGTTGTTTTTCTCAATGGCTTTCTTTTGATCATGAGTTATATGCCCATCGCCATTCATAGTGACTTGTGTGTCTCCAAGCAAGATGACCTGCCATGAATCAAAATCATTAGCTTTGATGTATGTCTCCATTCTCATTTTCCAATAAGGATAATTCATGCCATCAAAGAATGGTGCTCTATCAATTGCAACATTATTGTCAACCATTGTTCAAGGATCACTCAATATGAGAAAAGAGTTTAGCTGGATATCAATTGTAGTTATCAAAATTTTAAAACAAAAACTCTTTCTAAAAATTGAGCCCCGCTCTGATACCAATTGTTGGTCCCGAAAAGATAACCAAGAGGGGGGGTGAATTGGTTATAAAATTTACTTTTCAAAATTTTGAATAAATTTCACACCACTTGGTTATTCAACTAAAATGGCTTTAAAACTTTCTTAAGACAATAATCTTAACAAATAAAAGCTTTAAGCAAAAATTCGGATCAAAAGTGATTCAAGACTTTCACACTTAGAAACCTTCTGCTTAACTCTCTGAGTAAGAAAAATATGAATGATTTACTCTCTGATTAACCTTCTGAGCATATATCACACATATACAACATCAATAATAAATCACGAAATTAAAGAGAGATAAGGAGTAGAGAGTGCAAAGCGATATATAGAGGTTCCGCCTCGAGCGTCAATCCTCTCTTCCAGCTCCAAGCCGGGTCCCGGTATTCCTCACCGGTTGTGTTCTACTATCCAATCAAATCAATGAAGTTACAAGAAGTATTTGCCAAACTTTTGGCTACAATTCACTTAGCTTGATTCTCACAAACAATCAATCAACTAAGCCTACTTGTAACTCTCAACTCACATTAAATGTGTAACAACATAGAATATGACAGTAAATTTGCTCAAATTCAAAGAAATTCGTGGCTCTTTGTTTTCTTCTTTTTTCAAGTGATTGTGCTTCCTTTTTTCTGTCTTGGATGAGTATACTTATCCTTGTATCTTCCAACGGCTAGGAAATCAATTGGATAAACTTTGCTCCATTTTGTGCGTAATATTAGCTTTTCTCTTTCTTCAAAATCTGCAAATTTTGAATAACTTGAGATCTTGTTGTTGTAATATCGAAATTCTTGCTCCAATGGATAAGTTTAAATCTCCAACAACTTGTATAATTATCTTGAACTTGAAATTCGAATTTGAAATCACCGTTGTTGACTTGTTCCTTCGTCTGGTACTGTTCATGCAACAAAAATATCGTATTTTCCATAAATTTCGACTTCCTTATATGGATAAATGATCATCAGACAAGTTCCTTGCATATTTGGATCATGTTTTCTATATTTCCAACTAAAACTTGAATAAACTATTGAAAATTGATCCTTATAAGTCACGTTCTTTTTCCTTGATGTTAAAACAGAATTTTCTCAAAAAATGAACTTTAATCCGATGAAATTCGAATCCCCATGGATATTGAGCCAACTTTGTAGAACACATTGAGTATATTACCCAAATATACTCAATCTTTGGAGCTGGGTCTTCAACATAT
This sequence comes from Combretum micranthum, assembly GCA_024138025.1. Lineage (NCBI taxonomy): Eukaryota > Viridiplantae > Streptophyta > Magnoliopsida > Myrtales > Combretaceae > Combretum > Combretum micranthum. The sequence continues at coordinate 93,161 of JAMXBD010002239.1, forward strand.
TAAATCTAAAAAGAAAATTCGAATCTGGAGCTGAAACTCGTCATTTTTTTTTTGTCGCAGTTCACCTCTTGATGTACCTTCTGATAAACCTTCTGACGAACCTTCTGACGAACCTTCTGATAGTTCAAAAAGCCAGCGGAGAACCTTCTGACAGCTCATTTGTTCTTGAAATCTTCTCCAAACACTTTCTAAAGTATTCTTTGCATGGAGTCTCTTTTGAAATCATTCTCTTAAGTTATTGTAAACCACTTTGATTATTAAATCCTTGCACACTTAATAAATATGTTAGTAATTATTTACTCCTTTTTGTTATCATTAAAATCATCATTTGAGAGAAACCAACATAATCGAAAAAGAAGAAATAGCCTTATCTGGAGGTCGCAGTCATTACACACACTCTACCCATCACAATCCATAATATAATAGGGTTTAACCGGTCCAATAAACGTGAGCCCTACTATATTACTTCTCGTCGATCAAAATAGATGTTACAGTAATACCGTTTTCCTCATTAGCTACCTACTGAGCCACTTATAAAATGTCATATCATCATGATGGGAGTGGCTTAAGTGCCTAAACTATCGTGCTCTCGAGACAAGGTGCCACTTTCCGGACCGACGATATAAGCACAAGCAACACTTAATTATAAAGGTCATCTTTAAGTTTTAATCCATTTTAAAATGTGTCTATCTCAACAATCATCATGTAAATTACTGTAGTACTTTTTATCATTTTCAATTGCACAAATTGTGAACCTTGTGATGGTATCCATTACTTGTCAGATAGCTTAAACGAGCTTATTTCTTTTTTTTTTAGAGAGAGACACCAATTCCATTACAATAATTAAAAGATCACTTAGTTAAGTTAAATTTGAGATTTACTAAACTAACTTCGATTTATACATAAAACTATGCTCACTCCAATTGTTTATTATAACACTTACATAAACTTATATAAAAAAATCCTATTTGAGCACACACATTAGGAACCCCGCAATGGCTGTGAAGATTGCCCTGCTAAGATAGGTCAGTTCTCAATTATTTGTCAAAATAATTTTTTTAGCTTTGATTATAGTCTCTTATTATAAAACATCATAATATCATTTATATTTAAAAAACATTTACATTCAAAGCAAACAAACATTTTAAATACATATTCCTTATGTTATCATAGATTATCTTAACAATTAATCTAATTAATTATTAGTATTAAGCTATTTTAACTTAATCCTAGCAACATTAATTAGAATAAATCATATAATTCAATTACTAAGCTAAGTTGATTAAACTTAATCAATCTAATTTATTTTTAAGTCATTATAGCTTATTAGGTCAAGTTGAACTTGAGATTATTAACTAAGTTTATTTTATATCTAACTTCTATATTTAATCTAATTTATATTAAATTTGTAAATCCACTTAAATCATGATAATTTATCTCCTAACTAATATAACACATTAACTATCATTATTATTTTCATTTTTATTTTATTTTATTCAACATTTTATGAAGAACACGAACAGGTACACGATCATGCACTTTCCCATGTTTCTTTTATAAAAGAAACACGCCTAAACAAATACATCGTGCATTTCACCGTGTTCACTTATGGTTTTTTCTTAGAAAGAAGCATGGTTGAATATAACAACCTGTGTTCTAGTCATGCTTCTCTTTAAATTAAAATAAAATGAGAAACACAATGCAAAAATCGAGTCGTGTTTCATCTAAAGGAGAAGCCCTATTAAATAGTAAAACCATGTTTGGTCATGTTTCTTCCTTCAGTGAAAATAATTGAGAAAGACGATGTAATAGATCAAGTCGTGCTTCACTTATGTTTCTTCAATTTTTTAAGATGTTTAAAGATTAAAGAGAAACATGGTCTAATGTACGTAGCCATGTTCTATTCATGTTTTACTTAACATAAGAAACACACTTGAAACAGAGAGGAACATAAGGAGATACAACATCCTGTGTTTTAATCGTGCTATTCTGGGACTTGAAATCACTTTTTTTTAAACAATCAAAGAGAAGTATCGCGTGATATATGGGGCCATGTTCCAGTTGTGTTTCTTTTCTAATGAGTATTTTTCAAAAAATTTCAATGAAAAAAGAAGAGCAAAACCACTTATATCTTCTTGTGTTCATCCTGTGCTCTTTGCTCTATTTTTATATCTTGAAACACAATCTATTTCCTCCTTGTTTTACATAATTTTTCAATATCTAATATCTTATAATCCACATACTAGCCTAGAAACATCATCTCTAACATCTATACTCATATTTTACTTCATTTAACTTCAAATCATGTTGTGAATCCTTTAAACTATATATGCACATATTAACCTACAAAACTTACATGTTTATATATCCATTGTTTATGAACTTTATCACAATTCACACTTATATCCAACTTCAAGACATCATATACACGTAATAACAACAATGAAAATAAGAAAACAACAACACTTATCTTTTGGCACATGTGTAATTTTGATCTTCTTTTGTTTGTGGTTGGGCTACTTTGACTTTGTTTTCACTTTCTATCCTTTTTCCTAACTTCATTTTCTTCTATCATCTTGTTGAAATTGAGATTGAGTGTTAATTTCTGAGAAAGAAGAGAGAAGAGATGAGAAGAGAAGAGAAGAGAAAGAAAGAAAGGAAGAAGGAAACAAAGAAAGAAAACAAAAAACGAAAAAAAAAAAGAAAAGGAAAAGGGAAAATAGAGGATAAGAAAGGGAAAAAGGAAAGGATAAAAGGAAAAGTAAAGATATTTTTAGGATAAGAGTATTAAGCTTAGAACTTTCAGATCAATATATTCAATTCTGAAAGTGTTTACAAAATAATTTCAGGATTTACACGTTAGAAATTAAGCCCTTAAAATAGGAACTTACTTAGATCAAATTGATATTCAATTTGAGCTTGGTTTAAAAAACTAATATTTTTTAGGTAAGCAAATGATTTCAAAATTGATGGGACTAAAGGAATTAAGGATATGAAATGTTGAGCCAAAGTTTAGGGATTTAAGAATTCACTAAACATTTAAACAACATGTTTAAGAGTTTAAGGATTCAAAATCTCAAATTTTACTTAATTAATCACTAATCTAATTTGTCAACTTGTCTAATTACATTCAATAATTCATTTGATTTATTTAACTTATTTAAGCTCAATTTCTAACTTAGGTGAAGGTATGGAGTATTTCACATTCTTTCTTGTTCCTTAATCCTCTTGGGTGCGGTAAATGCCCCAGTTGGGTTCTTTATTCCAAGGGATGAGTAAAATATTTGAAATATCTATGTGAGAATGTATGGTACCCATTCTCTCATTGGTTCTTGTTTCTCTTGGGCATGATTATCATAAATTCTTTCTAACCCCGACAAGATGCGTAAATATCCATTCCGTTTGCATTCTAGGTTGTCCAAACTTGTACTTTTGCATATGATTAAATGTCTCATTGCATACGTGTGCTAATTAAACTTGCTTTTATTACTTAAAGTGTGGTCTGGTGAGGTTAGGTTATCTCAATGAGCTATGGTTCGCCCATTCCCTAATAGTATTTGTGCAGGGATAACATATGCTAGGAGTGGGCTAAGAGTGAATGAAGAGAGAGTTCTTTCTCAATGAAGTCTTGGAAGATAGGCATATGAGCTTAGGATATAAGCTATATGTTTAGTATATAAGTTCAGACTCTGTATTGTAAAACATAAACTTAAAATATGAATTAGATTGGTTGTATAATTATTTGAGTTTATATTATGAAAATAGTATTTAATCTTACTATTTTGGTAGGGATACGATTTTTGTGGTTTTAGTGGACTATGAGATATCTTATCTCCTTAGTTATCAATGTGTATTTATATAATTAAAACTCGTGTAGTAAATATTAAGTAGATTTTTGCAACCTCTGGCTTGCAAGTTGCATAATGGTTATCACATTACGTGATCACACGTGATATGATAACTTTAGACTAATTCTACTGGACCCCTATTAGAGTCGAGATAATGTTTACTTGAATTCGATTCAAGAGTATTTGAGTCAAGATCGAGCTACTTGAGTAGTTTATCGAACCAAGCTCGAGCTTCGTATGTTTAGTTCGATTAGTTTGCAAGCCTAATCGAGCTTTATCGAGTTCGAATTGAGTATAAATATTAATCAAATAAATTGAGTTTGGCTATTAATATTATTTGAATTAAAACTAAAAATATTTTACAATGTAAATTGAGCATAAACGAGCTTAACCAAGTCAAGCTCGAACTTATGTTGTATTACTTCAAGTCAAACTCGAGCAGCTCAAGCCTTAAAATTTCAAGTCAAGCTTGAGCTAAAGCTTTGCACTTGTACCGTCCTGACCCAACTCGTTTGCAACCCTAGCTATTGCCTTATAATAAGCAAGATTCATGTTGTTATGTATTAGTTCTGTATGTATATATGTTTGTGAGACCAAGGCAACGTTCTTTTTTTCGGGGGAGAGGGTTGGGTAATAGGTGCAATTTAAATGTTATTTTGAAGACTTTAAGATTTTGGATCATTTAAGCACCATTGAGATGAATTACGAATAATGAATTGTTACAATTTATCTTTATATATTAGTTTACTTTACATAATTTTTTTGAAATCATGAATTGTAATATAATGGAAATAGAAGATATTAATATGAAACATTGAAGAATTATCAATTATTTATGATGTGTGATTTGTAGTTATTTTAGACCTTAGCATATGCATACTATACTGTAAATACATAGTGGTCGCATAGGCCATTGACTTATTAATCACTCTTATTTTAGTGAAGAATTCGTGGATATCAACTCTTTAATCTAATGGAACAATGAATTATATTTTGCATTGTATATTTGTATATGGTAACTACACTATTACAACAATTATAACAGTACTTGTGAAATTATCAAAATTACACAGAGATCGTATATTTTAAAATTTCTACACTTAAATCCCTTAAAAATAGTTGATACTAGAAAATTTTTCTACTAATACAATAGTGAATCAATTTTTCATCAATATACAAGTGTAATAATTCTCAATTGTTTTATTATTAGATTTGAACAAAGAAATAGTTCGACTAACAGATTATTACAATTCAATACTTATGTAAAAAATCGGTTTGGTAAAATATGGGAGGAAAAATTTTCTAGTTTAACATTATTTTAAGAGGTGTATGTTTGGTATTTTATAAATTTGACTTTTACAAAACTTGATGGTCCTACTAAATTTATCCTTTATTACAATCTCAATGACAAATTCTCTTGATGGCATCAAAGTTCTATAGTCCAAACACAAGATATGGGATTATATACACATAGTTATATAAAGTAGGAACCAATAATAGTGAATATTTGGAATCCTTTATTAACAAATTGTGTCCAATGAACTCACTTAGTTTTGCACACACACTTCTAGAACTTGTATATTTTTCCCTTCGAGTGAGTTAATCTAATAGACCTGCATCTCATGCTTTACTAAGGTAAGACTTTTGTTAGTAGGCTTATAATATGGTTATTTTGCCACTTTATAAGCCAACACATTAGTCATTTTAACTGCTTTCTTGAAATATGAATCTTGAAGCATGGGTTTTTGATTAGTCATGAGAATATAGATCCTTAGCATCCCTAAGGATGGATTGTTGTCATAATACAATTTAATTACTAACGATACTTTGATACCACTCCTCACTTAGAGATAAAATTTCTAATATAAATGGCTTCTTCAGTTGCCAAAGAAATTGTAATGTATTCAGACTTTCCAGTATAAGAAGTGGTCATCTCTTAGTTAAAATTTTTTAACAAACAACTTTGCAATTTAGGAACATCATGTAACCATGCTTGGGGTTTCATATTGTTCTAACGTGTCTAGAAGGTGGCACCTACATATCCTTTAACAACTAGTTTCGTTCTCTTTGTAGACCAAGAACATGTATGTTATTCTTTTTAAGAATTTGATAATGGTCTTTACTATAGATCTAGACACTCTTTCAGGTACTCATCATTCTTAAATAATGGAAACGATCCAACCATATACCATCATGGCATACAATATAAATTGATAGTTATAGTTTTAGCTACATTGTCCGTTTCATCATTTCCCATTCGTGTCTTATGAGACAATGCCTTAGAGAGATGTACACATATGACGTGGATAAAAATCTTTCTTGTAATTTTACACATAGGATTATTATATCCCCTCAATGTATGTGCTTATAATAAGTCGACATAGTTTTCTAGAATTTTTTTTGATAATATCTTAATTCCTTATATATAAACTTTTTAACCTAAGTCTTTTACGAGGAAGAATAATAAGATAGGTTCATCATTTATAATTAAAATGATATCATGAACATACAATATTAATGACATAGTTGTCCTCTCACTTATCTTCTTGTAAAATTAAGGAACTTTAAGTTTCTTAATTTACCTAATTTCTTTAACTGCTTAATCACATATTAGATTCTAGCGCCAAGAAGCTCACTTTAGCTCATGAGTGGGCTTCTTCACTTAGGTTCTATTGGCATTCTTAGTATTGAGAAACCTAGAGATTACCATGTAACTTTCTCCTTTGACTTTCCATTTGATTAAAAAGTCATGTTAAGATCTATATGCCAAGCCTCAGTCTTATAAATTGCTATCGCAAGTTACCGACTTCTTTTCATAGATACTTACATTCTCATTCATGCTAGTCTTCATTTTTAAAGACCTACTAACAATATGTAGGTTTTATCTCCACATTTGCATCCACCATATTCTATACTTGATTGGTCTACATGGAATCACCTTAAATGTTATGCCTCCAGCCATTTCTTTGAGTTTGATGAAGCAACATATGTATGTAATTATAAATTTCATTAATATTTATTTTACTCTCACTACTTTCTTGTCGATGAAATTTCTCTTTTTGAATGAATTAGATTGAGCAACAAAATCTTTACACACTAGGAGGATAAAACTAGTATCCTTTGGACTATTTGGAATATCTAGCAAACTTACCGTTAATAATCTTTACTATAAATTTATCAGAGAATCTACTCTTTTAGATATACCTCACAACCTCAGACCAATTAGATTCTTTCTTCTCCTAAACCGAGCCATTCCTCTTTCTATGACACTATTATGTGATGGTGCTATAGGATGTATGAGTAACTTTTAGGTAACCAATGGATTTTTTGGACAAGATATCCCGTGCCAAATCTATCACTTTAAAATACTTTTTTCTTCTTGCCAGCTAACTTTCTACTTTACTTTTAGATTATTAGAATCTTTTGGAAACCTTTAGCTTATGTGTCATTACGTAGATCCATCCATACCTAGAAATTACAAAGTAGTAAAATTTACCTCTTTTTGAATTGATAATACTTCGTACATGTCACAGTGTAAAAGTAAATAAATAAAAAGTAATTACTTTTTATTTTATTTTATATGTACGGAAAAGGGCTTTCGGAAGATAGAAATTTTCCAATTTCATGGCGGATTATTCGTTTGCATTCAAACTTGAGCCCGGCATGAAATTGCACTCAATGAAATGAATTGAACTCCATTTGAGTAAACTCAAACTTTTAAAAATTTAGTTTTGTAATAGTTAAATATCTTTAATATTGTTCACGTCAAACTAATTAACGTTTAAACTTTATTTAAGTTTAATTTAGCTTTTGAATGAATCAAATTTAATATTATAAGGCTCCAATCTAAACTAATAAATTATTTGAATAATTCGAATTTAACATAATTTTTAGACATATTACTTAATGTTAAAATAGAAGAGCAAGACATAGAATGTACACTGAGCATAATCTTTTAATTCAATTATCATTTTGGGTTTATTTGTATGATCTATTTTTTAATTAGTATCTTATCTACATCTATGTTTTATTATATCTAATCTATATAATCTATTTATGAATAAAAATATTTATATTTTATTTATATCAATTTTTAATAAATAATCTAACTAAAACAAATATAAATAAATATCAAATCCAACCAAATACCAGCTCAACTAAAGCCGAAAATGAAGACAACCCAACGTAAACATACTTCTATTGTCGTACACTTCCTCCGATGGTTTTGAAGAAATTGAGGGAGAAGCGCAGTGGAGGGCATAAATGGGGTCCATTCTTGAAGGAGGATGGAAGGTACTATCAAGGTGAAATGTATTTGTCTGTTGACAATGCACGAAAAATAAGGTGCTTGGCATTAGTTAAAGATGGTGATAAGGGTGATATTAGGTTTTTTAAATACAACCCTAAATTTCCCACTCCCTTCTCCTTTGATCTAATATCACTGTCATCCACTTCTAATGCCTTTGTGTTAACGATGCATCCAATGGATAATACCCATAAATTTATAATTAGGTACTGGGTATTGCACTTTTTTCCTAATGAATTTCATCAGCATGAGAAATTGAGACAATGTCTCTTCAGCATTCAACCAAAGTGTAGCTCTCTAACCCTATCTATAATTGAAAATGAGGTAAGCAGTTAGCACCTTGACTTGGCAGTACATAGCCCTTATTCAAAAGATCTTAAAGAATGATTATTAACTCTCTTCTCTTTTTACAGTGGACAAGAATGAATCCTCGGATTTGTCTGGACCTCCATCTCTTGTTAAAGAATTGAATTTAAATGTGAGGGCTGATCCATCAAGATATTTAATTGATCACTAATCTAATTATATCAACTTGTCTAATCACATTCTATAATTTATTTGATTTATTTAATCTATTTAAACTCAATTTCTAACTTAGGTGACGGTATAGGCTATTTCACATTCTTTCTAAGTTCCCTAATGCTCTTAGGAGTGGTAAATCTCCCAATTGAGTTTCTTTATTCAAGGAACGAGTGAAATGGTTGAAATATCTATGTGAGAATGTATGGTACCCATTCTCCCCTTGGTTCTTGTCTCTCCTAGGATGGTTATAATAAATTCCTTCTAACATCGATGAGAGGGCATAAATCTCATCTTGTTTGAATTCCGGGTTGTCCAAACTTGTACTTGTGCATATGATTAAATGTCTCATTACATATGTGTACTAATTAAACTTGCTTCTTATTGCTTAAAGTATGGTTTGGTCAGATTAGGTTATTTCACTGAGCTGTGGTTCGTCCATTCTCCAATAGTTTTTGTGCCAGGATAATATATTCTAGGAGTGGGCTAAGAGTGAGTGAAGGGAGAGTTCTTCCTCAATGAAGTCTTGGAAGATAGGAAGATGAGCTTAGGATATAAGTTATATGTTTAGTATATAAGTTCAAACTCTGTATTGTAAAAGATAAACTTAGAATATGAATTAGATTGGTCGTATAATTATTTGAGTTTATATTATGAAAATAGTTTAATCTTGCTAATTGGTAGGGGATTTTTCTGCGGTTTTAATGGTCTGTGAGATATCGTATGTCCTTAGCTATCAATGTGTATTTATACAAATTAAAACTTGTGTAGTAAATATTATAGATTTTTGCAATCTCTGGCTTGCAAGTTGCAAAACATTTATTACATTACGAAAGCACATGTGATATGATAACTTTAGACTAATCTTATTAGGCCCCCATTAGAGTCGAGACAATATTTACTTGAATTCGATTCAAGAGTAGTTGAGTCGAGCTCGAACTCCTTAAGTGGTTTATTGAGCCAAGCTCGAGCTTTGTATGTTTAGTTTGATTAGTTCGCGAGCCTAATCGAGTTTTATTGAGTTCAAGTTGAGTATAAATATTAATTAAATCAAATCAAGTTTGGTTATTAATATTATTTGAATTAATTATCAATGTAAATCGAGCATAAACGAGCTTAACTGAGTCAAGCTCAAGCTTATGTAGAATTTTCATCGAGTCGAACTTGAGTAGAGCTCAAGCATTGAAATTTCTAGTCGAGCTAGAGCTAAAGCTCAGCACTTATACCGTCTCGACTCAACTCGGTTGCAGCCCTAGCTATTGCATTATAATAAGCAAGATTCATGTTGTTATGTATGTATATATGTTTGTGAGACCAAGGCAACATTTGTTTTTCCGGGAGAGAGGGGGTGGGTAGTAAGTGCAATTTAAATGTTATTTAGACGAATTTAAGATTTTAGATCATGTTTAGCACCATTGAGATAAATTATGAATAATGAATTGTTACAATTTATCTTTATATATTAGCTTACTTTACATAATTGTTTTGAAACCATGAATTGTAATATAATGGAAATAGAAGATATGAGTATGAAACGTTGAAGAATTATCAATTGTTTATGATTTGTGATTTGTAGTTATTTTAGACCTTAGCATATTCATACTACAATATAAATACATAGTGTCGCATGGGCCAATGACTTATTAATCACTCTTATTTTAATTAAGAATTCGTGGATATCAAGTCTCTAATCTAATGAAACTATGAATTATATTTTTCATTGTATAATTGTATAGATAACTACAATACTTGTGAAATTATCAAAATTACATGGAGATCATATATTTTAAAATTACTACACTTAAACCCCTTAAAAATAGTTGACACTAGAAAATCTTTCCACTAATACAATAGTGAATCAATCTTTTCATTAATATACAAGTGTAATAATTCTCGGTTGATTTATTATTAGATTTGGACAAAGCAATAATTCAACTCAAAGATTGTTACAATTCAATGCTTATGTAAAAAATCGGTTTGGTAAAATGTGGGAGGAAAAATTTTCTAGTTTAACATTATTTTAAGAGGTGTATGTTTGTATTTTATAAATTTGACTTTTAATGGTCCCCACTAAATTTACCCTATTTTACAATCTCAATCACAAATTCTCTTTATAGCATCAAGTTCTATAGTCCAAACACAAGATATGGGATTATACACACAGTTATATAAAGTAGGAACCAATAATAGTGAATATTTGGAATTATTTTATTAACAAATTGTGTCCAATGAACTCACTTAGTTTTGCACACACACTTCTAGAACTTGTATATTTTTCCCTTCGAATGAGTTTAATCTAATAGACCTGAAGCATGGGTCTCATGCTTTACTAAGGTAAGACTTTTGTTAGTAGGCCTATAATATGGTCATTTTGTTAGTAGGCCAACGCATTAGTCATTTTAACTGCTTTCTTGAAATATGAATCTTGAAGCACTGGGTTTTTGATTAGTCATGAGAATATAGATCCTTAGCATCCCTAAGGATGGATTGTTGTCATAATACAATTTAATTGGACTAACGATACTTTGATACCACTCCTCACTTAGAGATAAAATTTCTAATATAAATGGCTTCTTCAGTTGCCAAAGAAATTGTAATGTATTCAGACTTTCCAGTATAAGAAGTCATCTCTTAGTTAAAATTTTTTAACAAACAACTTTGCAATTTAGGAACATCATGTAACCATGCTTGGGGTTTCATATTGTTCTAACGTGTCTAGATGGTGGCACCTACATATCCTTTAACAACTAGTTTCCGTTCTCCTTTGTAGACCAAGAACATGTATGTATTCTTTTTAAGAATTTGATAATGGTCTTTACTATAGATTAACACTCTTTTAGGTACTCATCATTCTTAAATAATGGAAACGATCTAACCGTATACCATCATGGCATACAATATAAATTTGATAGTTATAGTTTTAGCTACATTGTCCGTTTCATCATTTTCCATTCGTGTCTTATAAGACACTACCTTAGAGAGATGTACAGCATATGACGTGGATTAAAATCCTCTCTTGTAATTTTACACATTGATTTTTATTATTTCCTCAATGTATGTGCTTATAATAAGTCGACATAGTTTTCTAGAAATTTTTTTATATATCTTAATTCCTCATATATAAACTTTTTAACCTAAGTCTTTTACGAGGAAGAATAATAAGATAGGTTCATCATTTATAATTAAAATGATATCATCAACATGCAAGATTAACAACGTAGTTGTCCTCTCACTTATCTTCTTGTAAAAGACTAAAAGTAAGGTTCTTTAAGTTTCTTAATTTACCTAAATTCTTTAACTGCTTAATCAAATATAGATTCTAGCACCAAGAAGCTAGCTCACTTTAGCTCATGAATGGGCTTCTTCACTTAAGTTCTACTGGCATTCTTAGTATTAACCTAGAGATTACCATGTAAACTTTCTCCTTTGACTTTCCGTTTGATTAAAAAGTCATTTTAACATCTATATGACAAGCCTCAATCTTATAAATTGCTATTGCAAGTGAAATTCAAATTGACTTAAGGATAATTACTTCTAACAATATGGTTTTCTCATAGTTGATTCCACGATATTGAGTGAGATCCTTTATTACCGACTTCTTTTCATAGATACTTACATTTCCATTCATGCTAGTCTTCATTTTTAAATACCTACTAACAATATGTAGGTTTTATCTCCACATTTGCATCCATCAAATTCTATACTTGATTGGTCTACATGGAATCCATGTTAGATATTATGCCTCTAGTCATTTCTTTGAGTTTGATGAAGTAACATATGTATGTAATTATAAATTTCATTAATATTTATTTTACTACCACTACTTTCCTTATAGATGAAGTTTCTCATTTTGAGTGAATTGGATCGAGCAACAAAATCTTTACACACACTAGGAGGAAAAAACTAGTATCTCTTGGATTATTGGAATATCTAGCAAACTTATCATTAATAATCTTTACTATAAATTTATCAGAGAATCTACTCTTTAGATATAATTTATCAAAGAATTTACTCTTTAGATATAATATCTAGCAAACTTATCGTTAATAATCTTTACTATAATTTTATCAAAGAATCTACTCTTTAGATACACTTCACAACCTCGATTAACCATAACACCAATTGGATTCTTTCTTCTCCTAAACCATGATTTATATCATTATTTACTGCTTCGACTGCACAATCCTATAAGGTTAGAGGAAGATTTTTGTAACTTATGATTGATCGACCATATTCATTAAAGTGTCATTCCTCTTCCTAAAACGCTATTATGTGATGGTGCTATGGGATGTATGAGCAACTTTTTGGTAATCAATGGATTTTTTGGATAAGATATTCCGTATATGCCAAATCTATCACTTTAAAATGCCTTTTTCTTCTTAACAAGCTAACTTTCTACTTTACTTTTGGATTGTCAGAATCTTTGGAAACTTTTAGCGTATGTGTCATTAAGTAGATCCATCCATACCTACTCAAATTATCAATGGAAATTACAAAGTAGTAAAAGTTACCTTTTCTTGAATTGATAATACTTCTTACATGTCACAGTGTAAAAGTAAATACATAAAAGTAATTATTTTTTATTTTATTTTATATGTACGGAAAAGGCTTTCGCAAGATAGAAAATTTCCAATTTCATGGCGAATTATTCGTTTGCATTCAAACTTGAGCCCGGCATGAAATTGCACTCAATGGAATGAATTGAACTCCATTTGAGTAAACTCAAACTTTTAAAAATTTAGTTTTTTAATAGTTTAATATCTTTAATATTGTTCACCTCAAACTTATTAACATTTAAACTTTATTTAAGTTTAATCTAGCTTTTGAATGAATCAAATTTAATATTATAAAGCTCCAATCTAAACTAATAAATTATTTGAATAATTTGAATTTAACATAATTTTTAGACATATTACTTAATGTTAAAATAGAAGAGCAAGACATAGAATGTACACAGTACTGAGCATAATCAAAGCTGATAAAATCTTATCCTAGAAATAGTGGGAGTTAATCTTTTAATTAGATTAGCATTTTGGATTTATTTGTATGATCTGTTTTTTAATCGGTATCTTATCTATATCTACGTTTTATTATATCTAATCTATATAATCTATTTATAATAAAAATATTTATATTTTATTTATATCAATTTTTAATAAATAACCTAACTAAAACAAATATAAAATAAATATCAAATCCAACCAAATACCAGCTCAACTAAAGCCGAAAATAAAGACAACCCAATGTAAACATACTTCTATTCTCGTACGCTTCCTCCGATGGTTTTGAAGAAATTGAGGGAGGAGCGCAGTGGAGGGCATAAATGGGGTCCATCCTTGAAGGAGGATGGAAGGTAGTCATGTCATGTCAAGCCTGCGCACTACACGGGCTATATGTTTCCATTTCCATCTGTCCCCGGATAGTCCGCTGCAGTTCTTCTTCACCGTGTGTCAGAAAGCCTACCATTTTCGTCAAAGCTTTTATCAGAGTTCAGACGGGATCAAGATGAGTTCTTCCCAATCCCCATGCCACAGCCACACCAGACACCAACTTCTACTAGAATGATCATGTCCCTACAGTAACGTCTATGTTTATGGGTAATTAATGACCTGTTTCGGCACAGTTTCATTAGTAATTTTAAAGAGAAAACTATACATATAAAAAAAACTAATATTTGTTTTCTTTCTTTTATAATTAAGTGATCAGTATTATTGTTATTTTTTGCAAATATTACCTTTTCTCAAATATTATAAACATAAAGAGTTATTTATGAGCTACTTATGTTTGATTTGATTCGAACTTATGTAATAAATAAATTAAATTTAAGCCTAAAATAAAGTTTATATAATTAAATAAATTGAATTAGAGCTTTAATTTAGATTTGTAAACTGGCTCAGTAGCAACTCATTTAAATGTTAATAGGCTTGATTCTAAATTAAAAAAAAAAAAAAAGCTTAGATCTTAGGTTGTAGAAGTTGATTGTGTTTGATTATAATGACCGTTAATTTATTTTTAATCAGCAAGCATTCAGAAGAGTTTTCACTTTTTTTTTTTTGGGTCAAGATGAATTTGATATTGGGTGAACGTTTTGTTCTTTGACAATAATAGATTGTAGATTTAGCTCTTCTCAAAGAATAAAAGAGGTGGACATTTTGTTTTTTACTCAGTAGGCACGTGGCTTTCGCCTGGCAATGGTCATCTCACTGCAAAAATTTAATAATAGAGGGTTATTTTTTTTATAATATTTCCTATTTATTTTACTTATAATATGTGGTATATATTATATAGCAATAATATTTTTGCACCTTCTATTATAATAATTTACCCCAAAAAAACATTCTATTGTAATTATATTAGCTTTATTATAACTATATTGTTTATAACTTGTAAATAATTCTTGTACTCAAGCCACACTAACATCATCTCATTATAGTCGTTAATAGTCGAGATTCCCATTATTATAACTTCTTCATCAAGTAATACTTTCTCTCGGTTTACAACTTTTCAGTTTTCAGTTTATCTCGGGACTTCTTTTGCGGGTAACTAATGGACGCCACCTGTCTAAGAAATGGTACTTGTGTAGAGGCTGCGATCATTGCATTGGAGTACACCAAATTTTTTGACGGGATAGTCCCTTTCATGTATACAAAAGATACTAGTAATATAACACCAACATCCAAAACCTATCCTCAATATTTTTAGACATGGTTTGGCTTCATCCTAACATATTAAAAAGTTAAGAAACAACGAATAAAATTGGATTGAATGGAGTATTAAATTACGATTGAATCAGCTTATTCTCAAAGAGGGATTAGGTTCAACCAGGTTGAATTAGATAGTTAATAGGATTTGAGAATATTGCATATTTATATAATTTAACTATATTATTTATATCATAATTATACCATCAAAAACAATTTTAATTTTAGTTTTTAAAGTTTGAGTGTTTTCCATTCTAAGTCTTTAATATAGTTATCTCTTTTTTTTTAATTTAGATCTTTAATGTTTACAAACATTAACAAGTTAGAATTTTTCGTAAAATTGTTGTTAACTTTCTTATGGGTATATAGCACATGGCTACTTTGAGTGGTTCATATAACTATATTAGATTAATATTATGATAAAATATAAAAGTGTTGACAAAAGATAAAAAATGCAAAAGATCCAATCATCTTAAAGCTATGGTTGGTTGTAACTAGGAGTGTGTGTGATATGGTTTGAAAATCTCCTAATACAATAATTTGAGATTGTACAAGACTTTGATAGGAATTTCTAAGTTCAACAACTACTTTTCATCTCATAGAAAAAATGTATAAATACGCTTCTTATTTGATTTGCCCGTTGTGCGTTGGACCAATAAATTTCGTCTACAATTAATGTTGCAATGGCTAGTTTTCTGAGGATTACTGTCTATCTTCACATGTTGTCCGAACGATACTTGAAACCCTATAGGAAAAAACATATATTGGTTGGACGCCAAGCGTTATTATTTGACTGGTAGTGCCAAGAAATGCACAACCTTACTCTTGGCAATAATTAAGTTATATAGCATCCGGATGCTAAGCTTGCAACGTTCAGACGGTAATTGTATGCTATGAAACTTATTAGAATGGCATGCAAACATATGTCCAATTGTGAAGATAATATATATATTATAATATATATATTACATATACACTTGATATATTTCAAATATTTGTCAAATTTTCAAGATTTAAACTTTATAATATTTGTCTCATAAATATGAACAATAATATTTGAAATTAATTACTTACATAAATAAATATGTAAAACATATAACAAGGGAAAGATTTCATCCATTATAAAATTATAATTGTACTAAACTATAATTATATACTAGACTCTATAGAATAAAAATATATTATCCTAATAAGAGGCATAAATTTTAATTTTTGGTATACTTTTAATTAATACATTATTAATTATATAAACCAATAAGTAGCTAAATAGTACAAGTTGATTAATTAGTAAGACAAAAAGAAAAAGATAAAAAAAATGTTTAGAATACTGGAGGCTAAAATTTAAAAATGATCTTATTTGTAGACACACTACAATTGAAACATGATATTACCTAGGGATGAGGAGTAACCGTGTTGTATAGGGTACCCCCCGATTCTGCTAGACTGGGTAGGTTTGGGTACAAAAATTTTGAAACTTGCTCTAATAAGCTGAGATACATGTATGGGCTTTTCATATCCTATACTTATTTTGGAACCTATACTTTATTAAATATAAGGTATAGGTTCTTAAGTGGGACCTATTTGGGTCAAGTCACTTACCTACACTTTTTCCACCTACAACTTATAACTTTGATACATAATCTACCACACTTACAACTATTACACCTACAACTTTTTAAACAAACCTACAACTTTATACAAGATCCAAGGTGGATCTTACATCTTCCCTATAAGTAACTTGACTCAAAGTTCAACTCGTTCTTGAGTACCATATACCTACCCCTATATAGCTAGATAAAATAATATTAAATTATTAATAATAAAATAATATTATTTATTTTTACTAATTTTTTTGGTAACATAAATATTATTTAAGACAATAATACTTCTTCGTTGTCTTGACTATTTAGTTTTTAATAATGCTACATTCCTTTAATTGCCCTTAATGGGCCTTAGCATAAAAAAATATTTATGTATTATTCAAGGATAAATTCAATTACAATTTTTTTAATGAATTTTTGGTATTCGTTCTTTTACCATTTTAGTTATTTTCCTTTTTGTTTCTCCTTCAATTAAAAAAAGTTACATGTTTTAACTTTCACATATAAATAAATTCCCCATATTACAAAACTTATGATATAAAGAAATTCTTTTTAAATTACTTTTTACTAGCTGTTTATTATAAATATATGAAAATAAGGAAATTTTACATACTATATAAAATTATATATACTATTGTAAACTTGAAACTTAAGAAATAAAAAAGTTTCATAAAAAAATTATAGGTTCCACATAGTAACTTGTACCTTATACAAGTAGGTATGAGATACTATCAAACAAGTTCTAGGTAGAAGAATGGATACCCATACTTTACGAGACAGAGAATGGATAAGATTTCTTTACTTTACCTACTCTGTACTTGTCGATCCCTAATATTACCATTCTAGTTGTTTTCTCATGAATGATATATATCTAAATAAAAAAATTTAAAATAATTAAATTAATTTTAATAAAACAATTAATAGAATTTTTTTTTCTTTTTAAAATTAAAACGGTTCGCTTTAGGTGCTGAATTGAACTGTGAATCATTTACTTTCCATCGAACCGAATTGCAAACTATACCATTTAAAAAAAGAATCGACATTTCGATGCAATTTGGTTTGATTTGTAATTCGATTGGCTTTTCTACGTAGACCTAATTGTAATGACTATCTTAAGGCCTTGCGGATGGTTGGTAGCTACTTTTCGCTTTTGCGGGTGGACTTCTCTTTTTCCTTTGCTCTATTGTAATTTTTGTTATAGTTTTTCCCCCCTTTATTTTTATCACTTTTGTTGATATAATATAATATATAATATATATATATATGGTGTTTAAGTAAATTAATTTTGTGGATTAGTTAGGTGTCCTCATGTGCGGTTTGCTGGCGGAAAACGTAACGGAATTACAATGGTTTATTTCGTGAGTTTTATTATATATTGAGATTCAAATAATTTATTAAATAATAAATAATTAGGAACTCTAATAGAAAGCCCGTCAAACATCGAAAGCTTGTCGCCTTGTCCTTTTTCCTTCTAACGATACGTTAAGATATTTTGTTAAAATGTTAATAGTAGTAATCTATTAAGGAGATGCATTGGTTTTTTTTCCTTCTCTGATCCACTGTTGCGCTATACATGATTTGGGAAGAATCACGTGGAATGGTACATATGAGTGATTGAAAAGAGGCAGATAAAGGAGCAAAGACAATCTCACTAAATTTAAACACACGTGATGAGTAAAAGAGTTAAAAATTATACAATTGTACTAATAATAAAAAACGATATGTTATTGATTTAAACAAGTGTTTGATTTTTTGATTTGGAAATTTAACAATACAATAAAGTTTTCCCTAAATTCTATATTATTCGAGTGAAGAAGAACAATAAGTATTTATATAATTTAATTACCAACGTTATTGGCTAGATCATACATCAACAATGGCTATGATTAATTGCTTTTATTGATAGATCTCGTAGAGGGCTTCTTGTGAGCCTTGGTGAGTAGGGTTGACCGATCCATACTTCCGATCCTGGTTCTGGGTTGCTTTGACTATAATAGCTGTTGAATTGTGAAATAGTTTATTTTTCATTTTTTCTGTTTAACTTTAATCAAGTTGTTGCCGTGTTAAATTATATGCTTCTTTCTCTCTCTCTCCCATCTATGTCTAATATGCGTTTTATTTTTTCCAGATTCGTATAGTTTCCATTTGACCTTTTCATTTTCCAAACATCCCTTGGCATTGTCTAGTGTTTTCAAATTTGTTTTCTTCTTCTTCTTCGTTATTTTAATTTGTTGATTTGGTTGGTTGGCGGGTCAATGGTCTTGAACCATGTATGACTAGGTTACTCACGATCTCTTAGATGAGTCATGACCTATATGACTAAATCGGTCAATAGGGTTTGACTAGTCATGCTGTGTCAAACCAAGTCAAGTTTAACTTAGTTGGAGTCAAGGTCTACTAGCTTATTAAAAAGCTTTTTAGTACATGAGTTTTTTCTTAAGAAAACTTGAAGTAAATTTTAGCTTGTACAACTCTGAATCTATGATGTTAAGTTTCTCATAATTATTCTAAGATAAAAATGGTATTTGACTCTTTAGGAGCTTATCAACTAACCTAAAAATCTAAATTCAACTAATAGCCCATAAACTGAAGTTAACTCTCTACTCAATACAATATCCTTGCTATGCAAGGAACTTGAACTGGTTGCACTCCAAATTGTTAGAAGGAAAGAAGCTACAAAGTTAACTCTCTACTCAATACAATATCCTTGCATAGCAAGGACTTGAACTGGTTGCACTCCAAATTGTTAGAATAAAACATTGGTCAACCGTCAAGGGTGGGACGCGGCCCGTGGAGCACGGTAATTTCGCTGGACACAAAGACAATAATATGACATCACGCTGCCTGTACAGGATGAAAATTTGCTGATTGTTGTCTTACCTTCTCCCAACTAATAAATAATTATAATATATATAAAAAATGATAGAACCTATTTACTATATTTGAAAGATATATTTATTTAGCACGTGTTAATTATTTATTTACTGAAATGGGATGAAAAAACTATATTGAAGACAGAAAATATTTTTCGGCCTGTACAATCCCAATCTAGTCTTATATTTTATTTTACCCAGTCCATGTTTTGAAGAATATCCCTGAGCATTGCAGCAATGCCAACCTAATGTCAAATCAGGCCCCGAAATTGAAAGTGGGATTTGGGTTTATGATAAAAATAAAATAAAATTTCAATTTGTTTTAGATAAAGCAACATCGAGCATACCACTATGATATGTCTGAATAATTAATACAACATTTCAAAATTGATGAAAGTTATGAAATTAGAGAAATGAAGGAGAAACAAAAACGATAGGATCTGCCATCTTCTTTGTATCTCCGATTGAGTGAACTACATATTTCATTGACTAACGGTTTTTTTTTTTTTTTTTTTAAATTTTTACTCGGTATATGAGGCAAAACATATGTTTGAAGGATTACTTGGACATTAATTAATGAATTTAGACAATCTCAATAAGTAAACTGAGAAGTTTAAAGATCATAACTTTATGGAAAACATATAGATAATTATTTTCTAGACATACTATAAAAAATGGATTAGATAAAGAAAAACACTTTACAAAAACATACTCGTACATCTTTTTCAACAAAAAAACAGACATATTACCTTATAAATGTAGACAATTTAGTTAATTACTTTGTGGTTAAGAATTTTTGGGAACTTTTTGGAAAAATAAAAAAAATATTGTAAAAATGAGATAGACACTAATTACAATATAAATTCATATTTCTGTGAAAAAGAAGAAAAATTGGACTTTTCTATACATAAATTTAATTCGAATTTAGAAAAATTCCTTGACATATATAAAGAGAGACATAGGTATATTGAATAGACACTCCTAGATTATGAATTTTTAAATTGTGTAATGGGGACTCTTGAACAATTCTGTGACGCTCCAAAGGGTACCCTAAATGCGACAGTCCCCTACACTCAATATTGAGACTTAAGTATGACAATCTTAATCATCCTGAAAGTCTCGATGCCAAGTGTAAAGTGTACCTTCACAATCATAGTGGACCAACCTTAGATCATACCATTTAAACAGTTATACATAATAGAATTAAGAAAATAAATTATAACAATATAATTAAGGTTCATAAAACTATTAAGGAGTCTTTACAACATTAAGAGACATTCCCCTATCAAAGACAACTAAGTCTAATAAAGAGTCTATCATAAAACGATTTACACTTTTAAAACTTTTCTTGAAATCCATATCTACTTCTATCTTACACTTCTATCTATAATATCTTAGCTTGAAGGCATTACCTGGGTAAAATAACCTCTTGGTTCCAACTAAAGGTACGAGAGCTGCAAAAGATATCTAAGAGGGTATAAGTTACAAGCTTAGTGAGATTTATTTTCACAAATAAACACTCAACATTCAATTAATCAAAACAAGTTTATTTAAGCAATCATATGAGATGCACAAGTACGTGGAAAAACAATACATATGATTTTCGGAGAATCATATGTTTGAATGGATTTACCCCTCTATTTGGTGGTTAGGTGTTTCGGACCGTATAGGCCACCATAATATAACCCCATGATAGTTCTTGTTTAAAAAAAAAAAAAAAACATAATCCAACTAATGTGTAGTTTATTTCCGAGCCACTACAAAGTTGCTGGTATGTTTTATTAAGATGTTTTCTCATCACTAGTTGATTCAGACGATGCCTCGTTGCTTATAGAATTTACAGACTCTATAATCTCTTATTAAGCCTTTGTCCCACCAAAGGTATAGTAATAAATGCAATGAACTCACCCGATTATATGCATGAATCAATTTAATTAAGTACTCATGGTATAATTAAATATTTTTCTAGTGATCATAGAATTTGCAGACAATCATTCTTACACTAGATTAAGCATTCATTAAAAATAATTCCTGCCTCGATATACTTAATCACAGTTTCAACCAAGTATGTAAAGCACATGCATTTTTCCATTTTATATTTTTCTAATTCTAATTCCACTAATTCTACAAGCAAAATCATAAGTGCAAATATGCAATAAATAAACTCACTGGCCATTTGTGCAGATACTTTTAGTCAAGAAATCCTCGGGACATAGGAACTTGGTCTCACGTCACCTAAACAAGAGAAATACCCAAAATGAGTATTTATTGGAAGTTCTACTTAAATTTTAATTCTATTTTATTAAGTTTGTCAAAATTCGCATAGAGTGAGATTTAACTTAAAATGATCATAACTTGCTCATTTTAACTCGGAATTTCGTATATCATACACCAGTTTCTACCTACTCGAAAAGATCTATCTATTTCTAAGGTTATTTTCTACATAAAAGGTCATTTGGATTTCTAAAAGTTACGGTACAGAATCAAAACAAAAATACCAACCTTTGTAAAACAATTTCCTAAACTCATCATTTTTCAAAAAACTTTTAGCAAAATTATAGATATGTATATAGTTGAAAAATCCTTTGATTATATATATATATATATATATATATATAGACTTGTATTATATGCAAAAATTCCAAGGTGTTGTCTCAACGATTATTTTTCGTAAAAAATTCATCTTAAAGTTGAAACTTAAACTTACCAAATCTTTTTTTAAGTGTTTTGGAGAAACTTTATAATTTCTTAGGTTGTTGTAAACAAATATATTCTTATTTTGTTTTCCAATTTCTTTTCTAAAAGCAAAAAATTTTCCTTAACTTTGGTCTTTTACAATTTTGCTTCTAGTGATAAGAATAAAGTTTTCAAAAGTTTTCATTAAGTTGTTGATAACCTATTTTGAGTTATAGATTTGTCCTTAAAAAAATGGTTTTGATAAATAAGTTCTTTCCTCTTATGTTTTTATTTATTAACCTTAAATTTTATTTCTAAAACTTAGTCTTTTAATTTTTCTTTACCGATTTTATTTGAAAAAGAATCATCCTTTTAAGTTATTGATAAAAATTCAATGTTTTTGAACTTATTATATTTATGTTCTTTTTTTTTCATTGAAAATAGGTTCTTCCTTTAGAAACTTTGAAAATCATTATTTTTTCTAAGTAGGTCTATAATAAATTAGCAAGTTGATTTTGTCTTAACTTTGAAAACTAGTTTACTCCTTGGTTTTTACTATGAAGTTGAAAAGATTTTAATCTTAGGCTTTTTGTGAAAAATTTGTATACCAACAAATTATTTTTACTAAGCCTTAGATGTATCTTGTTATGAAAAGTGTTTATTTCCTTTATTTTTCTTGGTAAAAATTATTCTTATTGTTATTTAAGAAAACTTTAAGAAAGCTTGAGAATAGGTTGCAAAAATCCATTTTCTAAGTTGTTGATGACAACTCCTTTATTTAGTGACTAGTTACATAATGAAAAGTTTAGTTCCAAGTTCTTTATTTATTAAAAATATTTTTCCCGGATTCGCACAGTTTCCATTTGGCCTTTTCATTTTCCAAACATCCCTTGGCATTATCTAGTCTTTTCAAATGTGTTTTCTTCTTCTTCTTCTTGTTATTTTAATTTGTTGACATGGTTGGTTGGTGGGTCAGTGGTCTTGAACCATTTATGACTAGGTTACCCGCCGGATCTTTAGAAGAGTCATGACCTGTATGATTAAGTCGGGTTAATAGGATTTGACCAGTCGATGCTGTGTCAAACCAAGTCACGAGTTTAACCTAACTAGTATCAAGGTCTACTTAGGCTTATTAAAAAGCTTTTTAGTGCATGAGCTTTTTCTTAAGAAAACTTGGAGAAAATTTTAACTTGTGCAACTTTGAATCTATGTTGTTAAATTTCTCATAATTATTCTAAGACAAAACTGGTATTTGACTCTTTAGGAGCTTATCAACAAACCTAAAAATCCAAATTCAACAAATAGCCCATAAACTGAAGTTTACCCTCTACTCAATACAATATCCTTGCCATGCAAGGAACTTGAACTGGTTGCACTCCAAATTGTTAGAAGGAAAGAAGCTACAAATAAAACATTGGTCAACCGTCAAGGGTGGGACGCGGCCCAGTGGAGCACGATAATTTCGCTGGACACAATGACAATAATATAATATCACGCTGCCAGTGCAGGATGAAAATTTGCTGATTGTTGACCTATTCTGTTCTAATCCATAAATAATTACAATGTATATATGAAATGATTGAAATTATTTATTATATTTTAAGTTTTTCTTTTATTTTTTAAATTTATTTAACATATATCAATTATCTATTTATCAAGACAGGATGAAAACATCCTTCTGAAAACAGAAAATATTTTTCTGCCTCTGCCTGTACAATCCCAATCTAGTCTTATATTTTATTTTACCCGGTCCATGTTTTGAAGAATATCCCCGAGCATTGCAGCAATGCCAACCCAAATGTCAAATCAGGCCCCGAAATTGAAAGTGGGACTTGGGTTTATGATAAAAATAAAATAAAATTTCAATTTGTTCTAGATAAAAGCAACATTGAGATACCGCATGATATGTCTGAATGATTAATACAACATTTCAAAATTGAAAAGTTATGAAATTAGAGAAATAAAGGAGCAAAAACGATAGATTTGCCATCATCTTTGTATCTCCGATTGAGTGGACTATATAGTTTCATTGATTAATGGTTCTTTTTAATTTTTACTCGGTATATGAGCAAAACACATCCGAAGGATCGCTTGGACATAATGATTTTATTATTAACCCTAAATTAATTAATAAATTTAGACAATCTCAACAAATAGACTCAGAAGTTCACAGACCATCTTCTGTAACTTTGTGAAAAACATATATACAATTATTTTGTAGATAGACAAAGAAAAACAGTTTACAAAAACATACTCGTACATTTTTTTCAACAAAAGACATATGTAGACATATTACCTTATAAATGTAGACAATTTAATTAATTACTTTGTGGTTAAGAAATTTTGGGAACATTTTGGAAAAATAAAAAAATATTAAAAAATGAGATAGACACTAATTACAATATAAATTCATATTTCTATAAAAAAGAAGAAAAATTGGACTTTTGTATATATAAATATAATTTGAATTCGGAAAAATTCCTAGACATATATACAGAGAGACATAAGTACGTTGAATAGACACTTTTGAATTATGAATTTTTAAATTGTGTAATTGAGACTCCTAAACAATTCACACGATCCAAATTTGAGATAGCAATCACAGAAGTTGTTAGACTTATCTTAGAAGTATGAACAGCTCAGACCGTGGATGTGCATTACAATTCAGATGGCCACATATTCAGTACCATCAGAATGGTTCAAATACAATATAAGGCTAGTAATGCACAATATATACATTGAAGGAGAATATAAGCCTAGTTTCCCCCAACAAATAAAAATAAATTGTGAAGATAATTTGAGTCCACCACTTAGACTTGAAAACTGAATTAGCTATGAAATTGCTAAAACACAAAAACATTGTTTGGATGAATATTGTATGATTTTCAAAATAAGATTCACAACCTCTACTCTATACACTTTGGAATTATATTTCTCACCATTGAGACAAAGTACCCAGAGATAGTTGACAAGTATGAACAAGAGTTTATGAAAGACCTTGACAAAGTATGGATGGTGGGCACGAAAAGTTATTTTAGGTACTAAATTGATCAATTTTAATGTTTGGGTACTTAATTACATATTTTGTCAAAATTTAAGTACCATTCATGATATTAATCTTAGTTGTCACTCTGCTAACCCTTTCCCAAGTTTTGATCTTTCTCTCATTCTTACATCCATTCTAATGCCAAATATCGAATCTTTCTTCCTTTTCTTTCCCTTCTGTATCGTATTGTATGCTTATATTTTTCATCGGGGGATTTCATTGCTTTTTGAACAACATTGGATATATACTAACAAAGAAATTTCTAGGAAGAAATGGGAGTGTCTGAGGTAAGCAGAGACCTATTAACTCACTTTTTCCATTTGAATCATTATGATAGAGGTAGTTGTATTTATCTCTTTTTATTTTGTGAAATAAATTTGTTTAGCATATAAAATTATCAAGATGGAAGTTTAGGTTGCAGAAAAAAATTATTTTCCAAGAAAAAAATTATTTATTGTAATTATTTTAAATTTATGTAAAATTTAAGGAAAAGATAATTAAAAATAAATGGTCTTTTATCACGACATTTCAGGCATACTAAGTTTCTTATGAAATTGATGTAGTTGCATCAACCTAGGAAAAAAGTTTCATATTAGATGAAACCACCATAATAATGTTAACAAGAAATGAGGTAAAGGGAGGAAACTCACCAGTTACATTCCCACTCCCTAGATTGTAGTCTCTTAGGGCCTTCTCTTTGTACAAAAAAACATATTACATTCTTTGTGAAGTTCAAGTAAAAAATATTTTAAAATATTAAATAGTCTTCTATGACTGCATTTCATGTACATTAAATTTCTGTTGAAATTGATGTAGTTGCATCTATCTAGCAAAAAGATTTTCATATTTAGATGAAATCACCTTCAGTAGGGTTGTATTAACAAAGAATGAGGTAAACGAAGGAAATTCATGAGTCACATTCCTACTCTCCTGGATTGAGTAGTCTCTTCAGGGGCTTCTGTTTGCATAGATAGTATCTTGTGTTCTTTGCAAAGTTCAAAAAGCACCTATAAAACAACTCTTCTATAAGATGACGATCTACAAGGACATGAAATTTGAATAATATAAGAGTATTTACTTTTCACATATCCAATCTTCTTTCTTGAGTGGAAGATTTTCTTGTTCTTCCCTTAGTTGTTTTAGCCTTTCTTCAAATAACTCATTGCCTCGCAAACATCTAATATTCCTAGCAAATCTAGGAAGTGGAACTTAACAAATAAAGAATGAATTGGAGTTTTACCATAAAATTTTTAACTGAATCAAGATATATATATATATATATATATATTAATTGAAATGTCAAAATAAAAAAATAAAGTTAAAATAGATTTGTATGTATTTGAAATAAACTTCACAAATTAAATGGGTAAATTATATTGGAAGGTCACAACATTTGGGGGTAAGCTCATTTGAGATCATAACATTTTAAGTGGTTCATTTGAGATCATAACATTTGGAGAAGTGAGTCAATTGAGGTCACAAGTGACACATGTCATACGTGGGCATTTTTTGAGTTTTAATTAAAATTTTCTCAAGTTAATATGTGTCAGTAGTGACTTCAATTGATTAACTTCTCTAAATGTTATGATCTTAAATGTACCACTTGAAACATTGTGATATCAAATGAACTTACCCAAATGTTATGACCTTCTAGTGTAATTTACCAAAAGTTAAACAACACTCTCAGACATATTAGTTTTTATTTTAATACTTCTTGTATTAATAAATTAATACATACTTTCTAATCCCTAGGGTTGAGTTTTTCTTTTCTTTTCTTTTTTTAATTACTATAGTTAAAATTGAACTTTTATTTTGTTATTTTATTTTAAATTATATCAAATCTTGGCCGGTTGAGTTTTCCATAAGGTCATTATTATGACCCACGACCTGATCCTAAACCTATGGAGTAAAAAAAATCTACCAAACCCATCTCAACACTTTGTAGAGTTAAACCTTATAGGGTTTTTAGCAAGTTGGGTGAGTCGGACACCTTATAACAACCTGCTTGGTTGTACCCTTAATAGTAATCCTATCTCTCCCTCACGACACAATCACTATTTTGAATGTTCCTACTACGTATGTTAATATAATAGTGTACTTCAATAGAATTTTGCTTCTAAAAATAGCAAATAAAACCAAAAAGTAATTCATGTGCTTCCAATTTATTTCCTTCTTTTTTGTTTATAATGTGAGGACAAAAATTAGGAGTTTCTATGGTCCCATCAACGGGATTGTCCAGTCATTAATCTAATCATCAAAATGAATATAGTAATTAGAGTATTAATTAGTGATTTATTCATGATTGGATATTGTCTGAGCCATCGGATAGTGATAGCATCGGTCTTGTCAAAATTAGTGACAAAACAATAGAATTTCTCATGAAAATTTATTCTCTAATGTTGTGATTCTTATTGCATTAACTTTTATTACTATTTAGACTTCGCTTATTTATTTTTATAGTAAATAGGAATGTATTAATTTATTTAAACTTGAAATTTATTATAATTATTATTGTTTCTAGGTATTTAATATTTTATTATATAATTGTTAACTAGAGCTAATTTGTTTGACTGCTTTTCCACAATATGTTTTCATACAAGTTGGCTAGACGTAGAGATTCAGATTCCTACAGGGATGTCCTGTAGGTTAACCCCATGGAAGTGAACTCTTCCAATGGATTGTTCTTGTTTGGGATCTCAAGTTTAAGTTCAGCTGATCGAGACTCGGAGTCAACCTTCAGCCCCTTCCACTCTCCTCCACCACCACCCGACCTTCCAAAATCATATAAATAAATAATTTAGGATCACAATTACCACCTTAAGAAAATAATTTAGGATCACCATTACCACTTCAACAATTACCACCACAAATAATTGATAAGTTAATACAATACACCTAATCGAATAAGCTGTTGTAATAATGGCATTATTCAAATTTGTAGGCATTCCTTACTCAACAGGGAATGGTTTTTTTTTATGGTTAATTTAAACTTATATATATATATATATATATATATATAAACAGATAAAGCCATACATAGATGGAGTGAGAAGGTGAAAACCTTAATAGGGAATGTTTATCATGGTAATAGTAGGTGTCTTCATAATACTTATCCACCAAGAGCCAATACGCCTAATCTTCTATCAATTTTTTTATATGGTAAGGTGGATATATGTTATATGTGTTGTTAAAAATTATTCTATGGGTGATAGTAGCATGTTTTGAGGTGTATTGCTTTGGTTATTAATATTCTTGATATTTGCATTTTGGTTTCACTTTATGACTTTATCATTTTGTAGATGTGATTTTTATGAATATAAGGGATGCAAAGTGTGCGCTCCTAGACCATAGGACAAAGCTTTGGCATGTTAGATCGTGCTCTTGTATTTATAAGGTTAGTTTTTATTTAATTTATGTTTTTTTCTTATTTTTTAATTTCCCTTCTACTTGCAAGTTATTTTCACTTTAGTTCTATGTGGAGCAAATTTTGATCCCCATCGCTATGTGGATCATTTATTTTTATGTGGTGATAGGAGGTATGGTGTTAAGTTTAGCGGTCCATGATTGATATTTAGAAAAATTAAAGAACTTTTGATTGAAAAATATCTCTAATTGGTGAATTTATAATGTGATAAGATTTCCATCATTTGAAGTCTTTGGAACCAAACCCCTCCTTAGGAGGATAGACGAGAATATTTGGGTTGATGTGCATCCCCCTGCCATCGTCGTGTTATAGTTGTGCCATCATCATTTCAATATAAATAAACTGATTTTATTAAACTATTATATACTATTCTATTTTATGTATATTAACTAAATAAAATAAAAATTCATTAAAATAGTTTGAGGCAATATGTTTAAACTTGCAATTTATTATAATTATTATTATTTGTAGGTTTTTTATATTTCAAATTACATAATCTTTAATTAGAGCTAATTTGTTTGTCTTCCTTCCTATAGAATGTTATGCGAGCTAACCATATGTAGAGATTTAGATTCTTGTAGGGGATGGATCCCTTGTAATGTCTAACTCCATCATAGAAGTGGGCACTTCCAATTGATAGTTTTCCTTTAAGACCTTAAGTTTAAGTTCAACTATTCAAGACTTAGACTCGAACTTTAGCCCTTTCTATGCTCTTCCACCACCATCTCCATCTCTTGAAATCATAGGAATAAATAATTTAGGATGACTATTATCATCACAATAAAATAACTTAGGTTTGCCATTACCACCTCAACCATTACCATCATAAACAATCAATAAGTTAGTACAGCTAATCGAATAACCTGCCATGATAACGACATTATTGAATTTTGTAGGCATTCATTACTTAATAGGGAATGCTATCATGGTTATAATAGGTGTCTTTATAGCACTTATCCATTGAGGAGCCATAAGTCTACAGTTCTATCCATATTTTATATGGTTAAGTAAATAAGTGCTAAAAGTGGTATTTGAAATTACTGTGGGCAAAAGCGAGGAGTGGAGGAAGGGAGATTGTTAAAGGTATCTAGTATTGAAAATGTTTATTGTAGTTACTAATTTCATTGTTGTTACTAATATTCTTGATACTTATGAAGTTTTTTTTTTTTTATATATCGAAAATTTGTATTCTATTTTACTAACATTCATGATACTTATGTTTCCATGACAAAGTTTTATCATTTTAGATTGTGCTCCTATATTTATAAGGTTAGTTTTTATTTAATTTATGTTTTTTTTAATTTTAATTGCTTTTCGATAAATTTAACTTTAAAACTACATTTTCTACTTGCAGGCTATTTTCACATTGGTTCTATGTGAAGCGAATTTTGATCTCTATTGATGTAAGGATAATTTATTTTTATATGGTGAAATGAGGTACAATGTTAAGTTTAGAGGTGCATGATTAATACTTTTAAAGAACTTTTGATTGGAAAATAAACAAATGTGCCCCATAAAAATGTCGATATTAACATTGAAATTGCAAAAATACTCACATGTTGTCATTGTGCCATTGTTATGCCATCCCCATGCATCATCGTGTCATCATCGTTTCAATATAAATAAATTGATCTTATTTATATATTATATATTCTAGTATCCTATACATATTAACTAAGTAAAATGAAAAATTCATTAAAATAGTTTGAGGTAGTTTATTTAAGCTTGCAATTTATTGTAATTATTATTTTTTAGGGTTTTTTTATATTTTATATTTATAATCATTAATGAGAGCTAATTTGCTTGTATGTGTCTCTACAGTATGTTTCATTTGAGTTGGTCAGGGTTAGAAATTTAGATTCCTATAGGAGATGGATCCCCAGCAATGTCTAACTCCTCCATAAAAGTGTATGCTTTCAATGGACCATTTTTGTCTGAGACCTTGAATTTTAGTTCAACTAATTGAGGCTCGGACTTGATTTTCAACCCTTCCACTCTCCTCCACCACCCCCCCAGCTCCCGAAATCATAGAAATAAATAATTTAGGATCATCATTACAACCCAAAGAGATTAATTTAGAATCACCATTACTACCACAAACAATTGATAAGTTAGTACACCTAAGAATAATATGTTGTGACAACAATATTATTGAAATTAGTAGGCATTCTTTATTTAATATGGAGTGCTATCATGGTTATAGTATGTGTCTTCATATCACTTATCCACTAAGAGCCAATAAACCTTAAGCCTATCCATTTTTTATATGTTAGGTAAATGTGTGCTACAATTGATGTTTGAAATTATCTTATGGGTGATAACAGCACTTTGCGGGAGGGGAAGAGGGGTGGGGTGGGGGTGTTGGTTTGTTAGGGAAGGAAAATTTTGAAGTGATTTTTTTTTTTATTGAAAATGTTTGTTCTAGAAACTACTTCATGATATTTGCATTACAGTTTCACTTTACAAATTTTCATTTTGTAAATGTGATTTTTATGTTTATATGGGGTTCAAGCGTGTGCTCCTAAACCATAGGAGAAAGCCTTGGCATGTTAGATCGTGCTCCTATGTTTATAAGGTTAGTTTTATTTAATTCATGTTTTTTTTTTTAATTTTTCAATCGCTCTTCTACTTGCAAGTTATTTCACTTTATTCTATGTGGAGCGAATTTGGATCCCTATTGCTATATGGATCATTTATTTTTATGTGGTGATAGGAGGTACGATGTTAAGTTTAGAGGTCCATGATTGGCATTTAGAAGAATTAAAGAACTCTGATTGAAAAAATACAACAATACCCTACCCTAAAAATTTCAACGTTATTATTGACATTGCACAAATACTAATAAGTCATCACCATGCCATCTATGTGCCATCCCCATACCATTGCCGTATCATAGTTGTGCCATCATCGTTTCAATATAAATAAATTGATTTTATGTAAATATTATATATTTATTCTATACATATTAACTAAATAAAATAAAAATTTATTAAAATAGTTTGAGGCAACATGTTTAAACTTGCAATTTGTTGTTATTACTATTATTTGTAGGTTTTTCATATTTCAAATTATATAATTGTTAATTAGAGCTAATTTGTTTGTTCTCTTTCCTACAGAATGTTATGCGAGTTGGCCAAAGGTAGAGATTTAGATTTTGGAGGGGATGCACTTCCAATGCATTGTTTTCGTCTAAGACCTCAAGTTTAAGTTCAACTAATCGTGACTCAGACTCAACCTTTAGCCCCTTCCACTCTCTGCGATTATCTCCCCCTCCTCTCGAAATCATAGGAATAAATAATTTAGGATGACCAATACCACCGTACTAAATTAATTTAGGATCGCTATTATCACCAAAAACAATTGGTAAGTTAGTACACCGATCCAACAATTTGTCATGATAATGGCATTATTGAATTTTCTAGGCGTTTATTACTTAATAATGAATGCTATCATGGTTATAGTAGGTATCTTTATAGCAATTATGAGAACCAATAAGCCCTACGGTTCCATCTTTTATATGGTTAAGTAGATACATTACTCTGCGGGCAATAACAGTAGCGAAGGGGGAGGGTTGGGGGTTAAAGGCATATAATATCTTTATTATGAAGTTTTTTTTTTTCCTCATTGAAAATGTTTATTGTAGTTACTAATATTCCTGATACTTATGAAGATCTTTTTCTATATATTATATATATAATGTTTATTCTATTTACTAATATTCATGATACTTGTGTTTTATTTTCATTTTACTACTTTGTTATTTTGCAAATGTGATTTTTATGATTATATGGGGTGCTACTGTGTGCTCTTGGACCACATGACAAAGTCTTAGCAGGTTAGATTATGCTCCTATATTTATAAGGTTAATTTTAATTTAATTTATGTTTTTTATTCTAATTTCTTTTCGATAAATTTAACTTTAAAATTACATTCTCTAATTGCAGGTTATTTTCACTTTGGTTCTATGTGAAGCAAATTTTGATCCTCATTGCTATAAGGATCATTTATTTTTATGTGGTGAAAGAAGGTACAATGTTAAGTTTAGAGGTTCATGATTGATACTTAGAAGGACTAAAGAACTTCTGATTGGAAAATGTAACAAATACACATGTAAAAATGTCAATATTAACACTGACATTGCACAAATACTCACATGTCAACATTGGGCCATTGGTGTGCCATCCTCATGCCATCGTCATGCCATCATCATTTCTGAAATGTCCCGTAAATCTATTTTAAAATCATGGACATTTAGTCATCTTAATATGTTTTTATTATGGTTTTATTTTGTTATAATTTTAATATATCTTGCTTTAGAAGGAAAACTACACCATAGCAATAAGAAAAAAAATCATTGTAAAAAAAAAGTAAATATATTATCAAGTTATCAAGATCTTGGTGATAGGTATCTGGTTTTAAAAGGAATAGGATTCAAAATCAATCTAAGGTAAAAATGTAAACATTAAGTTTGTTTTTTTAGTTATAAAAAGTTTTAGTTTTATTATTATTGTAAATAATTGATTAAAGTATTGTTCTATTGGATATATATGACGTCTATTAGAATATCTCAATAATTATTTTATTTTAATTAATATAATGTGAAGTCAAATATAATTAAAATAAGACATAAAAAAATACTGATATTTCTTTTCAAGACTACTAAATGATCATCCTTCCTATTTACATTATAGAATTTTTAAAATAAAAAAATAATGATACTAAATGACAATAATAATGACATTCATAAATACATCTTCTGATATTAATCCATAATAATCTATATAAACGCTGTCCCAAAAAAAAAAAAAAGAAAAGAAAAACCTAGCTAAACAAATAATCAAAACCAATGACACATCGATAAATATAAATAACTTCTTAGAAACCTGTTGAAAACTTCTATATGTGTATATATATATAATATATATTAATCTACACAATGTCTTATTAAAATTTTAGATGAAAACCTCCATATCCTCTAGATCTCCAAAAACTTTTTTATTCCACAATTCCCAAAAACCTACAATCAATAGAGGAACCTTGAGAAAATTGCTTAGAACTAGGTTTAACATTTTTGAAACCTATGAAAGGATCGACAAACTTTTCTAGAGACATTGGTGTTTCATATAGCTTTTGGTAGAGAAAAAGATTGTATTTGAAGGTTACCTTAGATTGATCTGTTTATGAATTGGAGAAATTCAACAAAGTTGGACAAGAAACATTAATAAGATAGCACTCACAATTAGATTCAAGACTTTCATTGTAAGGGATTCACTATTCTAAGTACGTAGTGACATGCTTGTTGCTTGCTTGGATAGAAATTGCTAATAACTTAACCAATACATAAAGTTGGCTAATAAAGTATGTTGCTTGCTGTTTGGTCATCTCGAGTCAGAAAGCGACGCCCTTAACATGATAGTTAGGCACTTAAGCCATCTTGTTATGGCTTGGCGGATAGTTGATGGGGGAAATAGTATCGGGTCACCTAAATAAAGAGAAGTAATATTAGGCGTAGTTTATAGGAGTAGGACTCATCGAATTATATGATATAGATAGACTGTGACGATAATGTTTGAATAACAGCTGTGAACCTAAGACAAGACTAATTTTTATTTATCTTTTTGGGCGAGAGATCGACTACTCTCATTAACTAGGTCTTCCATTGTGTTGCGTGAAGTTATGAGTACTCCTATGTTACTTATTGCATTTAAATTAGATATTTAAATTAATATTTGTTGCATTAGTATATGATTGCATGTGCATATTGTGGATGTTTGCGTTGCTACGTATTGGACTTTGGCTCACCCTTTTAGGGAATTTTTCTTTTTAGATACGGGAGAAGCTTATGTGCTATGATGATGACCTCGGCTAATGGGATCAGACTTTTGCTTTAGAGTTTCAAGACATAAAATAAAGGATTATTTTAGTTAAATATTATTACTCTAGTTTAGTGATGAATCATTTAAAATTGTAAACATGTAATATGTTGACATTCATAATGACATATAATATTTCAAATTCTTGTTGATTATTTGGTATATGTGGATTTTAGTTGTTTTGAGGCTTAGCATATTCATACAGGTATGAGTATGTGGTGGACTGCTCATGTTCTTCGATTTTGGGGCGTGACAATTTAAATATAAATAAATTGATTTTATCTAAATATTATATATTATAGCATCCTATACATATAAACTAAATAAAATAAAAAATTCATTAAAATATTTTGAGGTAGTTTATTTAAACTTGCAAATAATTATAATTATTATTGGTTTTAACTTTTTTTATATTTTATACTACATAATGATTAATTAAAGCTAGTTTATTTGTATGTTTCTCTACAACATGTTTCATCTGAGTTAGCTAGAGGTAGAAATTTAGATTCTTGTAGGAGATGGTCCCCTGTAGTATCTAACTCCTCCGTAGGAGTGTACTCTTTCAATGGATGACTTTCGTCTGAGTCTTGAGTTTATGTTCAACTAATTGAGGCTCGAGCTTGATTTTTAGCCCCTTTGACTCTCTTCCACCACCACTCCCAGCTCTCGAAATCATAGAAATAAATAATTTAGGATCAACATTACTACCCTATAGTTACCACCACAAAAAATTGATAAGCTAATAGACCTAATCGAACAATATGTTTTGACAACAACATTATTGAAATTTGTAGGCATTCTTTATTTAATGAGGAATGCTATCATAGTTATACTAGGTATCTTCATAGCACTTATCCACTAAGAGCCAATAAACCTATAGTCCTGTTCTTCTTTTACATGGTAGGTAAATCCTTGCTATAGTTGATGTTTGAAATTATCTTGTAGGTGATAGCATCACGTCCGCGAGGGGGGACGGGGGGGGGGGATGGGGTGGTGCGGTGTGTGTTATTTCGGTTTCACTTTAAGACTTTTTCGTTTTGCAAATGTGATTTTTATGATTATATAGGGTGCTAGTGTGTCCTCCTGGACCATATGACAAAGTCTTGGCGAGGTAGATTGTACTCTTATGTTTATATGGTTAGTTTTTATTTAATTCATGTTTTTTTAATTTTAATTGCATTTCTATTAATTTAATTTTGAAATTATATTTTCTACTCTTAGGTTATTTTCACTTTAGTTATATGTGGAGAAAATTTTGATCCCTATTGCTATTGGGATCATTTATTTTTATGTGGTGATAAGAGGTACAATGTGAAGTTTAGAGGTCCATGATTGATATTTACAAGAATTAAAGAACTTCTTATTGGAAAATACAACGAATACTTCCCCTAAAAATGTCAATATTAATAATGATATCGCATAAATACTAACATGTCATCATATGCCATTGGTGTGCCATTCCCATGCCATCATCGTGTCATTGTTGTGCTATCATCGTTTCAATATAACTAAATTGATTTTACTTAAATATTATATATTTTATATTATATACATATGAACTAAATAAAATTTAAAAGTAATCAGAACAATTTGACATTGTTTATTTAAAATTACAATTTGTTGTAATTATTATTGTTTGTAGGTTTTTTATATTTTATATTAAATAATCATTAATTAGAGCTAATTTGTTTGTCTGCGTTTCTACATTATGTTTCATCCTGGCTGGCCAGTAGATGGATCCCCTATAGGTTTTAACTCCTCCATGGAAGTGGACACTT
Organism: Combretum micranthum; assembly: GCA_024138025.1. Taxonomy (NCBI): domain Eukaryota; kingdom Viridiplantae; phylum Streptophyta; class Magnoliopsida; order Myrtales; family Combretaceae; genus Combretum; species Combretum micranthum. The sequence continues at coordinate 129,806 of JAMXBD010002239.1, forward strand.
CTAATGGATTGTTTTTATCTAAGACTTGTGTTTAGTTCAATTAATCGAGACTCGAACTTGACATTCAACCCCTTCTTCTCTCCTCCCCCACCTCCTAAAATCATGGAAATAAAAAGTTTAGTATCACCTTTACTACCCTAAGAAAATAATTTAGGATTACCAGTCATTGACTAAATGACTAGGTGCCTGGATGAGAAAGAGTCCCCTCTTACAATGGTGCGGTTCCATAATCGTCATGTGGGCAATTATGACATGGATGATTGAGGGTCTTCTCTTACAGTAGTATGTTGCCAAGGTCATCACATGAGGACTGGAATAAGGACAGAACGTATGCTTTCAAGATTATCACGTGAAGTTGGGACATGGATGGTTGATAGCTTCCTTATATAGGTGTGGTCCCAAGATGCCATCCATGCGGTTGGAACACAGATGACTAAGAGGTTCCTCTTTAAATTATGAGGCTCCCGCAATCATTAGGTGAATGAGTTTAACATAGGACGATTGAGGGTGTCCACTCTTATAATCATATGATTCGTTAAACATTGCAAGAATGGTTGATTTTGTCAATATTTGATTCTTGTCACCTACGTTCAAGCAAAGTGATACCAATAACAAGCATAATATCAAAATTATCAAGATCATAAAGGTTATAAAGATTATCAATGTCGTCAAGAATATCAAAATTATCAAGGGTATCGAGACTAACAAAATTATCACCGCGTTCAAGATTATTAAGACTATATGCAACCACATCACTCGATACTATGATTTTATTTCAAGACGATACTATAAATCAATACCAAGAATATGGATAGTTAAGGATGAAATCATCAAATGCAATAGTGATGTTATGCACACACATGTAGATACATATATATCGTGGTGTCACTTAAACTTATGCCACATATTTATACTTTGTCCTAGAACATTCTAGTAGTGGTAGCTGTGAATTTTCTAGACTTGTTGGTTGAAATATTCTAGAAATATTGGTTGAGATTTTTTTTAGATTATGTAGGTCGATATTTCTAGATTATGTAGTTGGTAATGTTGGTACCAACTACCGGTATCAAACCATGCTTGATGCTCCCTATAAATTGATGTACATTTGTGCAATTTTGGCAACATGAGTAATCGAAAAATATACACAATAACAAATTATCAATTCTAGTGTATCTTAAGAGTGAGACTTTTGATGTATTTGGGGATTAGGTTTTAGTGATTTCTCTTTTGTAAATTGCTTGTCTTCTCTTTTAGTGGGTTATTACTCTTCTTCTTTTCATTACAATCTTCTGTCTTTCCATAATATTTCTAAATCTTCTCTTTTATCTCTGTCATAATTTATGATAACCACTTCAATCTTCTTAGGCTGTAACAAACTAGTATCAGAGTCGAGAGATTGGGTTATTGTTTTATAATGGCAACAAAGTGTGGGATTGAGAAATTTGAAAGCGATTCTAGCTTTGCCTTGTGGCAAATCAAGTTGTACAATATCCTACATAAGACTTCATTGGGAAAGGCAAACATGCTAGAGGCCCTAACAGAGGAGCAAAAGAATGATTTGGATGAGAAGGCTGTGTCTACAATTTAACTTTGTTTATCCAATCAAGTCTCGAAGGAGATCATTAAGGAGAAGACCTTTGTTGACTTGAGGGCCAAATTGGAGTCACTTTGTATCGAGAAATATCTCACTAGTAGGCTTCATAAGAATCTTTGGTTTTATAGCTTGCAAATGGAAGAAGTTACATCCATTAAATCTCACGTTGACATTTTTATGTCAATTATTTTGGATTTGTATAATATAAGGGTTGAAATCAATAATGATGATTAAGCCCTCAAATTGTTGTGTTCCTTACCGACCTCATACTCCCCTTTAGAGAAAATTTACTTTATGGCAAGACAAATTTACCTCTAGAAGATGCCATATCCACTCTTCTATATAATCATCTTATTGATAATGAGTTGTTTAGTAGCAACAAAGGTGATAATCGAGTGGAAGGGTTAATTGTGAGAGGAGGTGTGCAAGAGATAGGTCTAAGTAGGAGCAATGTAAGGTTAAGGTCAAAGTCAAAGTCCAAATATAGGAATTTGACTTGTACTTATTGTCACAAGAAATGGCACATTAAGGTCAATTGCTTTAAGCTAAAGAGATAGCGATTGGAATATGACAAGAAAGGAAAATCTACCGAAGCTAGCATTATAGCTTATGAGTTTGCTATTAATCTTCTTCGCATCACTATTGATGCCAATGGTAGATTCAAAGATGAGTAGATCATGCATTCTAGTCGTTCTTATCATATGTGTCCCAATCAGGACTGATTTTTAACATATGAATATTTCGCAGGTAGGTCTATGCTAACGGACAATAATGATTCTTGCAAAATTGTGGATAATGGAACAATCCAAATCACAATGTATGATGGCATGGCGAGAACACTAATTGATGTTCGTCACATTCAAGACTTGAAGAAAAATCTCATTTCTTTAGGCACCCTCAATATAACGAGTGCAGTTATTCAGCTGAAGGTAGAGTAATAAAGGTGATTTGGTTGTGATGAAAGCAGCGAGGTCCACAAATCTATACGTGTTGGACGGACATACAGTTACCAGCGTTGCTGTTAGAAGTTCTTTATCACCTTTTGATACCGATATTATGAAATTGTGGCATATGATACTAGGACACATGAGTGAAAAAGGTATGTTCTTATTGGGAAAAAGAGGTTTGTTGTGTGGCCAGATTAAGCATGGAATTATATGAACATTGTATCTTTGGGAAATAAAAGGAAAACAAAAGTGAGCCAGTTTTGGTACTGCCACACATAGGACCAAATGTACCCTGTATTATATTCATTCACAAAAAAAAGTGGAGGAAAAGAAAATTTAAAAAATATTATTATTCCCCACACAAAAAAGTTTGCTCATACCACGCCTTCCCGCCCAATAGAAATTTTGTCTTGTAATCATAAATGTTAAAGAAGGCCGAAGAAATAGAAAACATCATAACATTATAGGACAATGTACTTGCATTTTAAACATCAACAACAAAAATAACACATATAAAAGCGAAAAAATCTGAACAATCGTTGACTAAAAAAAAAATTACGAGATAGTTATATAAATAAAGACATGCTTAGTTTAATCAAGTTAGAATTGTGATACTAATAAAATTTGAAAACTATTTCTCAAATTGCATCAGGTATTTAGTTAGTAAAATATTAGTAATTTCAAAAAGAATTATGGAATAGAGAAATCTAGAGTTAGAAAATTCTAAAATTAATGCGAATTTTATTTTTTTCCTTATTGGAATGATGACAAAAGTATAAATAGTATTTGTTCTTTTTTATATTATATCATTTTTTATAATCTATATTATTTTACGATTATAAATCATAATTTCATTGCCATCATCAATGAAAAGAATTCGAAAACAAAAACATGCTAGGTTTTAAAAAACGTTTTAATTTAATTAATATACTAATCTGTGATACGTATAAAATTAAATAAATAAAAATCGAGTTAATGATATAATTATTTAACTAAATTGTATAACTAATAGTTTTAAGGAAAAAATTATAAGTAAACAGTGCTTAATGAGTGTAAAACATACATACTGTTCCACAAAAAAAAAAAAAAAGAAAGCCAAATACAATCGACGAGATTAATTACTAAAATATATTTCAAATGTTTTTTTAAAAATTACATAAAAAATTAAAAAGAAGTTGCAAGTATAATGCACGACAAAGTATTTCGCTAATGTAGCCTTAGCGGGTGTTAACTGCGATAATATAAAAGTACATATGTTGCGGTTTGTAATCGCAATATGTGACGTACTAAAATTTAAAGTTAGTATTTACCGTTACATTTTTATGAAAACTTTGCCTTAGAAAGTGGACAGACTGCTCTAACAGTGATATAAATATAGTTGAAGAAGGTGTGGGAGCACCTGCTTAAGAGGATTACTGTGTTACTTTGAGTGAGATAAATGGAACTCGGCAAGGATAGAGTAAGGAGTGGGATTTATGAATGCGATTTTAGCTATATAATATAACCAATTACATGTTCAGTTTGAAAAATGTGATTTTGAAACTGGATTTTAGTATTAATTTTAATGAATATTATTTAAGTAATTAATTTTATAAGGACAACAAATAGTGAATTAAACTCCTTCACCTATAACAATCTGAAAATTAATATGTCTTATAATAAAATATGTAATACCATCAGTTGAATGGTAGATACCATCATATTCTCTACTATGGGATTTCAAATGCAGTTTTGACACATTTAGACCCCGTAAGTTTTGTTTGGAAAATTGAACTTATCCTTAGTATGGTCTATGTTGCTTTCCTAAAGTCTCTCCGATTATGTCTATTTTCGGATAATTCGTCTTATATATTGTATTTTGTGTTTTGAGTCTTATTAAGTTTGCATGTGAAAACTCCGTCTTTAATATATTTGCTTATTGGTCGAATTTGAAACCTAACCTTATATCCCAACCTGTTCCATAGACATACTTCTAAACTAGGTTTAACAGTACATCTATTGATATATTCTAAAACAAATCCATAACATAGCAATTGAATTCTATTAAAAAAAAATGTATTTTTTGTATTGTCTTTATTTTCTTAATAGTAAAAACAATATTAAAATTATAAAAAATGCATGAAAAGATCACATTCTATTTTCGAGCTAATTGTTTGAACAACTTTAAGGCCACTCATTCATTCGATCAAAGTTATTAATAAGAAGACCAAGTGGTTTGATTAATGGAAGGAGGGAATAAGATATAACTCTACTTTTTATTTTTCTTCTCTTTTTTTTCCTTTCTCTGTTAATTTCTAAATTAATGGTTAAATTCTTAAATTCTTAAGATATCTTAAGTCATCAGTCAAATGCAACTTACATAATTAATTACACGATAGTATTTTGAGGTAAATTAAATGAAAGCAATTTTGAGAGTCCATTTTCAATGCTATAAGATTCTAGGGTAGGGGTCTAAGTTTTCAACCTGGATTGAATTGTGTTAAACCATTATCATTAAATTAACTGGTGGTTGATGTGCCCGCGATGTATGTGCTATGAAAAAAATATATTTATAGTTAAATATACGATGAATTCATTTTTTTAAAACTATAAAGAGAAGTAAGAAAAAAAACCTTATAAAATTTTTCTAAAAAAAGTTCTAAGTTAGCAAATAATATATGCTATTATATTAAAATTATATACAATTTAAGAAAATTATATAATTATTTTTTCTATTTTTCAATTATGGAGAGAGCGGTTATTATTTTGAAAAAATAGTTATAAAAAGAACGGTTACTAATTTAAAAAAAGTTACCATTTTCCTTTTTATTAAATAATATATATAATAAGAATTTAAGATATAAAGACACCAAATCCTCTTTTTTATTTTAATAATGTAGATAATGTACCTTCATTTTTTCAAAAAGATTGTTTATTTATTTTTCCAAATGAATATTTATTAGTTATATATGCTAATTACTACAAGAAAAACTGGCTTTTACATGTAGAAATTTTACCATGAAAAATGGACAAAAGAAATTATATTTTTATAAATAATATCAGTGATGATAATTTTTGTGATAGAAAATTTATATTTAAAAATAGAATTTTTATTGCGGAAGTCCAATTTTGTTACAGTGAGCCAAATACGTTTAATAATATCGTGTCAAATGTTGCTAGTCTCTGATCTTATTTTTCACGGTAGGTTACTTTTTCTTTTTTCAATCAGAAAAATCATAAGAGCCGCAGTATTGCTCACGCGGATTTAACGGACTATACTACATTGTATCATGACACAGCCTATTTTTCTTTTTGTTTTCTTTTGGCCTTTTTTTTTTCATAAACGAAAAATCATAATCAAGGACAGTCGAAAATTATAATTACTTTAATTATAAAAACTCCAATAAAGAAGATAAATGCATGTTTATGTACATGAAATGATAACAATAATAATAGGAAAAAACGAAAGGATGATCAAACTGTACAATATTTGTATAAACCTTCATAGGAAATTTCCAATCCAAATCCACATATATGGATTGTGGCCAAAATTATTCTTAAGGCTATTTGTATATGTACATGGCAATTTACAGTACATTATTTCATCCCATAAAATAGTAACAAAAATCCATTGTAACTATAAACTCCGTATAAATATGAATCCACTATTTTTAACTCACCACGATATATAGCTATCATGGACGCTTTCATGGCTTATCATCACCAACATGAGATTTTGGTAATGAAGCATATCTTGATATAAAAGCAAGATGCGAGGACGATGATTCGATATCATCTTTCCAACAACCTTCATCAAAATTTTGAGCATAGCTTAAGGGGTCATATCCGAAACCACCAACCGGACGCCGTGGTTGCCAAGCAGCTGGAGATGCTATGGAGGATTTGCAGTCAAGAGGAGAGTACCTTCCATGAAGCTTTCTGCTTATATTTTTTATTCTTGTCTTAGTCCGTGCAAGCTTTAACCTCAAACGGCCCCAACATGATATTACTCCTCCATTATTATTCTCGGATATGCTATCCATAGTATAGTGATTCCTAGAAAAGTTATAGAGGAAGAAGCATTCTTAGGTTACTTATCTATTGCTTGAAAATGGTGATGAAGGATAGGGTTGTTTGGGATGGTTTGTATGTGGCATACGCATTCATTTGTCTAATGTTTGTTTTTGTGTGGTGGCTATACGTTGTCATCATCACATGAAAATTTGGAATTATTATTATTGTTTAATATTTCGTGATATTACAGGAATGATGGAAATATAAGGACCAAAACATAACGATAATGTTTCTTGTTAATCTTTGTAATGGTGGGTAAAGTTTGGGTGGTCTTGAGGAAGTCAATTTACTATTAGGTTGCAGGATAAAATAAAGATAGATTTACAATTGCAGTCGCAAAGAATACAATAAGAAAAAAGTTATAATTATTATTTTTTTAAATTGCATTAAAATGGTATTAGTGATAAATTATAAGCTTATTTAAGAATACTGATATATCCTTACTTTAATACATGCTTTGACTATTAGGGGGTGGTTAATTAGCATAAATTTGTGAGACTAAACCAGGCAAAGTTACTAGTTTCATGAAAAATTTTATGGTTTCGTCATTAATTTTGACAGGATCGGTCCCATCACTATCTAACGGTTCACACCATATCCAACGTAATCGAATAACTAAAATAGTTAATATTTCATTTACTATATTTATTTTAATGATTAGATTAATGGCGAGACAGTCCTGTCAACGGGACCATAAAAGCTCCTCTAGTTTCATATTTGGTTGTTGTCATTGTTGTTACTATATGGAGCTTCTACGGTCTCGTCGACAGGATCGTAATATTAAATATTTTAGTGATTCGATTACGATTCGTATGGTGTGTTGTTCGATAATGACGGACCCGTCTCGTCAAAATCAATGATGGGATCATACAATTTCCCTAAGAGTATTAGATAAATTTGTAGAAAAATAATACTATATTGTCAAATTTCCCTTGTCCTATTAACCACTTATACCAATGCTGAGCTAGGATTTTAGGGGAGAAAAAAAGGAATATAAGGCAAAAAAAAAAAAAAACTATTCTTTAATTCTATGAGGAAATTAAATTTTCATTTTACAATAATGATAATTCGGTGAAATAACTATTCTACTATTCAATCAATAGGGGTAATATCTATTATATTCTTATAAAGTTATCAAACAGTTTTAGAGAAAATAGCCGATGGGAGAAAATGACTATGCATTCTATTATTTTTTTGGGATCATGATCATGGTCGATTGAAAGAAACGAATTAAATATCGACCAATTTAAGATAATTAAGTTAGGTTTCAAACTGCTAGATATTTTTTTTTCTTCTAGGGAGAAATGCAACCACGTGATTAATTTTCCATTTTTGACACAACTAATTTTTTCATGTTTCTGACATATATGAAAAGTTAAAAGGAATAATAACTGGAAATCGTTATTCATTGGAAAACTTTTCTTGTTTTCTACAAACCTATTACATTTATATAACATATACTTTTAGTTACGTTCTTTTTGTATGAATAGGATTATCATTATTTATCCTCCATTAACCATGGTCGCTGAATATATACAAATTGCCATGCTTAAATCACAAAGTTTCAACTTTTAAGAACAAGTAATGTGTGTCTACAGTCTATACACGTTAAGCGATGTGGCGATATGCATGGGTCCAAAGGAAAAGACTGGAAAGAGAATTTGGAAGCTTGTCTAAAGAATATCCACTAGGGTTTGTTAATAAGGCTTTTCAATCTTAGCTGCACTCCAACCATTTGCTAGAACTGTCCTTTCACATCATCAGATAGGAGATGGAGATGATTCAATATATTTTTTCTTGTGATAATAATGCTTTCTACGATTTTCATTGATGGTTAAAACTGGTAGTCCAAAAGGGTCAAGTTAGGCAACGATTTCGTGTTACGAAGTTCCCTCTCCTCCTCCTCCTCCTTCTTTATCTTAATTAAATACCCAAGAATTCTAAATTTACAAGAACAAAAACCGGAAGGAATTTAGTCAAATGAGGCATTTTTTTTCCTCACTAAGCTTAGAAATCCCCTAATCAAGCCTATAGAGGCGAATAACTTGCTTCTGTATAATCATCTCTTTTATTTTGTCATATTATGGCAAAAAGAGGTAAGATGCACCACTTTATCCAATTTATTATTATTCTTTTGTTTTTTTTCTTTTACATTTTTAGTATTTGATTAAATATTAATAATAAAGTTGTGTGCCATGAACTAATTTCTTATTTGGCTGATCAACCCAAGCTTAAACTTTTTACCCAATTTATTTATTTATTGCATTTTAAGTATTAAATTAAATATTTTTAATAAAGTTATGTGCCATAAACTAACTACCGGTTGCTTAGATTTTTCATACGGTGAATATATAAGTTGAAATTCGATGACCTTATGGCCTATTAAAGTAGGAGATTTTCAATGAAAATTGAAAATTCCTTATTTGTGAATCTTTTAAGGACTTAGATGATAATTTTACTCCTAAATCATCAGATGGAACTAGACAAATTATATTTCATTGTACAATAGTATTTTTATTGGGTAACCAATGAAAGCCAAATTTTATGGTTTATAATTTATTAAAATTGGAAATTTTATGCGAAAGTTGGAAAATTATACCCATGAAATTTTAAACCTTAGTGTAGATAGTTTTGCTCCAAAAATACCTAGCAAGATTAGATTCATTACATCTGTTAAGAAAAATAGGATTTTCTCAAGATGACTCGAATACTCAAATTCCTCAATCTATAGCCTATGGGAAAACTAGAGATATTCGATAATATTTAGAAAATTCATACTTTGAGAACTTTTTGGGACCTGGGTTGCCTGTATAGTTCTAGAATTGTCTTTGACACTGCATGAGCAATTATATCTAAAAAAATAAAAGAGTTTTACAAGGCGATCAAGAAGCCGAAATTCAATGATCTATAACTTATTAAAACTAATAATATTTATAAAAAAATTTAAAAACTCACACTTGTGAACTAAGAGAAAGTCAAACTAGCCAATACTACTTCAGAATCATCTAATAATAACACTATATTGGAAATAAGCTTTCAAACAATAGGAGAAAGTTTAATCATTATTTTTTTTTATTTTAAGGATATTTTTATTTCTAAAATTTATTTAACACGTATTAAGTTTCTATTGACTGAAACAGGATAGCAACAACAAATATTTTCCCAAACGATAGGAGTTTATAGGATAGCCTTAGTGCTTGGATTTCATAATCGATCATATCAAACTGAGTGATTCTCAGAGAAATTTAAAAATCCTTCTTTTGCCTCTTTTCAGAGATCCAAATGGCTAAGTAATATAACATATTTCTTTGATTATAGTATGCCAACTATACCCATTCTAAAGTTAGGAGACTCATGGGTGACCCCAAAAGCCAAAATTCCATGACTAATAAAATTGAGGATTTTGAGTGAAAATTGAAAAATCCATACACGTGATTTTAGGAACCACATTTATTAGTATATATCATTTTAAAATAATCTTTTAGTAATAGATTGACTTTTATCCGTTTTGAAAATAGGATTTTTCAGATGAACCTAAATGCCCAAAATCCATGATTTATCAGAATTTGTGGAAAAACGATTAATTCATACTTGTAAATCTCTACGCACATAGATCAATTGATATTATTTCAGAATCGTTTGATATGCTAAATCAACTAGACCCATACGAAAAAGGAGCTTCACATGCATGGGACCTAGACAATGGTGAAGCCTTTAAAATCTATACTCATCAAGGTTAGAAATCAACCGGTTATACTCCAAAAACATCTGACGACACTAAACTGATTGAACCCCTTCAGAAAATAAAGGACGAAATAAGAAGTTTAAAGAGATGTCCATGAAAGCCTAAAATTTTCTGATCACTCTATAAAAGATGATAATCTTTGATGAAATTGAAAAATCTATTCACACACGAAAATTTACTAATGGGTTGTTTCGCTCTAAATTCATCCAATGAAATTAGACCGACAATAATCGTTTGGAAAATAGGAATCACATAGTCTAACCCCAAATGTTGGAATTTCATGATTTAACTATTCTCAAAACTGGAGATTTTCATGGAAAATTGAAAAATACAAAATCATCAATATTTAAGGGTTTAGATTGGCTACTTTTACTCCAAAATCATCTCATAACACTAGACTAACTATGCCTCTTTGAAAATAAGAGTTTCACAAGCTAGTCATGGAAGCCTAAATTACATGATCTATTACATGACAAAATAAAAAATCTTTGGCAAACCTGAAAAAGTCCTTACTCATGAATTTGCAAGGATCTATATTGGTTGATTTTGTTCTTAAATATTATAATCACTACAACAAAATTGAGCTTTAGAAATAAAATTTTTATCTGTAAACGTAAATTTTTATCATAAATATCATCATTATTGATTATTTTGTATAAATATAACTTCTTTTACAAATTTTCCATCGCAAGACTGATAAAATCATTTTATACTCACTTTGCAATGACCAAATAATGTTTATCTATTATAGATTTTATAGAAATCAATTGGAAATGGTACTTAAGTGTTCTTAAATTGTTGTTTTAGGTCATTAAGGACTTATGAATCAAATTCAAGCAATTGGAGAAGTTTTACATAATTTAGGGAACAAAGCAACCAACATCGACACTTCTGCAGAGCTACACCATCGGCTTTCAAAGGAAAAATAGCAGGCCTTCAAACAAACAAAGCAAAGCTGCCAGCGTTGATTGAAGAAATCCAACCGGCCTTTAAATTTTCAATGTACACTGGCAAAATCAGAGACTACGCCACCGGCATTACATCAGTGCTGAAAGTGAATAGAATTGAAATTATTAAACTCGCCTTTACACTGCTAGCATTTAATAAAAATCAAGTTGCCCTTCATTGTTTATCAATGTACGCTAGCACTAGGAGAAATCAAGGCCGCCGGTGTTGAAGATGACGTATATTCATTGCTGCTCTTAGAAATTAATTTTCACATTAAAGGTCAACCAAATTTAATTCAAGGCCATTGGCCTTTAATGCCGGCATAACTCCCTTGTAACCCTTCATATGTATTCTTCTTGTTGTATCATTTGTTGATGTAGAAACCCTAGGCAAGGAATTGAGAGTATTTTTCATTGCTTCTAGATTTAAGATTAGGGCATAGACTTCTAGTTTGCTTTTTATTTTGATTCCACACTAGGATTCAAGTAAAGACATCATTTGTGATTGAATTTCAAGAACAGGATTTCTTTGATAGGTAATTTTGTTCTTTTCCTATATCCATTTATTGGACGGTGTTTGAAACTTGATTTCTTTTGGTCTTAATTAGGGTTTTGAGTTGTGGATTTGATTCATATGATTGATGATTTCTACTTTTGATTGAATCTTTGTTCATATTCAAGTTGTTGATGCTATTTCACTGTTCATGCAATTTTGGCTTAGATATGGATTTCATGATAGATTAGGATTGAGGTTGGAAAATTCATTTCTAATTGATTTTGTGAATAGCTAATCAGGATTACATTTCACATAAGGATATGGTTTGGAATTCAATTAGAGTTTGGTAAATTGATACAGATTTATCAATTAATCACTTTCCTAAGAATATGGAAAATTGATTGATTAATCTAAGGTAACTCCTTACTTTGGAAGAAGGAGTTATTATCTGGTGCTTATTGTTTGAAAAACTGAACCCATTGATAATATGGTATGACAAGTGCATTTCTGGTCAGTAGCATACATTTGATTGTTGTTTAGATTTGTTGCTCATAACTATGCTGGGAATCCAAGATTTTTCTGTAGTGGTAGTTTTATTAAGAAAATCCAAAAAAAAGGAGCACATTTTGATTTGCCTAGCTTATGATGTGGATTGATAGTTTGATAGCTAGTCCTCCCATTCCCTGTGGACTTTACTCATTATTCACCAAATATTATTACTGCACACGCACTGGTACACTGTTGGTAAAAATTGCACTTTAAGGAATTTTAAATTAACTAAAAAGAGTTTTAAAAAGCATATTTAGAAAAAGCGTGATCAAAGACTTTTGTCTTTTAACGGTCTTTTTTTTATAGTGAATGGCATTAGACCAATTATACTGCTTCAAAAAATTAATATTTTCACGGATGGATATAACCATTGAAATGTAATTTATTATTGTCATAATATTCTATAATCTTAATATTTGAGAGCAAGAAATCGAATATATATATATATATATATATATTTATACTTATCGTCATGCCTACATCCTCATCAAACATGTAGAATTCTATTTCATAAAATCACCCAAACTTGACCAATACAAATCACTTTATAGTGTTTCCCGCATCAACTAATTATTTTTCAATAATTTGGGCTTACAGTTATCACAAAACTAAAGATAGTAATTAACGGAAAATTGGAATGCACTTTGCTAAGACCACCTATGTCATATAGTGTTAAAAAAAAAAACACTTTTATCTCGGTTTCTTAACACAATAATCAAAGCTAAACAACCTTTTTGTGGTTTGTTTAATCAATAAAGGGGTTGTTTAGTTTTGTTGGGTTGCTTTACCATGTAACCACCAAAGTGTAAATTTTTTCTTTTTGTCCTTTTGATATTAGTTTTGAGTAATATAAATAATGTGGGATTCGTAAAAATTTTAAAAACTTATTAAGAAATTTTACTTAAAAGACTCACTAATAAAGTAGAGAGTTATGTGGAATGGTATTTTAAACAACTTTTTAAAGTAATTTATGCAAAGCGTATCAAGTGACTCATACTATATATGAATAAAATTTCCAAATGTATATAATTTAATTACCTAGACTTAGAACTTAACATAATTTTGATGCCTTTGATTTGAGCTTGACGCCATGGCTATATTTACATGGTTTTGTAGGTTCAATCTAAACAACTTAGTGTCGGAGCAGTGTTTCATGGAGGTATTTCCACGGTGTAAGACTCCAGTATAATGATTTAAACGCCCTCTCTTTCTTGATTGATCACCTCGTAGAATGAAGAATATTGGAATGGTAATTACAAAGTCTATGATCGTTACCTCCAATCACCCAAAAGCTTAAAACATGTTTTCATCATCATCCAGACGCTCCTCGAGGTTTGCAAGCTTGAAACAACCATTACATTCCTTATAGCGCTTCCTACTCCACCTTCATTCTCTCCACCTTTGATGAAGTGGAGGCAAGATTGGATAAAACTTCTTTGATCTTTTATCGTGAAGAAAATTTGACTAAAGGTCAAATCAGACATTGTGAAATTAACTATGTTAGATCCCTATAATTGATACTTGTAATCGAGGATCGTTTCTCTTGCTACAAATAGAAAGATGTCTAGCTTAGGGTTCAACGCAAATGTAATGGTATGTTTGGACGGTCTTTTTTCCATCGGTATTATATTTGTATCTGATTTGCATCTATATCTTATTTATATGATCTATTTATGAGTAAAAATATCTATTTTTCATCTGTATTTATTTTTAACAAATAGTTTGATTGAAATATATATGAAACCAAAATCAAACCATCGAATCAAACTCATTCTATACAGACATGTGATACACAAATTGGCCAAAAAGAAATATTCATGACCCTATCTTGATGGAAAAAGACAAATCATAAATACACTAAGATTAGCGTCTACTTCTTTCATCATATTCTAATCATTTTAACATCATGTTTTTGTTGTCTTCAAACAAATGCAGATTTTTGTTAAACAACATATACTGATGAAATACTGATAGTTTTATTTATAAACAGGTCAAATAAAAACAATATAAATATAATATAAATAAATTATATATGCAAATTTGATATATAAATATGATACAGATAAAAATTAGATAATTCAAACAGAAACTACATTGATGTGATGCCGAGGGTTCTGACCATAATCTCTAGACGGTGGATCCAACATTTAAAAATAACACAGAAACGTGTTAAATTGCAAGACACATATGGTTTTACTCTCAAAGAATGAAAAAAAATTAAAAATAAATAAATCAATCAGTCAATCAATAAGCATTATTATTTATTTGTAGTGTGGGATGCTTCATGGCAGGTAACAATACATAAACATTGATATATTCACACTGTAATGTTAAAAATCTACCACAATTAATTACAACAACTCCACATGTTAGATTTTCATTCAGCATTAAAGATACCTACTTGTCGATTTTTAGGGACTTAGATTGCCTGATTTTGTTCCATAATTATCTAGTAATATTAGACCAGCCAATTTTGATCCGTAATCTATTACTTATCAAAGTTAATAGTTTCAATCAGAACTGAAAAATTCACAGATCTCAATTTTTAAGGAATCAAATAAATCCATTTTGTTTAAAAAATTATTTGTAAATCAAATAGGCAAATTGCTTCTAAGATAAAAGGTTAAATTGGGAAAAAGAAAATCAATAGATATTATATGACACACTGCATATAAAAATACATGACGCGTATATCAATAAAATTTTAGCACACGAGATAAAAGAAAGGGCAGTTAGAAAAACAATTATCAAATAGGCAAATTGCTTCTAAGATAAAAGGTTAAATGGAAAAAAAAAAAAAAAATTCTAATTCTATAGATATTACATACCAAGTATATAAACACATGAGACATGACACGTATATCGATAAGATTTTAACACACATTATAAAAGAAAGGGCAGTAAAAAAAAAAAAAAAACAATTATCATATGAAATATACATGTAAAGTTTTATTAATATTTACAAACAGACATAAAAGTAATATCTATTGAATCATTTCTCAGTTGAAGGATTCTCCTACTATTTATCATGATTCTATGTAACTTTCATTTTCCTCCATGACCGAGATGAAGCGGATTTCACCACCTGAAAGCAACTCATATAAAGGAAAAGCACTTAAGACATGGTTAAATGATTTTGACGAGACTCGAATATCTATTATTTGTAAAGGAAGTTTGTCGGGGATAAGCATCGAAATGGAATTTATTATTCTCATGGTCTTTTATAATCATAACAACTGGGCCGTGAAATTGAATTATAAGAAAGTCAAATATAGAATTATATATATGCATTTTTTGGTCATGCGTGCATCCTCACCAAACTCTTAGTAAAAGCAAAAGAATAGAATTCCATAGAAGGATTCTGTTTATTAAAATTAACCAAATATGACCATACAAATCATTTCATAGTCTATTCCGCATCAACGAATTATTTTTCATTCATTAGGGCTTATAGTTTTTAAAAACTAAAGATAATATTTTCATAATAGCTGCGGAAAGTTGGAATCCACTTAGCTAAGTCTATGTGGATGTAGGGATGTAATTGGGTCGGGTTTTGGACGGATCATATAAACCTGAAACCCGAACCCATGTCCTATAGGATCTAATGAACCCGATCCTATAACCCTCCAGTGTTTTCATGCTATATTTAAACCTCTCTTGTAGGGTTTGATATAGAACCCAAAACCCTAATTTTTTTCCAACCTATTTTCAAGTTTTAATAATAAATTTAAGAAAAGTCGGTGTCTTGACATACTTTTTTATACATTCAAAAATGGAAATACACATATAGAATAGATAAAATACGCGGCATGCCACATTCATGATTTAATATTTAACTACATAAATATATTATTTTTGTCACAATGTTTTATCTAAGAGACTTATACAAGAACGTGGTTAAATTAAATCTCATGTTCGGACTAAAATATAACATATCAAATAATATTCAAGTAAACATGACTTGAACAAATTTTAATTAAAAGTTTTAAAATCTTTTACTAGTCTTGTAAATATAAAAGGAAAAAAATTCCTAGGAGGTAGAAAAAATGGTAGCTTCCATATTTTTTTTTTTTGCTTGCCCCTTTGGTAATGTTTTTTTTTTTTTTTTAAAATTATGTACCAAGTTGTTGGGTATCTATCAGATTCTTATATGATCAAAAAAATAACTCTATAATCTTATAAGGTTTTACTAGATATCCAAATTCGATCCTAAATCTCTATAGGATTGAACTTTACAGGGTTTTTAACGGGTCAAGCGGATTGGAAACCCTATTACATCTCGCCGGGTTACATCTCTATTTAGATGGTATGCTTTTTATTTGTATTTTATATGTATCTGATTTGTATGGTTTATTTATGGATAAAAATATCTGATTTTCATTTATATTTGTTTTTAATAAATAGTCTAATTAAAATAGATACGAAATACATAATAATAAACCGAACGAACCTAACACATATACGGAGAAGATTCGAAACACTATTTTGTTCATGTTCTGAACATGGCCTATATGTTTAAGATTTGTTGAGAGCACTTTATCATGCAAAAGTTTCAAGTAAATTATGTTAAGAGTACAAGCGAGCCAAGCGATTCGCACTATTTTCCATGGATAAAATTTTCAGCTGAACATAATGGTATCACCTAAGGTTAGAACTTAACATAATTTTGATGCTTTTCATTTGAGCTTAATGCCATGTGGCTCTATATACAAGGTTTTGTAGGATCTATGTAAGACTTCAAAACAATGGTTTAAACCTTCTCCCTTAATTACCTCATGGACTAAAGTATGGGAAGGGTAATTGCATAATTTATGATCATCACCTCCAATCACCCTAAAGCTCAAATGGTAAGCCCGAAGCAATCGTTACATCAATCACGCTTCCTACTCACAATGGATCCAAGAGTGGACAAACTTCTCGTTTGATTTTTCATTGTGAAGAAATTTGATCAAGGGTCAAGACATTTTGAAACTAACTATGTTATATCACTGTAGTAATGGATGCTCGAAATACACAGTGAGCACAATTTCTCTGCAAATAGAAAGACGTCTGGCTTAGGGTTCAACATGAATATGTAATTTGATTAAAAGAAATAGATTATTGCCATGTTGAGGCTCGATTGTAGTCTTAAGGTAGATCAATCCACGGTTAAAAGAAATATACCAATGTGTTAAATTGCAAGAATATGAATATGCTTTCAAAGGATAAAAAAAAAATACAAAATAACAAATATTCATAAATGAATCAATCAACAATAGGCGTTATTTGTAGTGCGGGATGCTTAATGGTAGGTAAGGTAAGAATACATAATTTTTTTATGAAATCTTATGCCTAACTTTGGAAAATGTGTCAACGTGTAGATTATAATATAGTAAAACATATTGTGCATGTCTCTCACCTTATAGACATATAAGTGATTGATTACTTTATTGCAAAAGTTGTGTAATAATTGATAAATTATATTTCGTAGTCTTGACTTGTGTACTTTTTCATATAACCAGATAATTATAACAGTGGATTTGTACACTGAAGCATTAAATTAGGAACTGATTAAAGATACGGAAAATTCCAATATATAAAAATTATGGGTGAATGTGGAAGGACAATCGACTATTAAATCTACTACATAAGAAGCACTTAAGTATACCAACTCTTTGTTAAAACCTTGACGGATAAAGGGAATACATGGAAAAGTATTCCCACATTCAAACTAGATGCCTAGAAAACTCACAGGAAAATAACTAATATTATATATTTTCATCAAAGCATCGTGATCCCTAAGTTGCTTAAAGGATTGTTTAAAATGCCATGTTAATATCTGAAACAATTTTCCATGTTAAAGAACTCTCTACTTTATTTCTTGTTACTTTAAAAAAGTTACTTATCTATTTTTTTAAATTTTTTTGGGTTTCATTTTATTTTTTTACCTTAAAATAATGTTTATATATATATATATATATCAAAATTAAACAAGTGTGAAATGATCAATAAGAGGAGGTGTGAGGGGATTGATTTTGGTAAAAATCAAATAAGTGTGAAAGGTCAATGAGATGAGAAGTGAAAGGGTTGCTTGCTCAAGCAATTTTAGTTGCGAGCAACCTAATGAGTAATCTACTTTATTACACCAACTGCCATATCACATATTCTTTGAAATTTTTACTAAATATCTAGGATAAAGATGCTCTAAGCCTCTTTGAGCAGTCTCATAAACAAAAATTCACTTCACGACTAAATTCATATATATACTTCTTTTATGACTTCCAAAACTAGATTAAAACCACACAACAACAAAACAGATAATATATAACTAGGAAACAAGCGAAAAGGCCAATGTTGCATTGGACGTTTTGATCAACAGAATCACACTTGGGTTAATTGAGGTTGTGGCTAGTTACCCATTCTTGATAATGACTAATTAACTTTAACATATTATCTAAGATATACAATTCACAAATACTAATTTTTAGAAAAATACCCATTTCAGTAGTATAATATGAAATTTTAATTAATATTTAAAATAACGAGACGTGCGATACCTAATTATGAATCTTTCTTTCGACTCGTCTAGCCAACTGAACGTCATCCAAATTCCTATTTTTTCGTCGGACTTTATCAATGTCCAAATTCTTTTTGGACTAACAACAAACATTCGAGCCGCACTCGCTATGAAGATTGCTTTTCAATATTTTTGTTTGGGAGCTTTTATAGTCTCATCATCTAGTCAATAATTTAATCATTAAAATAAAAATAGTTATTAGAATATTAAATTTTTTAATAATTCAATAATGGTTGGGTATGGTGTGAGCCGTTGTAAAGTAACGGAATTGATTCTATTAAAATTAACGACAAAACCATAGAATTTTTTTAAATCGTTATAGGTTTTATATTTTTCATGAATTACTTATTGTAAAATATTTGCAGTTATGTAACTTATAGTGGATGTGTTCAGAAAATTTAAAACATTTTGAATGATTATTAAGTGCTCCAACAGACACTCATTAATTAAGAACGTTGGGCACCGGTCATTCAAACATATATGATTCCTACATTTATTCTAGACTCTCTTCTCATCAGGTGCTAAATAATACCAGAAAGTGCTAGTCTTTGAGGAGAACCACAATTTAGTTTGATGATAAACATAGACAACTTGTTAATAAAGTTAGATTTCAGGTACAATGTCTTCCTTTCCTACCTGACCTTTTAGGGATGAAGGTAAAAAAAAAAAAAAGTATATATATATATATATTATATACACACACACATACGCACACTTCTTATGTGGCCTTTAAATAAATAACTATTTAATATTTTTGGCAAGTTGCATAAGAATCTTCAATACTTCAATTTTTAAATTTGTTTTTTAGTGCACAAATCAATGGAAATCCTCGTGTTTTCTAGCTAGGATGATTTGACATTACCTTATTTATAAGAGATTACATGTCATGGGTTTAGGGTTCCTTTATCTCTCTCCTTCTAAGGTATATGTGGGGAATAATCACCAATATGTACGCCAAAGCACTTTGACTATAAAATATGAAGAAAAACATTTTTGTTGCAACTTGCAAGTGTTCCATCATTTTTAATAATTAAGATTAAGAATCTTACAAAAGCATAATTTCCCTCCTCATAGTTTCTCGGAATAAAGTGTATGGCTTTTGCTCTAAGCATAATTTTACCTTATTATATTGCAACTAGTGGTGGGTATGGATCAATTTGATCCGGTTTTCACTGAAACTAAATCAAACCATTAAATAATGATTAGGTTCGGATTATAAATTTTTATAACCATTAAATAACGATTTTGTTCGGTTCAGATTGCATATTAAATTAAAATTGTAATAAAAAAAACTTAGTTATAATGTTTTACATTTGTACGAATATTCAAATATTGAAATCAATATATAAAGTTCATATGTAAATCTCAATAAATTTTTTTATAAATTTATTATATTTTTATCCATAATCCCTTATAAAATTTTTTAGTCATTAACAATATATTTACTGACTAATACATAGTAAAATATAATCTAAAGTCATAAAAATAATTCAATCAATCATACTAATAAATTTGGAAAAAAAAAAATCATCTGCCAATAAAAGTAATATATGAATAAAAGTGATATACTAACAAAATATACAATGAAAAATTATACATAATAAGATATATAACTAAATAACAAAATCCATACTCCATAGAGTTAAATGACTAATAAAAAACATTAAATTACCAATGAAGGAGTATAACTTGAACCCAAAAAACAATTTTTAAAAAGGAAAGTTATTATTAATCAATATTCATCATATAATAAATATCATAATAAAATCATGAGAAACATATATGACTTATAATCAATCATCATAAAATTTATAATTATAAGTAAAATATTTTATATTATATAAAACGGTTTGATTTGGTTTTACAGATTGGTTTGGTTTACCCTTTCAAACAACCATAAATTTACGGATAGGTTCGTATTGAGAATTTTCTAAACTAAATTGTTTAAAAAAAACCATTGTTTAGTTTTGTTCGGTTGATTATAGATTAGTTCGGTTTAGTCGGTTTTTTTTTCCCACCCTAATTGCAACTTCATTACATGCGTGTTCCTACAACAATCATGGTGTAAAATAGTTAAATGAATTTGGAAAAAAAAAAAAAAATATATATATATATATATGACATAGGCTAATTAGAATTTATCATAAAACCATTAAATTGCGCATGATTACTGAAAAAATGATCTCTAAATACCTATTAATTCTATTATGGTTTTTCAAAGAAAAATGGAGATCTCTATTCTTGAGAAAATAGAGAAATCGTCCTCACCATCTCTTTCTAGATGAGGACAAGTTTACTAAAAAGGTAAAAAACAGTCATGAAGAGGAGATTGACCCTGAGAAGGGTAACGACTTAGAACGATCTTTCAAAGAGATATTTGTACAACAAAGAGAGTATATAGAGGAGGATGTTTTTTCTACTATGGAAATCAATGTGAGCAATGAGGATGTAATTGTGGAGATGATGAAAGAATTGCCTTCCATTTCCTTTTCTAAGTGGTTTAGGTCTCTCATGTCCCAAACTATGAAATAGACAGTTATTGTCAGTCCTGGGAAAGAACATTTGCTATAGGGTTCTCTATAATAGAATTATAAGTCTATGGAAACTAGATGTGATGTCAAGATTGTTGTTCTTGGTAATGGGTATTATATGGTTCGGTTTTCTTTAGTAAATGATTACATGACTACAATGCTAAAAGGTTTGTGGACAATTGTAGGTCATTATTTGATGGTTCAACCATGGTCTTCCTCTTTTAACACTAAAGATGACAACTTGTCTGCTATAGCTGCTTGGGTAAGGTTTCTGGCACATCTATTCATTATTATCATAAAAATGTTCTTAGGGTATTGCTAAAACCATAGGAAAGTTTATCAAATTGATTACTGTTGGTCCCGAAAAGATAACCAAGAGGGGGGTGAATTGGTTATAAAATTTACTTTTAAAATTTTGAATAATTTCACACCACTTGGTTATTCAACTAAAATGGCTTTGAAACTTTCTTAAAACAATAAACTTAACAAATAAAAACTTTGAACAATAATTTGGATCAAAATGATTTGCTTATGCTCACGAAAAATCAAATATAAATTCAAAACTTTTTACTCTTAGAAACCTTCTGAGTAACTCTCTGATTAAGAAAAATATAATGAGTTACTTTCTGATCAACCTTCTGAGCATATATCACAGTTATGAACAACAAATAAAGTTGCACGAATTTAAAGAGAGATAAGGGAGTAGAGAGTGCAAAGTCGAATTATAGAGGTTCCGCCTTGAGCGTTAATCCTCTTTTCCAGCTCCAAACCAGGGTCCCAGTATTCCTCACCGGTTTTGTTCCACTATCCAATCAAATCATTAAAAGTTACAAGAAGTTCTTGCTAATTCTCTTTGGCTACAATTCACTTAGCTTGATTCTCCTAATCAATCAATCAACTAAGCCTACTTGTAACTCTCAACTCACACTAAAAATGTAAGATCAAATCAAGAGGAATAAAAATTAAGTTTCCTCAAAAGAATTCACTCGAGCAAAAATATAACAGTAGACTATGATAGTTTTTCACGTAAAGAGCTTTGATTATTGTTGCAAGGTAATTATCACGTTGTTGTTGTTGTTGTTGTTCCTGTCTTGTTTTTGGTCTTTTTATCTAGTTTATTCTAACGGTTAGAAGAGAAGATGGATAATCTTGTCCCAGATTTTTTGTGCGTGAAATCTGCTCGTGATCCTCAAAATATCAACTCGTGTTATCATACGGTTTACTCAATTTGAATTTTGAATTCTTGAAGTAATATTCGAAATCTCTACTTCATAAGATAAATCCAAATATCTAACAACTTCTAGGTTTATCTTGTACTGAGCATTCGGACTTGAAATTATCCGTAATTGTATAAATTCATTGTCTGGTACTGTTCATGCTTTATCCAAGCTTTCCACCTTCTTCGAATTTTCAAAAAAATCATTGGACACATTCCATAAAATT
Source organism: Combretum micranthum (assembly GCA_024138025.1). Taxonomy (NCBI): domain Eukaryota; kingdom Viridiplantae; phylum Streptophyta; class Magnoliopsida; order Myrtales; family Combretaceae; genus Combretum; species Combretum micranthum. The sequence continues at coordinate 152,667 of JAMXBD010002239.1, forward strand.
TCTGAATTGTGTTTTGCAAGTACTTCATATTATGCACACTAACTTTCTCCTCAAATGTAATTCGTTGTGTAAATTGAATTTCAAATCTGAGCCGTCCTTCTTCAATAATGTGTTCATGAACTTCAAAAAGAACACATATTTGAATTTTTAATCCCTGTGGATTTTGAACCGACTTTGTGGAACACATTGAGCATAGTATCCAAATTATACTCAACATTGGAGCTAGGTCTTCAAAAAATAATTCTGAGATGTAATCTACGTAAAGTTATTTTTGTTCCTTAATCTTCTGACGTTCTTTTTGATAATTTAAATATACTTGCATTTCATTGTAGAACCTTCTAATATACGAATTATTCTTAATGAAAATTTTCAACCGTCTGATATACATTTTGATATAAGTTTATCTTATATACATCTACACACTAATTCAAATATGTAAGAAATCATTTAATCCTTTTTGTTATCATCAAAATCATCATTTGAGAGAAATCAACAATTACAATACCAAAGCTTCTCAACATGGCAAATTTGCTCACTGTAGACACCTCATTTTGGCAATTTATTTTTGTCAATTTGTTAATAATTAAATGTTAATATTAGTGCAAATATAGCTAAATTGAAGGATTTTTTGCATTTTTGAGCATTATGATTACAAATAAAAATTAGGAAAAATAAATCAAATTAAAGGAAATAAATATAATGAATGTAATATACATGTATATAATATAGTTTTATAATTTGAAAAAAAAAAAAATTCTTCTTCGTTGGGCAGCCCGACCGACCCATTTTGAGCCCATTTTTGGCCCAGTTCCAGACCTTTTTTCTATGAACTGAAGCCAGATTTGAAAACTAGGCATGGAATAGCTTGTTTTGGTATAAAAATCACATGTTTTTATCAATAATTACTATTTCAAATCCAGACTTCAAATTTGGGAAAAACTCATTTTTGGTACTTTCCTAAAAAATTCAAAAACGTGTGAATGTTGTTTTTTAGGCAATTTAATGATTTGGAACGTTACAATATGGAGGTATACGTCATTATTGCATTTAATTGGAAAGTTACATTGGTTTTGACTCGGATTATTCAAATTTTGGCCAAAACGTGTTTTATAAGCCTTAGGTTCGGGATTGATTAATTATGAAGGTTTTGGTCGAATTAAAGCTTATAAATACCCTTTTCATCGTCTGTTTTTGTAAGGAAGGAAGGAAAATTAGAACAATTAATTTACATTGATTTGTTCGAAATCGTGAGGACTTCAAAAGCACTCAATCAATTATCTCCCATCCTTGCCGATCTGCTTCGTTACTTGTCCACTGCTATGTCAATCGACCCTCCACTGTTGTGCTGCCATCGCCGGACTGCTTTGGTCATCATCGTCGTTGATCTTGATCATTGCGATTTGTCCTTCGTTCATCCGCTCATCGATCCTTTACATGCTGTCGCGCCCTTCAGCCTTGGTCGTCTTCAATTCCTGCACGCAGAGCCATCTTCATCTAGGTAAGTTTTCCTTACCATAATGTATATGTATATATGTATATAATAATATAATATATACAATAATAGAATTATATATAATTATAATAAATAATGTTTTCGTTAGAAATAGATTAATAAGTGAAATTAGTTGAAGTTTTAATATATTAATCATAGTAATATTTGTTTGATGTTAATATATGACAAAGTGTGAAGTTTGTGTTTATAAATAATTTTGATAGTTTTACTTGAGTTTTTGTGATGATTGATATTATGTTGATTTGTTTGTTTAAAAAAAAAATCTTTTTGACCTAGAAAAATTTTATTTTTATAAATTTGTTCAAAATTAATTTGATAGATTTAAGAATCACTAAAATTAGATAATTTTTATTAAATCATAAAACTTAATAAACTTAAAGTGATAATTTTCAAAATACTAAAATTAACTAACAAACTAAATTTTTCTTAAAGAACTATGTATAGTATGATCCCGATTAGCGGATACTAGGCACCTAAATGGCAACTCAAAATATGTAAAAATTTATTTTTGTGATTTTGTTTGTTTCTTAGTTTAAGTAAATTTGTACATATTTGTAAATAGTTAGAGCCTTGTAAAGAGTTTAGATTTTGAAATTAGGTTTACGATAAAGCAATTTAAAATTGGAAGCTAAAGTGGTAACCGTTTAGGTTTTAATAGGCTAGCCCTCAGACTCAAGTTAATTTTTGGTTTTCGTTTTCAAAACGATTTTTTTCACGGATCAATAGCAAAATCGAAATCAACTTACCCATTGGTTTTAGTCTATCTTTTTCGACTTTAGTCGAGTGGCAACTCCAAAATATTTTTAAAATTCAAAATTTCTTTAATTCTTAGTCGAGAATTTGTATTGAATAGGTTAGGGTTTAGTACGAATCAGATTAAAGGAAATCGAACCTGAAATCAAAACCTAAGCTCGACAGCTTGACGACTCCATTGGGGACAATTTTTCAGAGGGCTAGCTACTTTATGCTTTTCATATTTAAATTGCTTTCTTTTGTAAATATCTTATATATTTGTAAATAGTTGTACTAATCGTTTTGTTTAAGTGATGCAGATAAAAAAAAGAACAAAAAAGTAAAATTAAAAAAGGAAAATTTTACAAATACCCCTAACTAGGGACAAGGTTGAATTTAAGAAAAATGTGTGCTAAATGTGGTCGAACCTGGCCACCTTACGTAACTTAGGACAGGAGACACCAGTAAGTCTCGGGTGATGTGGTTACACCATTCGAGACACGAATTAGCATCCCACTCTGGTTAATGTGGCTCATGGCTCATTATTTGGGACCTTTAGAACCCACCTTCTTGCATTCACTGCATGAAGAAAAAGATGATGATCAAGCATTGTGGCCCATTAAAGTGTTTTTCAGAAACTTTTTACAAAACAAAACAAAAGCTGAATTTATAGGAGTTAACTTTCCTTTGTAATCCGTTATGTAAATGTGTCTTGTAAATCCTTGTAACGTCATCTTTGTCTTTGTAAATGTATATACGTGTTGTAACATATCCCTTTTGTATATGTAGATTAGGAAGTATGGCAAGCACATGTGTAGTGGCAACTTGTGGGCCCGTCTTATTCCCAAGATCTATGTCATGAGCCTACTAGTCGATGCCTATTTTGAACAAGTGGTTACAACTTTAAGCCAAGACAAAGAGGATTCATTGAAGACCGTTGTAGACACCCAATTTTTGCTCAATTTAAGCTCAAATTTATGATAAAAATTAGTATTATGTCGAGTTCACAAAAAAATAGTAAAAAAAAAAAATCAAAAAATAAGCAAAAATAGCGCAAAAAATCAAAACAGAAAAAATAATAAGATATAGAAGTAGTAAGAAAAATAAAAAAAAAATGAGAGAAAAATGAGAGTATAAAGAAAAGTAAATTTAAAAAAAAAATTATTCGAGCTTGATATAATACATATTTTTGTTATAAATTGTTTTTAAAGTTAATTAAACAATTTTTCAAAATTTATTTGTTTAATTAAATGTAATTTTTAAAGCCTTAAATATTAATTTTGCTGGACCCAACCAGGCACAGGCCAATGGCCTAACGGTTAAGACCCCTGTCCCATATGACTAGACCAGCCACAAGACCTGGATTCGATTCCATGAGGAGGTAAATTATCCTTTTTTTTTTCCACGTGCTTTCATTGGCTGGATGAGATAAGCGCACATGTCAGCAAGCTGCTAGTTGAGGTAAGCGCACGTGTCAGCAAGTGGGTAGGTAAGCGGTAGGTGAGCGGTAGGCTAGAGCGTCCAGATACAATGTATCATGATAGGAGAGCAATAGGCTAAAGTATCCAGATACATTGTATCGTGGTAGGTGATCGGTAGGTCAAAATGTCTAGATATAATGTATTATGGTAGGTGAGAAGTAAGTGAACCGGTAAGTGAGCATACTAATGCCTATAAATACAGCATACACAACACCAACAGAATATAAAGAAAAACACAAAAACAGAGAGAGAAAAAGAAGAAAAGTAAGAATCACAAAAAAAAAAAAAAACATAGGAGAAAAAAATTCATACAAATATCGCAGTAAAAATCACTAAAAAAAGGCTGGATCAAACAGTTCTTGGAGAAGAAAGCAAATTGATTGTTGGTCTCAGTCTACCCGCAGTCAACGGTCAACGTCAACGTTAACAGTCAACGTTCAACTGTCCACATTTAGATCGTGCGTTCCATACCTGATCCGAACGATCCAAAAGCCCAGGTGAGTTGGATTATTTTATTATGTATTTATTGTATATTTAATTACGAAAAATAGAAAAAAAATAGAAAAAATGCAATAAAAATTCATAAAAAATCCAGAAAAATTCAGAAAAATCCAGAAAAATTAGAATAACTATTTTTTTGTGTAAATTTATATGTTTTAGCAATTTGTGATATTTTTGAATATTTTGTGAATATGTATATGTACATAGTTTGTTTAGAAATGTATATTTGATGCATGAGATATAATTTTAATGTGTTGTATTTGTAATATAACTTTGATGTGATGAATTTTGAATATGTTTTAGATATATTATATTAATTGATTTCGAAAATAATAAAAATGATAAAAAATGAAAAAATGAGTTTTCTAAAACAAAATTGTTTTTGTTTTTAAAAATACTTTGGTTTTAAAAAAAATGAGCAAATGAATGAAATAAATGAAAAGAAAAAAATTTTTGTGGAATGAAAGAATTTTTTTTTTTACATGAAATTGAATGAAAATTTTCAATCTAAATTATTTTCATATAGCATTAAATTAGCTATAAAAATAACAATCAAAGTTTTTCATCCAAATTATTTTCATAAATTTGCTATGAAAATAATCATTAAAGTTTCAATCAAATTATTTTCATAAATTTACTATGGAAATAATAAAGTTTCAATCAAATTATTTTTCATAAATTTGCTATGAAAATAATCAAGTTTTCATCAAATTGTTTTCATAAATTTGCTATGAAAATAATCAAGTTTTCATCAAATTATTTTCATAAATTTGCTATGAAAATAATCAAAGTTTTCATCAAATTATTTTCATAAATTAGCTATGAAAATAGTCATCCAAAAGTTTCAATCAAAATATTTCATATAGCATTAAATTAGCTATGAAAATATTCAATCAATTTAATCAAAATTGATTTTTCATGTAGCATTAAAGTAGCCATGAACTATCACAAAATGATTTTAAAGAAAAACGATTTTGGACTTAGAAAAATTGCATTTTCATGAAAGAAAATCAATTAATTAGATCATAGGATTATTAAAAAATGGTTTCATAAAAAATTTCAAAATTTAATGAATTTAAAGTGAAAAGAGTTCAAAAATTAAATTGATCAACAAACTAAGTTCTTTTCAAAAGAACTACGTTTTGTCTGATCTCGATTAGCGAGTACGTAGGCACCTACGGGCGACAATAAAAATGGAAAAAATGTTTTTGTTTTTAATATTGTGAATAATTATTTTGTAAATATAAGTTTTTTTTGAAAAAAAAAAGGAAATATATTTGTTGATATTCATGTTCTAAAAAAAATGAATAAAAAATAAAAATGAAGAAAAACACATAAAAATAAAAATGAACGAATCCATGATATCTTGGTTTTTAAAAGTTTGATTTTTCAAATCAAATTTTCGCAGACTAGTAGCTAAGTTAGGATCAACCGACCCATTGATCCTAGCTTTTATTTTTTCCCGATTTATATTCGGGTGGCGACTCTAAATCATTTTCAAAAATTAAAATTTCTTTAACCCCCCAGTCGAGGATCATGTTAAATGGGTTCAGGTTTAATGTGAATCGGGTTAGGAGAATGAACTAGATAATGGAAAAATTCTGGCTCGACAACTGTTTAGGCCCTATTCTTTCTCTACCAAAGGTTCAGGTCCCCATTCATCTTTTAGGGCCTTGTTTACTTATGGAATATTGATGAGGCTGCCTTTTGCCTTGGTGAGCACACTTTGAGTCCTACTATTGAGGATACACAAGGCTTCTTCAAGCTCCACCACTCATGCGGGAATATATGCCCTCAACTTAGTAAAGGGCCGATCAATTTGTTCAACTCCTTTTTAAGGATTAAGAGACCGATGTATCTAAAGCTCTCAAGAATTGCAATTCGTCTCCCATTCAGCTTTTTGACTTGTTCAAATGGTTGGATCTCCAAATGGTTACAAGGACAATATCCATCTTTTGTGGAAGTGTAGAAGCATGGGAACAAAATCGCATCAACGCCTTTATAGCCGCAGTATTTGGTATTATCCTCTTCCCGAATGGGGATCTATTCATCTACTATCATGTGGTGGAATTAGTAGACCAGTTTTTGGCAAGAAAGTCTTATATCCCGACTTTGCTAGCTGAACAAAATAGATCTCTCAACCACTAGAAGAATAGAGGCCATGGGAAGTTCAAGTCTAGTATGGCACTTTTGATAGTTTGGTTTGCTAGCCAGACTAAAGATTATGGAAGCAATTTGAGTCCGGCTTGCCACATTAGAGACGGTTATGATCTTATTTTGAGCTGTAGTGAAAGAGTCCACATACAAGATCTTCCAAGAATCGATGAGTGGGTGCATTTACTCCAAGACCTAGAAGCTCACACATTTCTTTGGATTGCTAAGTGGTTCCATTCTCACGCGGCAATAACCGGATGCACGGAGTATGCGGCAGTTCCTTTGATTGGTTTGACCGGATCTACGGGATATTATCTGGCTCATGTGGTAAGACAATATGGAGCAATTCAAGATATAACTAACAAACCATCATTAGAGGAGGTTAATATGGATTATGATGACCCCGACGTTCCTTTGGCACAAAAGAGGGAAACTTAGGGATGATACAAGCCAAATGGGAGACAAGAGAAATCAAGCCGATCTACGTGATAGAACCCATCAATACTGAGACGAAGAAATACCGGCCACTAAAGAATACATCCTCAACCAAAGGCAAAGGTAGAAGGGTTGGAATTTCAAGCTCCGAGGTGTTGAGTCGAACCTACCACTCCCGACCCAAGACACAAGCTTATATGGAATTGACAAAAGCCGGTGGAGGTTCGCTTCCAAGAAATGAAGAAGAGGGAGCAAGAGATGGAAGAGGAAGTGCAAAGTTCTCAAGCTAAGGTTCAAGCACTTGAAGCTCAACTACGGATGGTGAAGAGGACTATTGAGGAGCTGAAGGACCATTTAGTGTGTCCTAGCAAGATTAGGCGTTTGGTTTAAGTTTGAAGTCTCTTAGTTTAGCTTTTCGGTTTTTTCATGATTAGGTCATGTATTGACTCCTTGAATAAATTCAACTTTAATGAAATAAAATGGTTTTTGCCACAAAGCTTCTTCATCATCTCAATTTACATGCGCATGCGCTTTTCTTTTCTTGTCTCTACATGTTCTTGTATAACTCTTTTGTGTATATTTTGTTCACTAACCGTTTGCTTATTTTTGTGTATATTTTTTTTACTACTAACCGTTTGCTTGTTTTGTTGAGAATTGTAAATAAATAATAAGATTTTCGCTCAAAAAATAATTATTATATATAAATATACATATTTTTCTCTAAAGTTGGAATTTTTGTTTTTGATTTTTATCAAGTTTCTAAAAGAAAGCTCCTAAACGGTTCGACCCGATTCGAAGTCATATCATCACTAGGTCCAAATCCAGAATGGCTAGCAACAACGACAATAATTCTGGCATTTCCAATCCAATTTCTAAGCAAAAGGTTCATTGCTTTAGAACAAATGGTGTTTCAAATGACCGAGCAAATGAATCTTCTTACGCAAAACTTAAAGGCCTCAAGATATTACCGAAGGACATTCCGGGGTAAAAAGAGATGGTAAAGCCATTGAGGAGCAAGTAATTAATCACGAGCCACAAATCACTATCAAGACCGAATCTTCCGGCCTTAAGAAGGAAATTGAGGCTCAAAACAAAGAGATGGAGAAAAGGCTTTTCTCTCAATTCAATGAGAAACTCAAAGCTTTTGAGAAAATGGAAGGATTTGATCAAGCTGGAATCACAAACTTTCCTACAATCGAAGCTGGGGCTTTCCCCGAGAAGTTCAAGATTCCGACTTTGAAAAGTATGATGGTACTGGTTGCCCAAAGTTGCATACTAGGCTCTATGTGAGGAAGATGAGCCGTACACTCAATATGAGCAATTTATGATCCAGACTTTCCAGGATAGCCTTATGGTCCAGCTTTGACATGGTATGCTCAATTGGATCTTGATGAGATTAATACTTGGGACAAATTGGCTAGGGCTTTCTACAATCAATACAAGTTCAATATTGAAGTGGCCTCGTCTATGTGGGATTTAGGCAATATGAGGAAGAAGAAAGATGAGTCCTTTAAGGAATATGCTCAAAGGTGGAGATCAATGGCATCTATGGTATCTACCCCTATCCCAGAGAAGGATTTGACTTTTACTTTCATCAATACTTTGGAAGAACCATTCTTTACCCATCTCATTGGACATACTACTGCTAATTTCTCCGAGATAGTATTGGCCGGATGCAGAATTGAAAATGCCATTACTACCGGGAAGATCCATGTGGAGAAAAAGACTACAAACTCCAAGTACTTCAACAACAACAAAGGAAAGGATACTACTGTCAGTGTAGTCAGCTCAACCCCATACACTAAACCTACTCAATCCTACGCCTACCAATCAACCCATACACTAAACCTACTCAATCCTACGCCTAACCAATCAACCCTTCACCCAGTCACAACAACCACAATCCCAAAACCAACCATTCAATAGACCCAAAGACATTTACCGAATTCCGTACCCTTAGCCAAGTTCTAGCTCGGCTTAGAGCCGACAATCTGATCACCTTTGAAACCCAGAGAAGACTACAAGCCCAAATACTTTAACCCGAGCAGAAATGTGATTATCATTTGGGCAAGTGGGTCATTCTACTGACAATTGTTGGAGGCTTCGGAATAAGATTCAAGACCTCATTGATGCTAAATTGGTCCAACTGGATTTCATTGAAACTCCAACCCCTAATGTTAACACCAATCCTCTCTCGAATCATGGGCCCACGATCAACATGATCATGATTGAAGAATCTGAGCCTTTTATTGGAATGATCCAGTTCGATCCAAAAAGGGTAGTTATCCAATGTCAAGAGGAGCAGAAAGAGGCCCCATATAAGGTGAAGTCGATGAGGTATCAATTCCATGTACCCATTGCACCGAAAGATTATAAAGCTGCCCCATTCAACTATCAAGCTGTTAATCAAGTTCCCAGGCCCATGGTCGGCAAACTTGGAAAAGCCCCAGAGCCCGAAAGAGAGAAAACATTGGCAGAGGAATTCTTCCCACAGAAAAAAGATAAGGAAAAGGAGGAGAAATCTGATGAGAAAACGGCCTTGACCAAGATTATGAAGATGAGTGATTATAAGATTACCGATCAACTTGCTAAGGTCCCGCTCAAATATCCTTGATGGGTTTATTATTGACTTCTGAAAAACACGGAAGCCCTCTTTAAGATACTTCAACAAATCAAGGTTCCCGAAGGTGTTGCAACTGAAACGATGGAACATGTGATGAATTCGGTATTTGCTTTGGACCAAATCTCTTTCTCACCTGATGAATTGGGAGCTGAAGGCACTCAACACACGAAGCCCCTATTTATAATGGCTAAGTGTAATGGATTGATTGTAGCCGAGTCCTCATTGACAATGGGTCATCTCTGAATGTTTGTCCATTGGCCACTTTGAACCTACTGAATCGATGCATCTGATCTTCGATCCAGTTCCACAATTGTTAGAGCTTTTGATGGATCCAAGAGAGGAATATCAGGAGAAATAGACTTGGAAGTTACTATTGGGCCACAAGACTTTACTATTCCATTTCAAGTTCTAGACATACCAAGATCATTCAATTTGTTGCTTGGAAGGCCTTGGATCCATTCAGCTGGGGCAATACCTCTAGTCTGCATCAGATGGTCAAGTTTATAACAAATGGCCAAATCGTTACGGTACTGGGTGAACAAGATCATGCTATCTTCGAAGACACTGCTATACCTTATATTGGCGATGAAGGATCCGAAGACTTTGGTTTACAAATTTTTGAAGAAGCCAATATGATTCAAGAAGAGGGACATTTGGACTGGGATATGTTCCTACTCCGGCTGAGATACAAGAGATGAAAAGGAAAGCCCGAAGAAGAGAGGAGAAGAATGGTATAATTCCCCTATTGAGTCTCCAGACATCAGAGTCACATTCCCACAACCTTCTCATGTCCAGAAGCCGGACATTGCATCAGTTATGGAGCCTTCTTGCAGCTCCCATCCGGTTCAGGAGTTGAATAATTGGTTTACTATTCCCCTTAACTCTAGGGTTACCTTTGAGTAAGGGTTGAATTCATGAAGCGTTTTTATGTTTTTTTTTTATCAGTTGCTCAAATAAAATGTACTCCATGAGTCATATTCATTAATGAAATTTCTTTGTTTCTTTTCTATGTTATCTCTTTTATCCATATCATCACTTTCTTTTTTCCTCACTTTTCTTCCTTTTTCTTTATCTTGCCTTTATTCAGATCTGATGATAACGGTGAAAGTAAGGGATATCTTGCACCGATAGATAACGAAAATACTGATATCACTTCATCCCTACTGGGTTAGTCGTCGAAGGTGATATTAGTGATCACAGGATAGAGAAAAGTTGGCAAAAATATGAACAAGGTAGAATTGAGATCAGTGAGCCCAAGAAGTAGTAAATGTTGGAACTGAAGATGAGCCTAAAAATTTGAAAATAGGCACCACCTTATCCGCTAAACAATGAGAAAGATGGTAAAATTATTGGCTGATTACTTAGATGTGTTTGCATGGTCCTACGAAGATATGCCTGGTTTAGAGACCTCTATAGTGGTTCATAAATTACCGACTAAAGCAGATATCAAACCAAAGAAACAAAAATTAAGGCAATTTAGACTAGATATCTTGCTTAAGATTAAAGAAGAAGTGAAGAAATTATTAGAAGTCGGTTTTATAGAGGTATCCGATTATCTTGAATGGGTGGCTAATGTGGTTCCGGTAGTTAAAAAGAATAGAAAGGTTAGAGTTTGTGTAGACTTTCGTGATCTAAACCAAGCTACACCCAAAGTCATGCCTTTCGACCTTAAAAACACTAGGGCAACATATCAAAGGGCAATGGTTACTTTATTCCATGACATGATGCATCAAGAAGTAGAAGTATATGTGGATGATATGATTGCTAAGTCTAACGAAGATGAGGATCATGTGGAAATATTGAGGAGATTATTTGATAGATTACGGAAGTTCCATATTAAGCTAAATCTTGAGAAGTGTACGTTTGGCATTACCTCAGGGAAGTTGCTGGGATTCGTAGTTAGTCAGCAAGAAATAGAAGTTGATCCGGATAAGGTTAAAGCCATACTTGAATTGCCTCCTCCGAAGATGATCAAAGAGATTAAGGGCATATTAGGACGCTTGAACTACATTGCTCAGTTCATATCACAATTAACCGACATTGGGATAAAGATTGTCAAGAAGCATTTGATGAAATTAAGCAACATCTAATGAATCCACCATTGTTAGTAGCACCAACACCTGGTCGCCCTCTTTTCCTGTATCTGACGGTACTTCCTGAATCAATGGGAGGTATGCTTGGACAGAAAGATGAAGATGGGAAAGAATGGGCTATTTACTATTTGAGTAAGAAATTCATTGAACGTGAACAGAAGTATACTGAAGTGGAAAGACCCTGTTGTGCTGTGGTGTGGATCATGCACGACTTAGACAATATACATTATATTATTCTATAGAGTTTTACATGAAACATGACCCTTTGAAGTATTTGGCTCAGAAACTAAGACTGATTGGGAGAATTTCCAAGTGGCAAATGCTGTTATTAGAATTTAATATCACTTATGTGAATCAGAACTCAGTTAAAGGTCAGGTGCTTGTAGATCAGCTGGATGAAAACCCAGTTTAAGATAATGTGATTGATGGAGAAGTTCAATTTTCGGATGAAAGCATATTGCTGGCAGATTTGGATAAAGAATTAGAACAGTTCACCCCTAAATGGAAGTTGTACTTTGATGGACCAGCTAATGTATGTAGATGTGGAATTAGGGTAGTCTTAATATCACCAGATGGTAATGAATACCCCGCTTCGACAAGATTGACGTTCCCTTATACTAATAATGTGGCAAAATACGAGGCTTGCATCATGGGTCTCAAGATGGCACTTGACATGGAGATAGATGATCTTGAAGTATATGGAGACTCCTCTCTCATCTTTCAAACACGAGGAGAATATAAGACGAAGGATGCAAAATTGGTGCCTTATCACCAACATTTACTAGAATTGGCACAAAAATTCAAAATATCATTTACTATATGCCAAAAACCAAAACAGTTCGGATGCATTAGCCACATTAGCATCTATGATTCAAATCACTGATGGAGTTGAGATCCAACCTTTAAAGATTCGCATTGAGGAGGAACCGACATTTTTTTGAATATCGAGGAAGTCTTAAAGAAAGATCCCTAGTATGTTAATATCAAAGAATTCCTCCAAGATGGCAAATACCCTAAAAATGCATCAACAAAGGAGAAAAAAACGCTAAGACGCTTAGCAGCTCATTTCATGCTCAGTGGTAATACATTATACAAAAAATCATTTAATACTACTCTCTTGAGATGTGTAGATGAGGCGTAAGCAGAAATGTTGATGAAGGAAGTCTATGAAGGGATATGTAGACCTCACATGAATGGATATATGCTAGCTAAAAAGATTATGAGGATGGGATATTTTTGGATAACTATGGAATCAGATTGTATCAAACACGTGAGACGTTGTCACTTGTGCCAGATATATTCCAATAAGATAAATGCTCCTCAAAGAATTGCAATTGTTGTCTTCACATTGGCCTTTCTCGATGTGGGATATAGATATGATAGGGTCAATTTCACTAAAAGCCTCAAATGGTCACTGATTTATATTAGTGGCGATCAACTACTTTACCATGTGGGTTGAAGCATTCTCGTACGCTCATTTTACCAAAGGAGTAGTTGTCAAATTCATCAAGAGAGATATCATAGCCAGCTATGGAGTCCCTGATACAGTCATTATAGACAACGGTACTAATTTGAACAACAAATTAATGTCTGAATTGTGCCAAAACTTTAGAATCAAACATCAGAACTCTACCCATATCAACCTCAGATGAATGGGGCAGTTGAAGCGGCTAACAAGAACATCAGAAAATAATAGAGAAAATGGCTATCACTTACAAAGACTGGCATGAGATGCTACCCTTTGCACTCATGGCCTACCAAACATCCATCAGAGTATCAACGGGGGCAACCCCCTATTCATTAGTCTATGGCACAGAGAGTTTTGCTAGTTGAAGTTGAAATTCCATCATTCAGAATATTGGCAAAAATTGAATTGGATGAAGCTAAATGGGTAAGAAATAGGATTGATCAGTTGAATCTTATTGATGAAAGGAGGATGACTGCTTTATATCATGGCCAGCTTTACCAGCAAAGAATGGCTTGAGCATTTAATAAGAAAGTTCGCCCGAAAATTTCAAAGAAGGAGATTAGTCTTGAGAAAAGTACTCCTGAATGTTCAAGATCATAGAGGAAAATTTACTCCTAATTATGAAGGACCATATGTAGTGGAAAGAGTGTTGTCTGGTGGTGCATTAATTTTCACTAGAATGGATGGTCCAGATTTAAAGACCTTGTAAATTCTGATGTGGTCAAGTTGTACTACTTTTGAGAAATTAATGAGAATTCTATCAAGTTCAAAAAATTTCCTGACTACTTTGTTTATGTATGATCTAATTTTTGTTATCTATCAACAAAAAGATATCGTTGGCGGTCTCCAATCATCAGATCGGTTATTGGCCATTCACCTTAATTGATAAGTTCTCTTTCATCCTTATATCTTCTAAACACTTAAAACATGAGTGTGTTGTGAGAGAGAGATTTGAGCAATCGATAAAGTTATAAAAATATGTTAGAAATGCCTATTTCAGGGGAATAACATGAGAAGTCAATAAGTTCAAGCTGCAAAATAAGGAAGACTTTTGTGAGAGAGAGATTTGAGCAATCGATAAAGTTATAAAAACATGTTAGAAATGCCTATTTCAGGGGAATAACATGAGAAGTCAATAAGTTCAAGCTGCAAAATAAATAAAACTTTAAGAATCATCTCTTGTATCATCTCGTGATCAAAACTAAAAAAAAAGGGGTCCATTTACCATCAAGAGACAAACATGGATACTCAATTCAAAGGATAGCCATTGTGAATGTGTTCTAGCCTGACGGAGTAAACTTAGTGATGAGCAGACTTCACCAAGTGGTCTGACCAGTTTAAAGCTTCTATAAGAATCTGGTAAGTATTTTTTTTTAAAGGAAAGAGAATGAATAAATATATTGCTAGGATTAAGTTTTCAAGAAATTAGCTTTAGAAGCCACTCAAAGCAATAGGAAATCAAGAGCTCAAGACATGAGATTTGCTACTTAGCGATCGGAACATGAGACCCAATTCAAGAGGCATTTCATCGCATGAAGCATCTCCGCAAAACATGCGAAATGTTTCAAGAGTCTTTTCAAGCTTAAGGATTGCTAGCTTGGTGGAGCGCCTTCCTTCTTTTCTTTCAAGCTTAAGGATCGCTAGCTCGGTGGAGCGCCTTCCTTCTTTTCTTCCAAGCTTAAGGATCGCTAGCTCAGTGGAGCGCCTTCCTTCTTTTCAAGCTTAAGGATCGCTAGCTCGGTGGAGCGCCTTCCTTCTTTTCAAGCTTAAGGATCGCTAGCTCGGTGGAGCACCTTCCTTCTTTTCAAGCTTAAGGATCGCTAGCTCGGTGGAGCGCCTTCTTTCTTTTCAAGCTTAAGGATCGCTAGCTCGGTGGAGCACCTTCTTTCTTTTCCTTCAAGCTTAAAGATGCTAGCTGGTAGAGTGCTTTCCTTCTTTTCAAGCTTAAGGATCACTAGCTCAGTGGAGCGCCTTCCTTCTTTTCAAGCTTAAGGATCGTTAGCTCGTAGAATGCCTTCCTTTTTTTTTAAGCTTAAGGATCGCTAGCTCGGTGAAGCTTCCTTCTTTTCAAGCTTAAAGATTGCTAGCTCGGTGAAGCATCTTCCTTTTTTTCAAGCTTAAGGATCACTAGTTCGATGGAGCGCCTTCCTTCTTTTCAAGCTTAAGGATCGCTAGCTTGATGGAGCGCCTTCCTTCTTTTCAAGCTTAAGGATCGCTAGCTTAGAGGAGTGCCTTCCTTCTTTTCAAGAACATGAATCGTCTCTGCTCAAGAAGCAACTTGGTTCAAGGAGCATATCAGAACATGAAAAGCTTTCACCCCACTCAAGAAGTGAGAGTTCCATATAAGTTGATGTCAAAATGAGGTCTATTTTATCTTTGTGATAAGGTTTTGACAAACCTCACCATGAAGAGGGGCAGCTGTAGACTCCTCATTTTGACAATTTATTTTTGTCAATTTGTTAATAATTAAATGTTAATATTAGTGCAAATATGGCTAAATTGAAGGATTTTTTGCATTTTTGAGCATTATGATTAGAAATAAAAATTAGGAAAATAAATCAAATTAAAGGAAATAAATATAATGAATGTAATATACATGTATATAATATAGTTTTATAATTTGAAAAAAAAATTCTTCTTCGTTGGGCAGAAAGACTGGCCCATTTTCGGCCCACTTGCGGACCTTTTTTCTACGAACCGAGGGTAGATTTGGAAACTAGACATGGAATATTTTGTTTTGGTATAAAAATCACATGTTTTCATCAATAATTATTCTTTCAAATCCGACTTCAAATTTGGAAAAAAACTCGTTTTTGGTACTTTCCTAAAAAATTCAAAAACGTGTGAAGTTGTATTTTAGGCAATTCAACGTTACAATATGGGAGGTACACGTCATTTATTGTATTTAATTGGAAATTTACATTGGTTTTGACTCAGATTATTCAAATTTTGGCCAAAACGTGTTTTACAAGCCTTAGGTTCGAGATTGATTGATTAGAAAGGTTTTGGTTGAATTAAAGCTTATAAATATCCTCGTCATCTTCTATTTTTGTAAGGAAGGAAAAATTGGAACAATTAATTACATTGATTTGTTCGGAATCTTGAGGACTTCAAAAGCCCGCAATCAATTATCTTTCATCCTTGCCGATCTGCCTTCGTTAGTTGTCCATTGCCACGCCATCGTCGACCCTTCATTGTTGCTGGTGCCATCGCCGGACTGCTCCTGATCATCATCGTCGTCGATCCTGGTCGTCGCGATTTGTCTTTCATTCATCCGCTCGTCGATCCTCTGCACGTTGTTGCGGTTTTCAGCCCTGGTCGTCTTCAATTCCTGCACGCGGAGCCATCTTCATCCAGGTAAGTTTTCCTTACCATATATGTGTATATGTATATATATATAATAATATATAATATATAATAATAGATTATATATAATTAGTAATAAATATATGTTTTCGCAGAAATAGATTAATAAGTGAAATTAGTTGAAGTTTTAATAATATTAATCATAGTAATATTTGTTTGATGTTAATATATGATAATAATGTGAAGTTTGTGTTTATAAATAATTGTGATAGTTTTACTTGAGCTTTTGTGATGATTGATATTATGATGATTTGTTTGGTTAAAAAAAATCTTTTTGACATCTAGTAAAATTTTATTTTTATAAATTTGTTCACAATTAATTTGATAGATTTAAGAATCACATAAAATTAGATAATTTTTATTAAATCATAAAACTTAATGAACTTAAAATGATAATATTTCAAAATACTAAAATTAACTAACAAACTAAATTTTTCTTAAAGAACTATGTGTAGTATGATCCCGATGTACGTAGGCACCTAAATAGGCGACTCAAAATATGTAAAAAAATTTATTTTTGTGATTTTTTTTATTTCTCTTAGTTTAAGTAAATTTGTACATATTTGTAAATAGTTAGAGCCTTATAAAGAGTTTAGATTTTGAAAGTAAGGTTTAAAAGAAAGCAATTTTAAATTGGAAAGCTAAAGTGGTAAACGTTTAGGTTTTAATAGGTTAGCCTCAGACTCAAGTTAATTTCTAGTTTTCATTTTCAAAACGATTTTTTTCACGGATCAGTAGCAAAATCGAAATCAACCTACCCATTGGTTTTGGTTTATCTTTTTGTTTGATTTTAGTCGAGTGGCGACTCCAAAATATTTTCAAAATTCAAAATTTTCTTTAATTCTTAGTCAAGAATTTGTGTTGAATGGGTTAGGGTTTAGTATGAATCGGATTAAAGGAAATCAAATCGGAAATCAAAACCCAGGCTCGACAGTCACATGGTAGTTGAATTAGATCTTTGAAAACCATTGGTGTCAAAGATTTTCGTTGATGTGCGAATAAAAAATGTTGAATATGAAAACCTACCATTTATTTGCTACAAGTGTGCTAGGTATGGCCATGTAAGTGATATGTGCTTGTACTCTAAACAAATGGGGTTAATAGCGATCAATGATAAAATTGGTGAAATTCATAAGTTGTCGGATGTTCAACCGAATTCTGAGAATGCTACTGGTCTATGGATTCATGCCATAGAAAGGAAGAAAGCTAAAAAATCAGGAAGGATCTACATATAAGAGGAAATCAAGGTTAACTGAGCCAATCATGCCACAAAATTTGAAAATAATGTCTTAGCTGATTTGGAAAATAATAATGTTCAAGAAGATAATTATATATCGAGGAAGACCAAAGAGAATTTTGAGTTAGATTCTGCTTTAAGAAATAGTGCTAAAATTAATGATAAAGGTGACTCAACTAATCAAACTAGAGGAATGTATTACAAGGCAAATAAGCTAAACAACAAGCTTATGGTGAATAGGAAGGCAACGAAGCCTACTAAAGAGGTGAGCGTTAGAAACAAGGGAGGCTTTAATGATAATTTAGACCAAGCTCCTCAATGTAATTCTAAATGTAAAGAAAAAATGGACTCTTCTTGCAAACCGAGCCCCTCAAGGGACATCACTAGCACTCTAAATGGGGGAAATTCTTTAGTATTACATAATAATGTATCCAAAGTTGATGAAAATATATTGAACCCATTGGAGCATAATGTTGTCACTTTTGGTGAGAAAAAAAATGTAAAATGTTTATGATCCACTCAACAATGAAAGACTCTGCTTCTTCAATACGTCAATGGTCTGGTGATGGTGGTAGACCACCGGATAAGTCCAAACTCTTTAATCTGAAGGGTAATCTCAAGTTTAAGACACAATCTATGAAGCGAGCCAAGAAAAGCAAATCTTCGAAAAGTGTGGATTTTCTTGAGGTTGTGCAGGATGTGGATGATGATGAAGAGGAGCTTTGTTTAGCTGATGAAGCCTATGAAATGAAGCTTGATTGTTTCTTTTTCTGGGTATTATCCCTTTAATTCTTCTTCTCCTATTTATGAATTGTCCTATTCTTGTTTAGGATTGCCAAGGGTTGCGTCTAGAAGATTTCTTAGATGCTTGAAAACCATGATTTTTGCTCATGGTATAAAGATGTTAATCCTTATGGAAACTAAAATAAGTGGTACCTAGGCAGAAAAGGTGATTAGGAGGCTTGGATTTGAGCATTCTCATTGTGTCGAAGCTCTTGGATTTGCAGGTGGAATATGGGTGCTATGTCATCATGATAGAGCAATAATTATTCTAAAAAATAGCTGGCAATCGATATACATGAGAGTTTCCTTAAATTCTTCTTTGTCAATCCTACTAACATGCACTTATGGGAATCCTAATCTAAGAATTCGTAAGCACTTGTGAGAAGAACTGAATATGGTTTCTTTGAGCACTTCTAAAACTTAGCTAGTTGTAGGTGATTTTAATGCTTTGCTCCATTCCATAGATAAACTTGGAGGTGTTAGACTTGGATTTATTTGCAGAAAGGTTTAAATTATGGATGGATCAGAGTGGCATGTTTGAAGTTCTTTCTATTGACTCTTACTATCCTTGGTTTATGTCTTGAAAAACTAGATGGAGTTCTTGTCAACAAGAAATGGTTTGATTCCTTTACTCCTCTTAAAGTTCACCACCTTTCCAAATTGTATTCAGACCACTGCCCTCTTTTGATGAATATTGAGTTGCCTCCAGTGATGGAGGAGGGGGGGTAGGGTGGAGAGAAAAAGAAGATTTCGCTTTCTTGCTGCTTAGGAGTCTCACCTGAAGTGGAAGGAATTTGTTTCTAACAATTGGAGGAGTGATATCCCCCTTCATGAAGCTACAATAGCCTTTTTGACTTGGTTAGCAAATGGAACAGATACACATTTGGCAACATTTTTCAAAAGAAATGAAGAGTTTTGGCTCGTCTTGCAGGAATCCAAAAGGTTTTAGAAATCCACTCCTCTAGGAATCTTTATAAACTGAATATTTCTCTTTGTGAAGAATTAGAACACATCTTTACCCAGGAAGAACTACTCTGGCATCAAAGAGAAAATGTAGAATGGACTAATCTTGGTGATCGGAGCACTTCTTTCTTCCATGCTAAAGTTAACTCAAAAGCTAAGAAGAGGTCTGTTGCTGGTCTATTTCTACTTAATAGGAGTTGGTGTGATGATCATGTGACAATAAAAAATGTAGTTGCCATTTTCTTCAAAAATGTATATTGTGGGGATTCCTCTTCTGGTCAGTATTATTCAATTTAAGGACTCTTTCCTTTACTTTCTTTAGCCCAGCAAGCAATCATCGATAGTGATATTTCTGATGTGTCCTCAAAAATTAGGCAAACCCTTTTTGAGATGTCTTCAATTAAAGCCCTAGGTTTTGACGGAATTACAACTAGCTTTTGTTAAAACCATTGGGATACTATAGGAAATTCTATTTGCTCTACGGTTAAATATTCTTTTATGTTTGGCAAACTTGATAAGCAGATTAACAATTCTCTTATTACCTTAATCAAGTAGATTAACAATTGTCTTATTACCTTAATCCCAAACGTTGATAAACTAGAGTATTTCTCTCAATTTAGGCCTATTTCTCTCTATATGGTCAACTATAAAATAATTACAAATGTGATAGCTAACCGTCTAAAACAATTTATGTCCACTCTCATTGGTCCAACACATACCAGCTTTATGGTGGGAAGGCATATCACTGATAATATAATTGTGATTCAGGAATTACTGCATTCTATAAGATACTTGAAAGGACATAGGGGATGGTTTGTTGTGAAAACAGATCTCAGAAAATCTTATGACCGACTTAGCTGGAACTTCATTAAGGACACTCTAATGGATGCTTATCTTCCTGATATATTATATAGAGTGATTTTCAGTAGCCTGGAGACTAGTAGTTTCTAATTCATGTGGAATAGTGATGTCATTGAGCCATTTTCTCCTTTTAGAGGTATAACGTCAGGGCACTTGGTCTCCCCGTACGTGTTTGTCCTCTGCATGGAGAGACTTACACAAACTATCAACTTGGCAGTCCATTATGGAGATTGGATTCCTCCAAGTTTTACCCAAAATGACACTTTTGTCTTTCGTTTATTCTTTGCTAATGATCTAATTCTTTTTGGTGAAGCATCAAAGAAGTAAGTGGATGTGATAAAGCATATCCTGAATGATTTTTGTCAGCATTCTAGACATAAGATTTGTAATGAAAAGTCTTAGATTTTCTTTTCCCCTAGTGTTGAGATCCTTAGTAGAAGACTGAGTTTCCCTATCACTAATGATCTTAGGAGGTATTTGGGAGTGCCACTCGATCATGGTAAGGTTGTAAATAAAACCTCTAAAAAGGAGATGGATAAGGTTAATGATAGAGCCAATGCTTGGAATCCTCCTTGAATATCCCTTGCTGGCAGATCTACCTTTTGTAAAGCTTCACTATCATCAATTCCATACTACACCATGTCGAAATCTATGCTTCCAAAAGGAATCTACGATAATATTGATAAGGTTTGTTGCAAATTCGTTTAGGTTGCTAGGCAAGGTATTATCAAACCAAGCCTGGTTGGTTGGGACTTAATATGCCAACTGAAAAATTGTGGAGGGCTTAGAATTAGAAAAATGAGGGAGATGAACTTTGCTTTCCTTATGAAGATTGGCCGGAGTATCCTCTATGACAATGAGGCCTTTTGGGTGAAAGTTATCACATCAAAATATAATTTCAACTTGGATTAGGTCCCTAGCACTCTTGTGGGAGGTCATGGCTCTCATCTTTGGAGAAATTTAAATAAAGTTTAGAGTCCTGTGATTGGTAGCATGAAATGGGCCATTGCTAATGGCAAGCGAGCTAGATTTTGGATTGATGTGTGGACTAAACTTAATTGCCCTATGATGGATGTTGCCTTGAATGAGATTCCCCAAGCTTTTCAAACTGCTACAATTAGTAATTATGTGATAGATGCAGGTAACTAGAATTGGAGTACATTTCAACATTTGCTACCTCCATGTGCTTTGTTGTGTATTGCTGCCATTCCACCCTCTGATGTTAATGGCGACTCTGATTCTTTTTATTGGGGTTTATCTTCAGTGGGCAATTTCTCTATCTCTAGCACATATGTTTCCCTTAATAACAGGCATTCGACTCATGATGATGATGATAATAAATGGAACCTTGCTTGGAGTTAGGAGGGCCATGAGAAGATCTAATCTTTCATCTAGCTTATTCTTCATAATGCTTTATTAACTAACTCTGAGGGGGTTTGAAGACATATGTGTAATAATCCATGTTGTGAAATTTGTGGAGAAGCTTCTGAAGACATGGACCACATCTTTTGAGAATGTTCTAGAGCAGTTCTAATTTGGAACCAATTTATTTCTACTGAAAGTTTTCATACTTTTATGACCATGCCATTTGATGATTGGTTTGCAACAAATTTGAGGTGTAGAGATATTCATCATCGAGAGATAAATTGGCTAATTCTCTTCGCTACAACATGTTGGCTCTATTGAATTCAAGAAATGAAGAAGTTCTGGGTAAGCAAGAGGTGAATGATGCATGGCTATCTCACACCATTGTTGCAAAAGCCAAGGAATTTCAATTTGCTAGTGACTTTTTACATATTGGCCAAATTAATAAAAGGATGAGATCTAAATGTTGATTAGCTAGAAACCTCCCCTTGATGATTGGATTAAAGTGAATATGGATGGCTCTTTTAAAAGGAACCGTAATGCTGCATATGCTGGTGGTATCCTACGGTATACTTATGGAGATTAGACAGGTGGATTTGTTGCAAACTTGGGTACTTATTTAGTTTTTCAAGCTAAGCTCTGGTGTGCTTTAATAGGATTACAACTGGCATGGGACATGGGGTTTAAGAAGATTATTTGGAGTTAGACAACAAAGGTGTTGTAGACTGCATCTTTAGGAGAACTACAGCTATTAATAGCAATTGGAAACTCCTCTCTTTGGTGTTGAAGTTCTTAGAGAAACCGTGGCAAGTTCAGGTACCACATGTCCATCGTTAAGGAAACTAAGTTGTTGATTGGATGGTCGCTTGGTGATAAAGCCACAATTTACTCACTTTTTACTAATTAAATTGTAATAAATTATTTGCTTTTATAGAAATCTTAAGAAATTGGTACTTATTCATGATTAGTTTTTATTAATTCAGATTTTGAGGGAATTAGAGAGAATTGGAAGAAAAATTGGATAAAATAAAAGTAGGCCGTTTATTTACATTTCAAAGCCGCTAGCCTAAATATCGGCCTTCACTCACAGCGAAACTCCATGCATCAACGATGGCAAGATCTGAAGGAAGGCTGCTGGCCTAAAGTCCAGTGTAAACAATGGCCAGCCATTTATGAAGAAAAGCTGCCAGCTTAAAGTCCGGCCTACATGGTTATATGAGTTACCTTTGGATATGTATGAAAAGATGCGAAAATTCTCTTGTTTCATCTATATGTAACTCCAAGAGTTAAGGAAAAAAACACCTATTGATAGAATAGCTTTAAAATAGATTAGAATTAGAAATTTTTTATAATTTTAGAAAGAATTACATGCTTTCATTGCTTAGTTTAGAATTCATCTTGGAGATTGAAGAGTATTGCTTTTGAGAAGTTTTTGTGGAGTTTTTGCTTCAGAATTTTCATCCATTTGTTGAGTTGAATTGGTGACTTCTGATCTCTTATCTTTTATGCAATTCAATTCATTAATATTCATTGTTAAATATTAATTTTATGATTATTGATTGTTTGTTATTCTCCATGATGTTCTAAGTTATTATTATGGGAATATGATGAAACCCTAGGTTATTTAAGATGATTATTGTATTCATGTTAGAGAATTAATAGATCTATGGATTATTCATATCGTAATTCCTATGCTATAAATTATATTTCTTAATTAAATTAAGTTTATAGTAATCTTAATGATCTGGAAGGAAAATTAGGGTTTATAGGAATTCGTAATTGAGATTAAATAATAAAATGGAGGAGCTGAATTGTTTAATCTAATTAGAAATTGTTCTAGAGTTTAAAGCAATGTTTTGATTAATATTTCACTAAGGAATTAGGAGTAATTGATTTAGACATTAGTTAATCATAGAATTGAGAGATTTATGGTTATAATTTAGAGTCCATGGTTAATTTATTTAGTGGGAACTAGTAAATTAATTTATGGTTTTGAAATCTTGAAACTTGGGAAAAGATTAAGGGTTTTTAATAATTTCATATGAATACCCATATAGCTATTAATTATTGTAACATGATGACGATTTGATTAATGAAACTAAGGTGGATTTTGTTTTTCCCCATTCAATTGATATTCTCTCTATATTAATCGATCATTTTAGGTTAAGTAAATATTAGCCCTAAAGTAATTAATTATGTCAACTCTATTGCCTAAATAATAGTAGAATATAATACCGGTCTAGTAATTAGAAAATCCTCGTGGGAACTATACTCTATTAATCACTATATTACTTGGTTCGATCTATTATACTTGCTAGTGATATTCGCACTTATTTTATATACATATTAGCAACGGATCACTTGGTATTTAGATGATGCATGTGATAAACAAATAATAAATAGCAAATATAAAAGTGTACAAAAGTAAAGGAGAAAGTCGATTTATAGAGGTTTCTCCTTATGAGTTATTCCTCTCTTCTAGCTCCACTGTTGGGATTCGATTTTCCACACCAGTCATGCCACTAACCTGATAGCAAAGAAAAATTACAATAGCCAATAGCTCATACTTTGTCTTTCTAGCTTATCAATTAGCTATGCATAGATTACAAGACTTTATAATCTAACTTCTATGCTAATCCTCCGTTCAAAAGGAAAATCAATAAAATCATAGCAAGAGAAAATATATGATCTCTAAATATTAAGCTTATTAACTAAAAGGAATGAATAAAGCTTGAAGTGGCTGTTCAAGTGTCTGTATGCTTGTTCAAAAGGCTTTTTGTAGCACGAAAGAGTTTTTTATTGTTGTATTTGTTACTTGTTCATCAAAACTTGAAAATGAGATGAATATATATTTTAAGTCTAATCCATGCTACTTCAAACATTCAAAAATCTAACAACAACATGTATGGTCCTTAGATAAAGTTGATATCCCTAAAAAGTGGGATACACTTATCTTGTTTATGAGTTCAAACTTCAAATCGATTCGAGCTTATCTTGTTCAACTTCTTTATATTCAAATGTTCTTAATACTGGAACTTTCTTGGTTGGATAAGATTTTGGATTTGAATATGAAGATCCCACAAAATCCATATAATCTTTGGTTTGAAAACATTCTTCTTATTTCGGATTTCAATATAAATATCTTATCTTCATCCGTTGATTGTCATCTTGAGATAAATTATTCTATCCTTAACTCTAAAGCATTTCTTCGTTAAACTCAGAGCCTCATTAGATTTCGTATAAAATATTATCTTCATTAATCTTTGTAAATTATCAAAGATAAAGAATTCCTCATGGATTATTATCATCCTTATGTAGAACCAATTAAGTGCATTGCCCAAATACACTTAATTAGTGGAGTTGTGGCTTCAAATAATTCCTACTTAAATTTTCATATAAAACTTCGACTATCTATAGAAGTGTCTACCAATATGTCTGATAATTTGTTTGGTTAAACATTTGAAAGAGTGTATGCTTGATTGTCTGATTGAATGTCTGTAAAATAAGTACTTTCTATCTACACACTTAAAGCAGTTTCATCTATTTTCTTTTAACCTTTTTGTTAGATCAAAACATATTTAGGAGAACTTAACATTCTCTCCCTTTTTTATGATAACAAAACCTTGCTCAAGTGATAAACTTCTTTTTCAAAAAAAGTGCACACAAACTTTAACTTATAAAAATTTGAAAATAGATTTTGAACTTTTGAAAATAACTTTGCCAAATCAAATAAGCTTATCATAAATAAGTTTATCACTTAGTTTGTCCTTCTCCCCTTGTTGTTATCAGAAAGTAATCTGATAATATTACTCCCCTCAATATTAGACATTCATACCACATAAAGAAAAAATAGCATAAATTCATATATATAAAAGATATCTAATATATTTTAGCAAGTAGTCAGAAGATATATGTCCAAAATATTAGAAGTCTTTAAAGCTAACACAAACATCTAATATCAAAAGATTATAAAGCAAACATGGAAGTTCATTTTAACAGAAAATCAGAAACACTAATTTTTCTTTTTCTAAGGGAGATTCACTACTTTTTTTTGCTATTCTCTTTACTTTGCCAGAACGCTTTGGAAGGAGTTCCACTACAGGCTCTGTAGCAGGTTGAAATTCAACAACTTTAGATAGTGGTCAAATAGGAGCAAGGTTAACAATTGGTTCTGGAACAGGTTGAACGTATTTAATAGGAAGTTAAGGTTAGATGTTTTAAGGTTCAACAATGTCTAATGGAGAAAGTTCTGGTTTTTGTGGTGGTACAAGTTCATCTTGATTCAAGATTTCAGTACTTCCACTTTGAAAAACATTATGATTCAGACTTAGTACTTGAACAGGAACTGTATCACCAGCATCATCACTATTAAGAAATTGTGGACCTTCTTGCACTAGTCTTAAGAGAACTTTTTCCAACTCTTGAAGGACTGGGAGGAAGTTTTCCATCAGCTTTCTCTTCAACAATTTTAGCACTAAGAGACTCCATAACATTTTTGAACTCCAAAAAGCTTTTCTTTACAAAGCTTCCAACTCAAACATCATATTTTGAAGATTAAAAATGCCAGAACTCATTCCAACTTTGGAATCATGTTTCCTCTGCGGTGCTTACCTTAGGACCGTCTACTCTGAATCGTCTGAGGAATTGTCTATTTGAACCAGAGGTTCATCCCTGGTTTCCAAATTTTTCTTAGCAAATTTCTATTCGCCTTTTCTTACCTACCATATGTTCTTTCCCTTTTCTTTTCTTGCTTTTTTTTAGAATTTCTTCTTCATTTCTTCTCTTCTTTCCTTTACAAGTAGTCCCTCTTTGAACATTAATAATCTACTCGAGAAGATCTCTTTGTGCATACCTCTTATCCATATAAATGACACAATCTCTAGATAACCATACCTTCCTCTAAACATGAATATTCATGTGGTGAAAAATACCTTTCGATATCTTCTTGGTTGGAACTCGAGTATAATCCTCTTTAGGAAACTTCATACCTTTCTCTTTCAATAGCAGCATGAGCAAATTTCCATATGGTTTCTTTGCCTTATTTTCGAACAAATTCCTTAAAATCTTTTCAGCCATCTCTACGGTTTTTCCTTTGTTATTCCTAAAATAATTTTGTGTCATCCATAGAAATATAAGTTCTACTTCCTATTCTGGGTAGAACACAAGAACTAATGACCTCATGGACCATCCTTACTAGTAGAGAAAACCGAATAACTAACATATCTCTTTGAGATTCAATCTCAAAACCGTCATTCAAATATTGAAATAATTCCAATCTATTCATGTTCAAGATATTTGCATCATCACTATCATTCTTCAATCTAATAATATGAATTATATCATTCTTCTCAATTTCAATAGGTTGTCCATAAACATTTTTAACATATCCTTTTTTCTAGAGTCCAGATTTTCATAAAAGTTTGTAATAATTTCTCCATAGATTGTACACTTCAAAGTACATAATCTTTTATCGCCAATCTTGTCTAACGTCTCATCAATATGAAACCCATTCTTAACCAGATAATCTAGGTTTAAGAACATACTATCAATAACTTTTTCTTTGAGTTGAACAAATTGCAAGAAAGTGAAGATCGAGGGTTTATCTTTTCTTTTCCTTTCACAGCTCCTGCAGAAACCTCGTTTTCACTTTCAAAATCATCGTCTATTCCTATATCCTCAGAATCACTATTGTCTGGCTTACTAGACTTTGTTGAAGATCATTTTTCCTCACTGTGGAGAGATTCTTGAGATTTTCCATGTTCTAGTGATATTAAGACATCCATGTCTTGAATTCTTATAAAGGTTTTGTTTGTTCTTTTTCCATAAGATATTATCGTTGCTGATCTTGTTGATTTTCGTGAAGCCATTGCTGGAGCAAGATTAGGGTTTGAGATAGAAAAAAAAAAAATGATTTTGGTGCCCTTAAAAGAAAGGGGGGAATTTTTCCTTTTGATATTTGAAAAGAGTTCTATTCGTGGTTGATACACGTGTGATTCAGGATCACGACTAGATAAGCGTGAAACCTTCTCTTTATTTATGTCTATCCAAAACTATATTAATATATTAATATCTAACAAAAAGAAAAACATATGCCATTTTCATTTCTAATAAATTCAATTATATTTTTATCTAAAGGTTTTGTAAAAACATCAGCCATTTGAAATTCAATATTCACAAAATTAAGATTTATATCTCCATTATTAACATGATCTATTATAAAGTGATGTCTTATTTCAATATGTTTAGATCTAGAATGATGAACTAAATTTTTAGTAAGATTAATAGCACTTCTTTTATCACATTTTACTAGAATATTTTTGCAAATAAAACCATAATCATGTAATTGTTGTTTAATCCACAAAATTTGAGCACAACAATTTCCAATTGAAACATATTATACTTCAGTTGTTGATAGGACTACTGAATTTTGTTTCTTTAATGACCAAGATACAAGTTTATCCCCTAAAAATTGACAAGTACCAAAGGTACTTTTTCTCAATACCCTATCAAATCAATGTTTTGTTTTTTAGGATACCAAATTCCTAATTTTGTAGTGCAAGATATGTATTTAAAAATTCTTTTGACAACTATTAAATGTGTTTCAGTTAGATTTGCTTGAAATCTAGCATACACATAAACAACAAATAATACGCCGGGTTTAGATGCTATTACCTATGATACCGATCCAATTAAACTTCGATAGAGTTTTTCATGTACCTTGTTGCCTAAAATACTAGTGTATAACCTTAATGAAGTTGACATAGGAGTAGTAGCTCCTTTGATATTTTCAAATCCAAATTTTTTAAGCATCTTCCTAGCATATTTCTCTTGATGAATAAATATTCATCGTGGAGTTTGCTTGATTTGCAATCCAAGAAAGAAGTTCAGCTCTCCCATTAAGGACATTTCAAACTTAGCTTGCATTAACTTTGATAATTTCTTGCAATATTTTTCATTAGTAGAACCAAAGATTATATCATTAATATATATTTGTATAATTAAAATGACATTTTCATAATTTTTTATGATTGTGTGAACCTTTCCTCTTGAAAATTTGTTTTTAATAAGAAATTTACTTAATCTTTCATACCAAGCTCTTGGAGCTTTTTTCAAATCATAAAGAGCCTTTTGTAATTTAAAAACACGATTCTCTTTAGATGGATCTTCAAATCCTAGGGGTTGTTCAACAAACACTTCTTTTTTTATATATCCATTTAAAAGTGCGCTTTTTACATCCATTTGAAATAGTTTGAAATCTTTATAACAAACATATGCTAATAATAATCTTATAGCTTCCAATCTAGTATTAGGAACATAAGTTTCATCAAAATCAATAACTTCTTCTAATGAATATCTTTGGCTACAAGTCTTGCCTTATTTCAGATTATCTTACCTTGTTCATCAAGTTTATTTTTGAACACTCATATTGTTTCAATAATAGATTTTTTCTTTCAGTCTTGGAACAAATGTCCATACATGATTTCTATGGAATTGTGCTTACTCTTCTTGCACGGCATTAATCCATTTGCCATCTGTCAAAGCCTCATTCACATTGTTAGGTTCAATCTTAGATAATAAAGTAAATTGATTTTCAACCTCTTGTAACTTTCATATAGTTTTAATTCCCAAATCTACTTTGCCAAGCACTTGTTTTAGAGGATGATATGATTTAAATCTCCAAGGTCTAGAAGATTCGATTTCAACCTATTTGGGTTCAATAGTACCTTCTAGTAAACTATTTGAGTGATTGTTTAACAAATGTTCTGTTGGAATGTCTGTTTGCCGTATACTTAACTGTTTATAAAACTTTCCTTTTTGTTTCCGTAGGTACTACAGTCATATCCTGTATACCTTGTTGGTGACTTAAAAAAACATCCATATTATTTTTATTTACTGCATCATCATCATTAGCATTTATAATTGCATAATCAACAAACTTAACATTTATAGATTCTTCTACTACTTTAGTCACTTGATTAAAAACACGAAATGCCTCATTGGATGTCGAATAACCACGAAAGATTACTTCATAAGCTTTTTCATCAAATTTACCAAGATTTTGTCTAGACTTCTTAATGAAAAATTTCGTCCCAAATATGTGAAAGCATGACACATTTGACTTGCCACCTTTGTACGTTTCGTAAGTTGTTTTCTGCGTCAAATGTCTCACATAAACATGGTTATAAATGTAACAAAAAGTACATATTACTTCAGCCCATAGATATCTACATTACTTTCATTTAGCATGCTTCGACCAATTTCTTGTAAAACTCTATTTTTCTTTTCTACAACTCCATTATGTTGTGGAGTATATGGAGCAAACAAATTGTGTTTTATACCATTTTTCTTACAAAAGTCTATAAAATTTCCTTTTCAAATTGTTTACTATGATCACTTCTTAAACTTTGAAAACTCTTTTTTCATTTTGTACTTGTTTTGAATTTTTTTCAAAGGCTTCAAACATATCACTTTTGTTTTCAAGAAAAAAAAAAACCTATGTAAAACGTGAAAAATCATCAACTATGACTAAACCATATTTATTTCCACCCAAACTTAAGGTTCTTGTTGGACCAAAAAGATCAAGATGTAAAAGTTCTAATGGTCATTTTATAGAAATAATGTTTTTTGATTTGTGAGAAGTGGATACCATTTTATTTTTTAGAAATGTGTCACATTTAATATTTTTAAAGCAAGAAATTTTTGGTAAACCAATAGCAAGTTTGTTTTTCAAAATCTTTCTAGATGTGTAAAATTAACATGTCCAAGTTTCTTGTGCCAAACAAAACAATTGTCATTTACTGTTAAAAAACATCTTTCAACATCTACACTTGCTGATTCAACCATATAAATATTCCTCTTTTGAAAACCTTCAAAAAGTTTTTCTCAATTTTGATCAAATCTTCTACTTTGTCTTTTCCAAAATTCATTTTATATCATTTGTCACATAGTTGACTGATACTTAAGAGATTGTGTTTTAGAACTTTTACCAATGAGACATTTTCAATTGTATAAGGGGGAAAGCCTACTGTACTAGTTGCTATTATCTTACCTTTGCTATTATCTTTGAACTTGACATATCCTTCGTTTTTCCATCTTAGATTTGTGAACAACAAAACATCTCCCAACATATGTCTTGCACACTCATTATCATGGTACCACAATCCTTTTAGCTTTGTTTCATGTTCCTACAATAAAAAACAGATCATCAAACCTTTTTAGGAACCCAAACTAGCTTGGGTCCACTATAATTCAAGCTCGTGTTGTTTTTGGTTTTTCACTTGTTGTTGACTGAGCTTGTTATTTTTGTAATAGCAATATTTTTCTATATGTTCATACTTATAATAAAAGTAGAATGCATAAGTGTTAGATCTTAATTGCCTTCTCTAATATTAATATGGTCTCTATTGATATTGATATGAGCTTACCATATTTGGTTGATAATGATATGATTTGGTATTACCATAATATCGTCTGTTATTTCTTCTGTGGTTCTATCTATAGTACTTACTTATATTCCTTTCATTTTAAATAACAAATTTATTTGTTTTATTCTCAAATTGCTTGTATCAATATTTTCTTTTTTGATTGATTATTTTCCTTTAATAAAGATTGTTTTCTTAGCTTGGTTTGAAGACTCAGCCTTATTATATCATAGTCCTTCTTTTAAGTTATTTAATCTTTGAGATGATATTAACTTTTGTAATTTTTCATCACTTTTAAAAAATTTGGTAAACATAGAACTCAAATTTTTTGAAACATCATCAATTCTTACTTTTAGCTCTTCAATCTCCTTTTTAAAATTATTATTCTCAACTATCAACATATCTTGAGCTTCTCTTAGACTTTTGTTATCCATATGTAAAACTTCAGTATCATTTTTGGGAATATCATTTTCATCAAGAAACAGTTAATTAGTATGGCATACTGCTTCTTTTTTCATTTTTCAAACACTTAATCTTTTCATTTGCTTTAGATAGAGTTTTTAAGAGTTGTTTAACTTGTTTTCTAAAGTTATTGGGCATATCACTCTTAAATTGAAAAGATACCTGAGATTAAGCCATGAAGCAAAATTTGCTTCTTCTTCATTATTTGAGGCAGCGTCAGACATAATGTTTGATTCATCAAGATCACTCCAGGTAGCCATTGAAGCCTTTTATTTCTTCTTGTATTTCTCTATCTTTTTAATTAATACAGGGCATTCATACATGATACGTCCAGGCTTATTGTATTAAAAGCAAATGATTTCTTTCTTTTTCTCCTTCTTTTTTTCCTTATTTAAATACTGTTCCTGAACTAAACTTTGATTAATTATAAGTAAAATGCTTAGATCAATCAAAACGCTTAACATTTTTCTTGATTAATTTTGAGAATCTTCAAACGAGCAAGGTCAAATGATCATTGTCTTCCTCACTGTATGATTCTTTGTTTGTCTCAATGTTTTGCTCAACAACCTAAAATGCGATGGACTATTTGACCTTCTCGTGATCGTTCATGTGCTTCAATTTTGATCCATAAGCTTGAAGCTTTTCACGAAGTTGACTCAAGGTTAGTTTGTCTACGTCAAAAGCTTCTTCAATTGCATTCGTCTTTGAATCCCATGAACTTGACAAAATTCGCAAGATTTTTCTTACGAGCTCATTGCCATCAAACTTTCTACCAAGCAAAGCAAGTTTATTACTAATCAAAGTAAACCTATTAAAACAATTAGATATATTTTCATCGGGTTGGAATCTGAACAACTCATAATCCTGCATAAGTGCTCCTCTTCCAATATCCTTGATGATTGTTGTACCTTCATAGTTTTGCACAACTTATCCAATATCTTCTTGGTAGATTCGCATGATGATATCATAGTGAACACAGTTTGAGAGATGCTAATTAAGAGTAAATTCTTTGTTGTGTTGTTCATTTAGGCCTTTTCCTTTTCTTCATCCACTAGGATTGGATCATTAGTGAGAATAAGTGATGTATCTCTAAAATAGATAATTTCCTATGAAGTCAAATAAGATGCTTTAGTATATGTGATTGTGTTGTTAGCCACTGATCAACGCTTAAGATCAAAAAGCGTAATCGCTCTGATACCAAATATAGGTCCGGAAAAGCTAATCAGGGGAGAGAGAGAGAAAGAAAGGGGGGGGGGGGGGGGGGGGGGGGGGGGGGGGGGGGGGGGGGGGGGGGGGGGGGGGGGGGGGGGGGGGGGGGGGGGTTAGTCTAAAACTTTTTCGTTTAAAACCAATGAAAATTCAATAAAGATGATTTTCAAAAATAAACTTTATGTTTTGTTCTTTTTAGATAATGCATGTGATAAACAGATAATAAATAGCAAAAATAAAAGTGCATAAAAGTAAAGGAGAGAGTTGATTTATAAGAGTTCATCCTTATGAGTCAGTCCTCTCTTTCAGCTCCACTACTAGAGATCCGGTCTTTCACATTGGTCATATCACTAATCAAATAGCAAAGAAGAATTACAATTACCAATAGCTTTTGCTCTTTCTTTCTATCCTATCATTTGGCTATGTACAGACTACAAGACTTTGTAATCTAACTTCTATGCTAATCCTCAATTCAGAAGGTAAAACAATGGAATTGTAGCAAGAGAAAATATGTGCTCTTTAAATATTAAGCTCAATAACTAAAAGGAATGAATAAAGCTTGCAGTGTCTGTATGCTTTTTAAGAAGGCTTTTTGTAGTAGAGAGAGTTTTTGATTGCTGTATTCATTACATGTTCTTCGAAACTTGAAAATGAGATGGACATATATGTTTATTCTAATCCGTGCTTCTTCAAATGTTCAAAAATCTTCCAACAATATATATGGTCCTTGGATAAAGTTGATATCCCTAAAAAAGTGGGATAAGCTTATCTTGTTTATGAGTTCAAACTTCAAATTGGTTCGAGCTTATCTTGTTCAGCTTCTTTATCTTCAAATGTTCTTGATACTTGAACTTTCTTAGTTGGATAAGATTTCGATTTTGAATATGAGATCCACAAAATTCGAATAATCTTCAGTTTGAAAACACTCTTCTTATTTCGGATGAGGTTTCAACATAAATATCTTATTTTCATCCATTTATTATAATCTTGAGATAATTGTTCCGTCCTTAATCTGAAACATTTCTTCGTTAAACTCTAAATCTCATTAAATTTTGTATAAATATGATCTTCATTAATCTTTGTAAATTAGCAAAGATAGAGAATTCCCATGGATTATTATCATCCTTATATGGAACAAATTAAGTGCATTACCTAAATATACTTAATTAGTAGAGCTAGGGCTTCAAATAATTCCTACTTGACTTTTCGTTTAAAATTTAACTGTTTGTAACTGTGTCTACCAATATGTCTTATGATTTGTCTGATTAAACATCTAAAAGAGTGTACGCTTGATTGTCTAATTAAATGTATGTAAAATGAATACTTTCGATCTACATACTTAAAGCAAATTCATCAGTTTTTTTTAACCTTTTTGTTATCATCAAAACTTATTTTAGGAGAACTCAATAAAAAGTTATTGAATATCTAATTAAAGTATATTAAAAGATGTTGAGAAAAATATTGTTTGAATCATTATTGACCGCATTATTCCCCTCAAGTTGGACAAAATTTGCCATCGAATTTTCTTCATTTCACACAAGATCCACTTAGGATTAATCTCACAATCCTTAGACAAATAGATCCAACCTTAGCCAGTTGACCTATGCCCTTGACCACCAGTTTGTTATGCCCCAACCGATCACCTTCACTAACTTTATAAGTCATGTAAGACCTCTCAACATCTAAATTCTTTTTACTTCTTTAGTCACATACTCATGTTCAGTATAATTAACATAAAAAATTGATACATCAAAAATTGGTTCACCATCACCAATAGCCTGAAAAGCATCATCCTTTTCATCAACATAATTATCAAATAATGGTTCATCATCTGTCAAGCCCCGAAGGGCACCCTAAACGTGGTAGTACACCATATACAATATCAAGACTAAACAATGACTACCTTAATCATGTGAAAGTTTCGGTATTATATGTAAGGCGTACAACACGGAAATAGAAGACGCCATTGGAAAGTGTAGTTTAACCAAGTAATAATGAACAAATAAGAATATAGAAATAAAGTTAACCCACAAATAACATTTAATAGTCCATTACATAAGTCTTAGGGGCATTCCCCTGCTAATCTCCAAGGATCATATAAGAGTTACTAGTTTTTACAAGATAATTTAAATACTTCATCAAAAGATTTTAAAGGAAGTCTATTCTAATCTTCGAATAGATTTCCTCCAAAAGCTCCCAAAAAGAAGACTTACTCAGATATGCAAAGACCTTGGATAAAGGAAAAAATGGTCCTGCGTATGCAAAAATCTATAGGGGTGTAAGCTTTACGAGCTTAGTGAGAACATTCCCGATTTACATACTTGAAAAAAAAGATATCAACCAAGTTTATTTATACAAGAAAGTGAAATGCAACAAACACATGAGCATAGAAGACAAATAGTTTTTTGGAAACCATATGTTGATGAATTTACGCCCTTCATTTAGGGTTAGGTATTCCGACCAATTACGGAAAAAAAAATTAACAAACCATTTTTTATAGTTCTTGCGGCTACTATTCACCACCAAAAACATGTAGATCTTATGGGCTCCTACTCGCCATCAATTTATATAGTTTTACTAGCTCCTACTAGCCACGTACAGATTATATCGGTTATGCCAACCACTACTATCATAACTTGTCCCACCAATTATATAATGACGAATGCAATGAGACTCAACTCGTGAAGTACATGCATTAAATTTTATCTAGAGTCTAGCTAGTTATATTCGATTTCTTGCAAGTGATCAATCAATTTCAGACACTTCAATATGCTAGTAGAACATGCAATTCATTATAGGTAATTCATGGCTCGATATACTTAAAGTTCTTTCACCAACATTATAAGTCACATGCACTTTCCATTTTATCTTTTTCCTATATCTAGTGCTACTATACTACAAGCACAATCATATGTATGAAAACAAAAAAAGTAAACTCACTCGACCATGGCTTGACGATACTTCCTTAATCGAGATAGTCTTTAGGATAGTACACATCTTCTTCCTTGTTTCCTAAAAAAATAAAATACCTAAAATGAGTATTCTATAGAATTTCTAATCAAATTTTCTAATTTTATCTTTTAGTTGAGGTAAAATTCGTATTGGTGGAAATTTCAACTTAAAATGGTAATAACTTGCTCATTTTAACTTATAATTTCACGTATTATTATACCATTTTATACCTACTCGAAAAAATCTATCCATTTCTATGGTTATATTTGTCATAAAAAGTCATTTAGGTCTTGAATCAAAAAGATACATATTCACCAAGAAAATTCCAACTTTCAAAACACATGTTTTCAACCTTTCTTCATCCAAAAATTCTTGTACAAAAATATAGATATTTATATAGTTGAAAAATCATTGAATATATATATATATATATATAGACTCATATTGTATATATAAATTTAGTGATGTTATCTCAATAATTATTTTTATAAAACAATGTGTACTATAAGTTGGAAAAAGCAAAGACTTGAAAATTTACTTAAGTTTGTTGGAAAAATTTTCTTGTATGAATGTTTCTATCTTCTAACTTTATTTCTTCACCTTTGAGAATAATTTAATTTTCTAAAAATAACTTTATTCTTTTTAAGATTCTCGCAACTTCATTTCTAGTGGTTGAAAAATATAGTTTTTCCAAGGATTTCTTGGTAGTGATTAAGATTTCTTAAAGTAGTTATGTTTATGTGTTCTTAATTTTTCCTAAAGTTAGTTCCACTTTAAATAAATAATAATAATCTTGTAAGTTATTTACTAATTCTATTTCCTAAGTAAGATTTATTTCTAGAGGATTAATATTTGATGATTTTGTAAAACTTATCTAGACCTTAGTATTTTAGAGTGTTGATGAAAACTTCACAATTAAGTTTAAGAAAAACTTGGTTAACCATGGAATAAGCAATATGGGGTTTGAAAGAAACTTTTTTATTTTATTAGTTTGAAAGGTGTATGCGTGATAAATCTACTTTATGTATTCTTTGTTGAAATTCTAATGTATCATTATTACTAAAAACTTGTGATGAGCTTATCTAAATTTTGGAAAAATTTGTTAAGATAAAACTTTAAGTTTTTAAGGAAAAATGATTTCATTAGGTTATAAAAATTATTTTTAAAGGGAGTTCCTATTTTTCTTCATTTAAGAAAACTCCTTTTATTTTTATTGAGACAATATCAACATGTTCATGCATTATTATGAATATGTAGCCTTGAGAAGAGAATAATATCACATAATAAGATAAGAATATATATATAAGAGCAATATAATCATAATAATAAGGTCAAATTATTGGGAGTCGTAACTTCATCAAGGCAAACCGAGACTAAAATTAGACTAGTCTCAAAAAAAAAAAAAAAGAGAAATAGAAAGAAGAAATAGCATAATAATAGCAATGATAAGAGCATAATAGTAAAAGAATATAATAAAAACATAATGTATAAACAAGAATAAAACATGAACATAATGTTATTTTCTTAACCTCTATGGGTCTTT
The DNA here is from genome assembly GCA_024138025.1 of Combretum micranthum. Lineage (NCBI taxonomy): Eukaryota > Viridiplantae > Streptophyta > Magnoliopsida > Myrtales > Combretaceae > Combretum > Combretum micranthum. The sequence continues at coordinate 189,830 of JAMXBD010002239.1, forward strand.
AGAAAACACATCCTATGTTCATGCTAAGTTACATAAACATAATAAATAATCTATTAGCAATCTAACAAAATAAGAATGGATGTATGAACAAGAACAAAGTATGAACCTATTGTTTCTTTCTTAACTTCTTATGGATTTTCAGAAAACACACATTAAATTCATACCAAGTCACATGAACATGAAGGAAGTTTAAAATAATTATCTAGTGGTTAGAAGAAAATGGAGGAATGGTAGAGAGAATTTGTAGAGAGGATTTTATGGAGTGATTTTGAGAGAGTTTTGGTATGTGAAAGAAGTGTGTGAAAGAAATGAAGAGCGATGGGGTATTTATAGAATTTTGTGGAGAGAAATTAGATATATAAATAAATTAAAAAAGAAAAATAAATAAGAGAAAGGGAGAGAGGGGGCTGGCGCATGCATGGAGAGAAGAGAGAGAGAAAGTTTTATTTTTTCTTGTATTTTTATAAATGAAAATTGATTAAGATGTGAACTATGATAGATGTGAAGTTGTATTAGAAAAGGGAAAAAAATAAGTGAATAGGTAGTAAAAAAAAAATAAAGATAGATGAATGGTAATGAATAGTAGAATAGGATAATAAATAGTAAACAAGACTAATAATATACCAATAGTAAAGAAAATACATGTATAAATGCAATATCTGTTATTTTTAGCTATCGAAAAATTATAAAACTAATATTTTTGAAATCCTTATATTATTACAAATCTAACGATGTCATTAGAATATTTTTACTATTCCAAGTCCCCATGACACATTTTTTGAGAACTGATCTCGTTTGGATCTGAAATACACTAAAAATTAGCAAATATGATATTTTTAAGCTTCCTTATATTATTATGAACTATTATACATCATTATTTCAATTATGTTATTTAGGTTTTAAGAGTGCGGGATTGTCAGATCTAAACATTAGGATTTGTTGTAGTCTTTTGTTGACTTTTAGGGTTTTCGGTTGACTTTTAATTCTAAGATCTAAGCATAAACTTAATAAAAATTCAAAGGTTTACATCATTAGTCTCAAAAGCATCATCCTCTTCATCTACATAACTATATATCAAAGGCTGGTTCTCCATTAGGCACAAAAAACATCTTCCTCCACCATAAGTACGCCCATCCTCTTTGCAAGTTGATCCATTATCCATCTAATTGATGTTATGAACTACATCCAGCAGCTCGTTGATCACTTGTCCAATTCTTCGATCTAAATCATCATGATCATAGATCTCATACATCGCATGTCATTGACTGGTCTATCTGCGAGGTGCCATAAAATCCAAGAGCGAACACAGCTTTGATACCAACTGACACAACATGTTAATTAGAGTTTATCACAACACCGCTGAATAAGGCATTATTGCTAAAAAGTAATCTCTAAATACCTATTGATTATGAGAATATCTAGGAAATGACATCCAAAAGATAACAAATAATAGACAAATTCGAAATTTGAGTAAAAATAAGAAAGACGCCTCAAAAAGATGTACTTTGTAATAAACTGAACGTTTTCACTGCCCATGCAAGCCTGGAGGGCGTCAAAAAGGAAAATACTAAAAAAAGGACATCCTATTAAAATACATTAAATGTTATCCAAAAAGGAAAAAAACTAAAAATAGACATCCTATTAAAAAGCATTAAATGATAATAAAAAAGGTAAAAGACTGAAAAATATCCTATTAAATAATATTAAATCAAAATATATTCTTTTAATTTTAACTAAAAAAATCATTAAAAGACATTGATAAAAAAATTATAAGATATCTAAGGCTATTAAAAGATGTTGAAAAAATATTATTTGAATCATTATTCATCGCATCATATATATACCGGCAGGTCGCAATATGAAAAAGAAGAAGAGAGGAAGAGAGAACGGACAAGGAATAATCTTCTTTATATGAGGAAATGCAGGTCACACTTTGGGGAAGTCATTTAAATAAGACTTGTGTACAAGTGCCACTTACAGCTACTGGATGAGAGGTAAAAAATAATGACTGTTAGATTAGTTATAGATGATATATTTGTCCCATGTCCCTTCAAAAGTTATCGGTTGCCATATGTTCTTTGTCCTCTTATATGTTCATGGTTAGTCCATTTGTTTTAGGTCCGTAATGTCTCAGTCAACATATTTGTCCTAGGTCCTTTCAAAAGTTCTAGGTTACCATATGTTCTAGGTCCTCGTGAATGTTCCAGGTTACTCCATTTGTTCTAGGTATCGGGTCTTCCTATGTTCTAGGTTCAAGAATGTCCTAGGTCGACATATTTGTCCCAAGTCCTTTTGAAAGTTCTAAATTGCCACATGTTTTAGGTCCTCATAAATGTTCCAGGTCAATCTATTTATTCTAGGTATCAAGTATTCTTATGTTCTAGCTTCAGGAATGTCACAGGTCGACATATTTGTCCCAGATCCTTTTGGAAGTTCACCATATGTTTTAGGTCATTGTAAATGTTCCAGGTTGGTCTATTTGTTCTAGGTATCAAGTCTTCCTAGGTTTTAGGTTCAAGAATGTCCCAAGTCCTTTAGAAAGTTTTAGGTTGCTACATGTTCTAGGTCATCATAAATGTTCAAGGTTGGTCCATTTGTTCTAGGTATCAGGTCTTCTTATTGTCTAGGTTTAAGAATGTTTTAGGTCGACATATTTGTCCAAGGTCCTTTAAGAAGTTTTAGGTCCTCGTAAATGTTACAGGTTGGTCCATTTGCTCTAGCTATCAAGTCTTTCTATGTTCTAGGTTCAAGAATGTTCCAAGTCGACATATTTGTTTCAGGTCCTTTCTAAAGATCTAGAATTCTATATGTTCTAGGTCCTCATAAATGTTTCAAGTTGGTCCATTTATTCTAGGTATCTGGTCTTCCTATTTTCTAGGTTCTAGGATGTCCCAAGTCAACATATTTGTCCCAGGTCCTTTCGAAAGTTGTAGGTTGCCATATGTTTTAGGTCCTCGTAAATGTTCCAAGTTAGTCCATTTGTTCTAGGTATCAGGTCTTCTTATGTTATAGGTTCTAGAATGTCCCAAGTCCACATATTTGTCCCAAGTCCTTTTGAAAGTTCTAGTTTCCCATATGTTTTGGGTCCTTGTAAATGTTCCAGGTTAGTCCATTTGTTCTAGGTATCATGTATTATTTTGTTCTAGTTTCCAGAGTATCTCAGGTTAACATATTGTCCTAGGTCCTTTCGAAAGTTCTAGGTTACCACATATTCTAGGTCTTCGTAAATATTCCAGGTTGGTCCATTTGTTTTATGTATCGGGTCTTCCTATCTTATAGGTTCAAGAATGTCCCAAGTTGACATATTTGTCCCATGTCCTTTCGAAAGTTCTTGGTTTCCATATGTTGTGGGTCCTCATAAATGTTTATCAGTTATTAGACTCGTAAGTGAAATAGGCCAATTTAAGTTAAAATAGGCCAATCGAGTTGAAATCAAGTCACCTACTAAATTGATGCAGTCTATAATCCATAAGTCCTAACAGGATCATGTGGTTGCACAACCAGACCTAATAGGACTACTAGCACCAAAGACAGGCAAAGAAGTTTCATATATTTTCTTATTCTTTATTACTAAACTGATTCACATTTGACGTACTTATCCTAAATATAGTACAATGGATTGGAAATCAATGCTCTAGGGGCAAAGGTTACTTTAATGAGGTTTGAAATTCTCATTCTCTTGTTGATTGGACGGAAAGTGAATCGATGGATACATTATATCACAATTAATCAATCACTTGTGGACGTATAAGTTAGCCCCTCACTAAGTGTACTGCTGTGTTTGGACAGAATGAAATGACTATGTATTTTCGTCTGTATTGTATTATGATTTGAAAAAACTAAGGGTTTATTGGTTATGTTGCAATACATGATTCTTTGTACCCAATTCCAAAATTGGTTGAGCTCCAACACAGCAAAAAGAACCAGCACGAATGCTAGACCTTTCCTAGAAAACTTAGAAGGGACTTAGAACAAATGACCTGGAACACTAAAAGGGACCCAAGACATGTGTAAGGACCTAGAATATTTAAAAGTGATCGAAGGCAAATGACCTAGAATACTAAAAGGGACCTAGGACATGTGTAAGGACCTAGAACATTTAAAAGTGACCTGAGACAAATGACCTAGCGTTGAGTTAGCACCTAAAATAAATGGCTTAGAATACTTAGAAGGGACCTAGGACAAATGACCAAGAACACTTAGAAGGGACTTACGACAAATGACCTAGAACATAAAAGGAACCTATGACATTTAAAAGTGACTCAGGACATGTGTAAGGACCTAGAACATTTAAAAGTGACCTAAAACAAATGACCTAGAATTCTAAAAGGGACCTAGGACATGTGTAAGGACCTAGAACATTTAAAAGTGACATGGGACAAATGACCTAGCATTGAGTTAACACCTAAAACAAATGGCCTATAACACTTAGAAGGGACCTAGGACAAATGACCAAGAACACTTAGAAGGGACTTGGGACAAATGACCTAGAACACTAAAAGAGACCTAAGACATGTGTAAGGACTTAGAACATTTAAAAGTGACCTAAGACAAAAACTTAGCATCATGTTAGCACCTAAAACAAATGGCCTTAAACACTTAGAAGGGACCTATGATATTTGTAGGGACCTAGAACACTTAGAAAGAATTTGGGACAAGTGACCTAGAACACTAAAAAGGACCTAGGACATGTGTAAGGGCCTATAACATTTAAAAGTGACCTAGGAAATAAACCTAGCATCGTGTTAGCACCCAAAACAAATAGCCTAGAACACTTAGAAGGAACCTAAGACAAATAACCTAGAACATTAGAAAGAACTTAGGAGAAGTGACCTAAAATACTAAAAGTTACCTAGGACATGTGTAAGGACCTAGAACACTTAGAAAGAACCTAGGACATATAATCTAAAACACTAAAAGGGACATATGACTTGTGTAAGGATCTAGAACATTGAAAAGTGACCTAGGACAAATGACCTAGAATACTAAAAGAAACCTAGGACATGTGTAAAGACCTAGAACATTTAAAAGTGACTTAAGACAAATGACCTAGAACACTAAAAGAGATGTAGGACATATGTAAGGTCCTAGAACATTTAAAAGTGACCTAGGATAAAGACTTAGCATCATGTTAGCACCTTAAACAAGTGGCTTAGAACACTTGGAAAAGACCTAGAACACTTAGAAAGAACTTGGGACAAATGCCGTAGAACACTAAAAGGAACCTAGGACATGTGTAAGAACCTAGAATATGTGTAAGGACCTAGAATACTTAAAAAGAACCCGAGACAAATGACCTATAACACTAAAAGGGACCTAAGACATGTGTAAGGACCTAGAACATTTAAAAGTGGCCTAGGACAAATGACCTAAAACACTAAAGGGACATAGGATTTGTGTAAGGACCTAGAAAATTTAAAAGTGACCTAGGACAAAAACTTAGCATCATGTTAGCATCTTAAACAAATGGCCTAGAACACATAGAATGGACCTAAGGCAAATAACCTAAAACAATTAGAAAGAACCTGGGACAAATGGCCTAGAACACGTAGAAGGGACCTAGGACATGTGTAAGGACTTAGAACACTTAGAAAGAACCGAGGGTAAATAACTTAGAACACTAAAAGGAACTTAGGACATGCATAAGGACCTAAAACATTTAAAAGAGACCTAGAACACTAAAAGGGACATAGAACAAATGATCCAGAACACTAAAAGGTACCTAGGACATGTGTAGGGACCTAGAACATTTAAAAGTGACCAATGACAAAATGACCTAGAACATTAAAAGTGATCTAGGACATGTGTAAGGACCTAGAACACTAAGAAAGAACTTGGGACAAATGAACTAGAACACTAAAAGAAACCTAGTACATGTGTAAGGACCTAGAATATTTAAAAGTAACCTAGGAACAAATGACCTAGAATAATAAAAGGGACTTAAGATATTTTAAGGACCTAGAACATTTTAAAGTGACTTAAGACAAATAACCTAGAACACTAAAAGTGACCTAGGCATGTGTATTCACATTTGTTCTTGGTGTGCGATGACCTGGAACTTTTGCTCTTACTAGGATATGTGTAGTAACCTAGGACCTAGTACTTAGGACTCGTAAACCTAGAACATATGCCAATACCTAGGACAAATTGTTATAGGACATGTTCGAAATGTATTGGGTTCTTTATTTTGTGCTAGGTGAAGGATCTAGGTTCTTTTAATATGTTATAGGTATTCGCATTTGTTCTAGGAGTACGATCACCTAGAACTTTCACTATTACCTGGGACATATGTAGTAACCTTGGACCTAGTTACCGGGACTCATGACCTAGAACATATGCAAATACCTAGGACAAACAACACTAGCACATGTTCGAAATGTCCTAAGTTCTTTATTTTGTGCTAGGTGAAGGAAAGTCCTAGGTTATTTTAATATGTTATAAGTATTCACGTTTGTTCTAAGTGTACTATGACCTAGAACTTCCACTCTTACCTGGAAGATATGTAGTAACCTGGGACCTAGTATCTGGACTTGTGACCTAGAGCATTTGGTAATACCTAGGACAAACATTAGTAGCACATGTTTAAAATATATCGGGTTCTTTATTTTATGTTAGGTGAAGGAATGTCCTAGGATATTTTAATATGTTTTAGGTTTTTGCTTTTGTTCTAGGTAATAGATGTCCTAGGTTCCTCTATTATGTTCTAGGTTTGAGTATTTGTCCTAGGTTGCTTAATGTTCTAGGTGTGTTTGTTTGTTCTAGGTCGATTTTTACCGGATGACTAGATCATCACTTGTGCATAAGTCGCCATACAACAAAAAATAGCGACTTGACCTAAGAATTTCTGAGGAAATGCACGGCGAAGAGGAGTGAGGAAGGTGAGGTTATGTTTTGCAATAAAAGCGATGAGATAAATGGCAAAATATTCTAGTTGCTCGTTGCCACTTGGACAAGCAAAATTGCATGACTTCCTAAGTGGATACAGGTGGAAAAATAGTCCCATGTGATGGAATTTTACTGATTACCAACTTGTGTGACTATCGTTCTTGAACCATTACGACGGAAGAGACCATGGAATTAATCTTGCTTCATCCCACTTGCCAATACCACTAACAATATGGAAACTAACATGGCTAATGCATGCATTAAACATAATTAGGTCATTTCAACTAAGTTGGGGTTAAATCATGTTGACCAAAGGTAAATAATTTATGTTTTTACGATTTTTAAAAATATAGAGGACTAATTACAACCATATACCTTTAAACTATTAATAGGAAGATATGGATGGTTTTTTTTTTATCTCCCCATTTTTCTATACCAAAATGGAGGATCTTCATGCCATGTAAAAAGGTCTCATGGCAAGCATGAACATTAAGGATAACATGGTTTATAATGTTTAAAAATGCCTTAAAATATTTTCCTCATATCTATGCCACAATCCTTAAGTTTACCATGGCTTTCACGCCTCAATAGTCTCATCATGGATATCTAGGTTCATCCTTTTAATATGATCTTTTAAAATATAATGAACAATCATAATTAACTTATGGTTCCTTAACATTCATCCATCCATAAAACCTAAATGAACCTCATCAAGATTTTAGAACATAATTACCCTTATATTATATAAGAAAATTAGTCTGCCATAGTAACAGAAGGAAACTTACGGATGGCTAATTAAACTCTTCAAATAGATGACTTTATCTTCCTTTATCTTCTAATAAAAGTGAAAATAACCTCTAAACATTATTTATTTTGAAAAACCATTAATATAGTGGTTTTAGGTTTTAGTCTCTTTTTGGGATAAATGCACCTTTTTTCTTTTTTTAACAAAAGGCATGGCAAAGTGAATTCATGTTTTAGATGTTTAAAAAGCCTATCTTCTTGTATCTGATCAATAGGAATCCATCTTTATATTATCTAATATAATTTTTATATTAATACAAAATTAATATATTTTACAAGTACATATTAGGCGAGTCATCATTGATCATTCTGCAACCTAAGTAGGTCTAGTGTCAACCACCTCTATGGGTTATGGCCTGCACAAACTAATTCCGAATTGTTCTTTTTACAGGTGGCTACAGGAGTGGTGTCTGGGTCAATACTCCATCCCATTGGACTGCTTGCCCTGAGAGAAACCTAGTGAACGGCTGCTTCCTTTGTGATTCTTTGATTACATATATAATATTACATGTTATCTTATTCTTAATTATTTTTGTTTTTCTTTTCTTTATTGGTCTATAAATTCAATGTTTTTGAAAAGGAAGGTGTGGAATTTAGGGTCCCACAGAATGAATATCATGAAGTTAGGAGGGTCTACAAGGTTATTTTGATTGTTACGGTGATACATACTTTTCAGATAAGTTTAAAGGGTTTATCCTTATTTCTTTTAATTATTATTATTTTTTAATGACGGTTGCTTTCCTTTATGATTAATAAGAAAAAAAAAGGAAATTTACATATACAAATCCAAGAAAATTGAGCTTTAAAAAGTAGAATGAAATATTTGTAATTTATGTTTAGAGGCAAAAATTTTATATTTAAACCTAATATCACTTAAAATATTATCACGTACAATGGAAAATTAAGATTATAAAAAGGAAAATTACGCTATAATAATATCATTAAATATTTCAAGAATTTAAAATAATCTCAACTACATATGTCATAACAATGTTACAAAATATTTCAAGAATTTTTATCAATTTTAACTATTAATTTGTAAATCAAAAGGAATTCAGACTTCCAAACTTTTATACCATGATTAGATGAATTATCAATATTCAAATTTTCTATTATTCTTTTTAACAAAGTTTGTGGAGTTCACCTAATAAGAATAAAATAACATTTATTATTATTATCATAATATCATAAAAAGAGGAATTTAAGGAGCCAATAACGACAAAAAATTACATCTCTCGTGGGGTCTTCTCATGAATGAGGGGTGTGTGTGTATATAAAGCAGAACACTTTTTTAATGATAAAGTGCTTGAACACTCGTCAATCAAGAACATTATTTTTCAAAGGCACCCTGGCATTAAATGTGTATATGATTGCTACAAATATTTAAAACCTTTTCCTTATTAAGCGCTAAAATATCAGAAAGTGCTAGTGTTTGAGGAGAACCACAATATAAATTAATAATAAACATAGACAACCTGTTAGTAAAATTAGATTTTAGTACAACGTTTTCATTCCCCACACAATATCACGTTGGCCAACTTGAGGCGATACGAAATTGTATTATTCTTATATGGCCTTTGAACAAATAACATTTGATATTCATGTCAAGTTGCATGAGAATCCCCAATTCTTTAATTCTTATCTGTTTGGATGTTCTAGTTTTAATTCGTATCTGTAGCATATTGGTTTCGTCTCAGTATCTGGACCGTTTGATCAGTTTATGAATAAAAATATTTATTTTTTATTGATATATATTTTTAATAAATAATTTATATAAAAATAATAAAAAAATAAACTCAAAACAATAAAAAGATGGCAAAACAAACACACGTTCTTAAACCAGCGGACATCATTTTTGTTTCTTAGCTATAGGATTATGATTTGACATTACCTTATTTCTTAAAAAGAGATTACATTTCTTGGGTTTAGGGTTCCTTTATCTCTCTCCACTCTGTGATGTCTGTGGGGGATAATCACCAATATGTCCATGCGAAAGAGAAAGCACTTAGCCAGAAAATGTGAGAAAAACTTGTTTGTTGCAAGTGTTGCATTATTTTTAATAATTAAGATAAACAATCTTACATAAGCAAGATAATTTTTTCTTTTTAACTTCCTAAATTTTCTCTCCATAAAGAAACGGTCTTTGTTATAAGCCTAATGTGGCATGTTGCCTTTTAATGTTGCAATCTCATCAGAACTGTGTTCCTGTAGCAATTATAATGTAAACTAGTTACATAAATTTTGGGTGGGGGGGGGGGGGGGGGGGGGAGGGGAATATTATAAAAAATTGACTTTTAGAATATAAATTCTAAGAATATAAGCTATATTTCTATAGCTAGAATAGAATTTTATGTTTAAAGATATAAATTTTGTTTTTAAATTTTAGTTTTATTGTAGTAAAAGATAAAATTCCGTGATCTTTAGTGGATATATGTAGAAGATTAGTCTGCCTATTTTTCATCGGCCAACATGGTCTTAGTGGAAAAATTTTGCTGCTTACAAACCTACGTGACTAATTGAGTAGCAAAATTTAACTTTTAATTATATTAAAAGGAATTGTCGCTTGTGGAATTCGTCACCCCCTTTATTTTGCTGGAAATTAAAGTCTTAAAGTTGTACTAGTGCATGTATTAAGGACAAATTGGGTTATTTATAAATTTCATCTTAACTATAGCTATTACTTGTGCTGGGGGCTCAAAAATCATGTTCCTTGTTCACCAAAAGATAAATGATTCCGTCTTTTTTCGACGTTACTTTTCCTTTACCCCCTTTTTTTTGGGGTTGAGGTTTGGGGAAAATAGTCAAAATACGCATTTAAACTTAAACCATTAGTTGTTTAGGAAAAGGATGCATCCCTAAACTCTTAATTTATATTTGATTCTCTAGAAAAATAAAGCCGAAAAAAGTAATTATTTCTTTATTTTATAATTAAGGTAATGTTGGAAAAGAAATGTTATGTTTCATAAGATTAAAAAAATCTTCTAATGAAGGAAAGATACATGAATTCATTATTTATTTCACATTATATAAAATAGAATTCCCTTGTGGTGAAACTTTTTATGTTTTTGTAAACTAAGTGAGGGCACATGTATTTGGCAATATTACAGGCAGAACAACAATATTATTTCAGTAAACCAATAATGTGAAAATATAACTTCACCTTTTTCGTAACTTCTATTACTATAAAAAATAACCTTCAAACCATTATCGGAACCCAAAGCCATTATTGAAAGAACCATTAACATGGCGTTTTAGGTTTTCAAGTCTTTTTGTGACTTGTACACAAATTTTCAAAAAATTATGGAAAAATCAACTTATATTTTGGACGTCTAAAAGGTCTAAATGAGGGGTTATCCTACACCTACACTATGATATTGACAGTGATTATTAAATATCAAACTAGCAATTTAGAGATCCATTTTCAATTTTATCTACTATAGATTTTCTATTTATACAATATAATTTATAAGGGGCTAAGTGCCTATGTGCCTAGAAAGTATATATAAGAGTAATATATGAAAGATATAGTTTGCTTGTATTTTAGTAACATATATGTATACAATTTTAGTATCATACACATAATTAAAATGTTGGAGATTAGTCTCATTACAAAACTCAAAAAGTATGCTTTACAAAGTCATTAAAAATCTAAGGTTCAATATTTTGGTATCTAACCAAATGCCCTAACATGATAAGTCAATTCAAAAATTATAAATAATATATTATTGATCTCATATCAGCACTCATAACTAACAGCGACTTCACTATCACACATTTAGATGATTGGTCTAGGATTCAATACTAGACCAAACCCATGTTGAGATCTATACATGTTATATAGTCATTTTGCTACCTAAGGTAGGTATAAGGATTAATCACCTTATTGGTCATGGTTTGCACAAACTTATGCCTAATTAATTTTTATTTATTTTATTTATTTTTTCTTTTGCACTAGATGAGCTTATCTATTTTAGTAATGTTTTCCATTGATGGTGTATCATATAAGAAAGTGGAACCACAGTCATATTTTGCACACCTTCCATGGAAGGTATTGCCAAGCCTATTTTTTTAGCCTTAAGGAGTAGTGTGAGGACCTACTGTTGGTCTGGGTCAATACACTCCAACCCTTTAGATTGCTAACCCTGGAGGAAAACATAGAGAATGGCTGTTTTTCTTTATGACTCTTTAATATTATATATTACGTTATCACATTCATAATTATTTTGATGTTTTATTTATTTGTTTATAAGTTTATGACTTTTAAAAGGGTGGGGTAAAATTCAGGGTCCTATATAGTGAGTAACTGAGGATTATGAAGTTTAAGATGGTCCACAAGCTTACTTTGATTATTAAGGAGGCAACGTACTGTCAAGATAAATTTAAAGAGAAGTCTCCTCATGATTCATCTTATTTTTTTACGATGTTTGTTTTTCTAGATGATTGATAATAAGAAAATTGCATGCTCCAAGCAACGTGATGGACAGGAAATGAAAATATGCATTATTAAAAATACCATCATGCGTGATTGATAATTGAGATTATAATTTAAAAAATTATAATATTATATGAAAATTATTTTAAGAATTTAAATGATATCAAGTATTGCTGTACATCAAAGAAAATTGAAAGACTACGAAATTTAGAGATTCATTTCTAAAACCTTAATGCAATATTTACTTGATTTAACGGTATTCATCATTTTTTATTATTATTATTGTCAAAGAATGTCTGTGAAGAGCATGGGGATAAGAACAAAATATCATTAATTATGTCAAGGTGCAAGTATGTGGAAAAAATCCTACATGAGAAATATAAGATTTATATAAAAGGTTTATAAAATAAAAAGATTCATTAACCTAATACCTTAAGATTTTAGATTATAAATATTGTTATTCTTATTTATGTGTCATTTCATAAAGTTCGTTTAAATAATTTATCCCTGTTAAAAGCTTTTTCCTCTCCAAACAAATTATTCTCATGAAATCTTAAAAAGGATATTAAGAAACTAATAATAAAACAGAAAATTCACTAGATAATAATAGTAATACATACATGTGAGGTAATAAACAGCATAGGTTTTAAAGTTATCAAAAATATTTTATGGATTAGAATTAAAGTATTGTTTGTTTTATAGTCAACACAAGGCCTAGAACTTCCAAGCGGACGTAATTTACCTTAGCTTTCGCAGGTCAACACTTAAAAACTTACATCATTTTGATGCTCTTGGTTAATTTGAGGTTGATGCCATGGCTATATCAGCCAGGTTTTGTAGGTTCAATCTGACGATTGTGTCGGCAAATAACTTAGTATCCTCCGCGGTGTTTCCTTGAGGTATTTCCACTACATAGGACTCGAAGACAATTGTTAAAGCCCTTCCATCTTGGTTGATCACCTCATGGACAGAAGTATAGGAATGGTAATTATGCAGCCTATGATCACCTCCTATCACCCTGAAGCTAAAAACATGGCTTCTCATCTAGTGTTTCTAGCCTCTCGATGCTCATCGATGCCGGTAAGCCCGAAACAACCATTACATCCCTCACGCTTCCTACCCCACCATCACCCACATCTGACAACCTTTGATGAAGTGTTTGTATCGTTGTGGATATCCAAAATCGCGCACGATAGGCCATACGGTTGCTAAGGGGGCGAAAATAGGCTGGATGAGTAGGGAATTGGACGTGTTAGGGGAGTGGCGATTATAGTTGTGATGAATTTGGATGATGGATTCAAGATTGGATAGATCTTCTTGTTTGATTTGCATTGTGAGGCAATTTGATCAAGGGTCAAACTGGGCATTATGAAATTAACGATATATTACAACTTGTATGGATTGTATGATATGATTATTGATGGGACTAATTAAGTGTGGAAATGGGATTTTATTAGGGTTTATTGTAGCGGAGAAAAAGGGAAAAGGAAGGGAGGGGGGAAAAAAGGAGTTTGTGTTTATCTTTTCAAGGGGATGGAATGCAATAAAATCATATAATTGGTTCTTCGAAACTGGGGGGGTCATATGTCGACAAATAGCAAGAAGTCTAGCTTAGGGTTTCAATACGAATGTTCTACATGGCCACAAAATATAATATAATTTATTTTAAAGGAAAGATTCCTGCCTTATATATGCTGATGGAACAAGACAAGACAGGGCCTACCTATGGACTAAGATTAGATTATTGTCTTGTTGAGAGATCCTAATCTCAAGATAATCGATCCAATGGTTAAAGAATTACATGGTAACGTGCCAAATTTCAAAATCAAAGAGCAAGTTGTGATATTATTTATATATATATATAGATATATAAAACAAATGTGGATTTTATATATAAGAATTGAGGTCAAGAAGGACGATGCATGGAGTTAGCGTATTATTACTGGTTGACAAGTTTCGATTAAACAATACTTTTTGCACGTCTTTTACCAAGTATCTTAGGATTGAATTATGTCCAATCTTCTGCTTAAAACAGTATAAAAAGCTTATTGGTTTATGAGATTTTTGAAGAAGAGAGCACTGCTAACGATGACTCGTTGCAAGTCGTAAGACCACGTAATGAAGGCGTATGGAACATCAAAGTCAGGTTGACTGCTCGTTCCCTTTTTTTTTTCACCTTAAATATATTCATATTATTCTAAAAATTTTAAACCATTCGATGCATTTTTAACTATTAAACGTTCTTGCATAAATTTTCATAACCATCTTGATAATCAAATATTCTTCTAAAGGATACCTAAAAGGCCCTCTGTCAATACCTTGGAAATATATTGAAGCACTAAATCAATGGATTAAGCCAGTAAGGAGAGAGAGTTGTATGGATAACACAATTTAATATGGAATATGTTATTTTATATAAGGTGTGAGCAAAGATCAAGTGAGCAATAAAATAAAATAAGAGGGGAATTGAATTTTAATTCAATAGAAATATAATAAGTTTGTAATGATTATTATGATATTGACTTATTGTAAAAAATAAAATAAGTAATGATTAGAATAAAAGATGAAATATATATAATATCCCTTATTTTTATTATGGAGAGAAGATAATTGTATAGGTAATATTTTGAAAGGATAAATTGCGAAAATAATACATGACTTTTTGGAAAAAAAAAAATCAAGTACCTAAACTTTTGATTCGAACAATTTCGTTCCTCAAGAAACTTTTCACGTAAGTTTTTAGTACCTAGGCTAACTCCATCATAATAGCTGCCTCTTCTATGAATCATTGGACGACACGTGGCAGTAATAATTACTAACTCTGTAAATATTATTTTTGTTTTTAAAACAATCTTATATGGAAACAGTAGCAAACTTTGGTTAGCAAGTGCACTGGCAACATCTTAAAACAAAACCCCTAATTCCCAAAAATATTCAAATGTGGAAACAAAAACAGATTTCTTGTTTGTAAACCCTAAAATGTAAAAAACAAACATGCAGATTACCATGGATTTTGTGTTTCTTAGCTAAGCTACACAATCTCGAGACCCAACCTAAATCTCTGGCAACTCTCAACGAATAGACCCAACTTTTGATGTTTAAGGTAAGCACATCACACTTACTCGAAACAATTTCTGAGGAAGCGATTTCAATGGAATGTGCATGATTGTGATTTCATTAAACTTTTGACAATTCTTCGTGTCTTTGTGGTAATTTTTGTGAAGGATGCACTTATCTAGCTCAATTAGGAAAACCCAAATTGTCCTTTTTCTTATTTCTTAGAGCATACCTATTGCGAGAATGGTCATGTAGGTTCAATGTATTCCCATGTAGTAATATGACATTTGTAGACACCCTATTTTTGCCCATTTAAGACTTCAATTTATAATAAATATTAATATTATGTTAAGCCCACAAATGACAAAAAAAAAAAAAAAGAAGAAGGAAAACAAACAAAAAGAAAAGAAGAAAAAGAAATCATTACAAATATATAAGAAAAAAGGAGGAAGAAAAAAATAATAAAATATAATTTAAAAATAAAATATTTTCCGGGCTTGATATAATACTAATTTTAATTATAGGTTTATCTAGGATCTAATTAAATACCCCATATAAATTGAGTTGTTTAATTGGGCCCATTTTGGAAGCTTTAAGTATTATTTTGGTACAAATTAAATTGAGGCACATGCCAATGGCTTGATGGTAAAATGCTCGCTATTGCATGAAGGATGCCTGGGTTCGAATCGTGTTGGAAGCAGATCAAATTTTTTCCAACAAGTGCATCTTCTTCCCTAACAAGAAGGCAGTTTTCCCACGCGAGGCAGCCTTTTCAAGCTTGTTTTTTGCCCATTTCCACTCCGATTTACATCAAATTGATGGAAGGGATTTGAAGAAGGTATGGGATATTACAACTTTGGATAAAAAACTAGCTCTAAAGATAAAGATTTGACATTCAATTTTCGATCCAAAGTTTGCAAAAAACTCATTTTTTTGCGCGTGAAACAAGTTTTCAAATTTTGATCTAAACTACCATCTACCTTCTAGAAACACACCTAAACACATTGTCATCCCTCCTAATGCCTGTAAAGCTTGAAATTTGGAAAAAAAAAAAGGTTCAAGAAAGTTGATTCGCACGCACTTTACCAACTCATTCTTGAATGAAACCTATCTAACTCGTCCCCTAAATAGAATAAATAGGGATTGAGTTCCCTGTTTAGATCATCAACAATCATCCACAACGATCAAGAACAATAAAAAAACACTAAGCAATCTTCAAATTGGATTTTGAGATCTAGGGTCTAATTTCAAAAATTTTCCATTTGCTCTTTATCAAGGTCAAATTGGAGCAAACAAGACTACAATTAGATTCAGGGGTGGTGAAAGCTTTAGCTAGTAGCTTTCCCCTTTGTCCAAAGCCTCTCATCCACCTTTGATGAACACCAACACCAACGTTAACTGCCAGTGTTGGAGCTCAAACCACCCACTTTCAGCCATATTCAAGCAAACGGTCATCACTGGAATCTTCCCCATTCTCCATTTGACCGCTCTAACATGGTCGCGACCACCTAGGAACTACTAGATTAGCGATTTCGAAATCCGCCGGCCACCTGCTCCTAGATCAAGCCAAACCTAAGATCTAACTCAAAATCCACACCTAACCTTGAGATTAAATACGCACCAAGTAGGCATGTTCCGCATTATTCTATTTAAATTTAAAAATATATATAAATTAAAAAAAAATTATTTTTTGCTTCCCTCTAAAAAAACAAATTTTTTTAATATAGGATTAATTTACTAATAATAATAACAAAAATATGATTGAAAAATAAGGAAAAAAAAAACCTTTTGATACATAGAAAATCTTATTTTCTAAAATTTAAAAAAAAAAATCAATTTGATAGCCTATAGGGTTATACAAAAAAAAAAAAATTTATAAAAATTGAAAAATTAAAGCACTTCAATGGAAAATAGTTAAACAAATACCAACACACTAAAGTTTTTCTAAAAGAGAACTGCATAACGTCTTATCCCAATTAGCAAGTATTTAGGCACCTCCAGGGCGACATAAAATTTGAAAATTTATATTTTTGTTACATCATTTTTTAAAAATAAATTTTGAATTAATTAATTAATTAATTGCAAATATTAAATGACCTTATCATCAATTTGTAAATAAATTGTCAATTTACAAATTTATGGGATTTGATTTATTTGTTAGCATTAAAAAGATAAATTTTAATTTATGAATTTTAGTTGGTAACCATATAGTTTAAGTAGGATAGCCCCAAAATCTAAAAAAATTTTGGTTTGTAATTTTTTTAAATCAAATTTTTCATAGATTAGTAGTTAATTTAGGCTTAATCAACCTATTGATCCTAACTTATAATTTTTCCCGACTGTGATTCCAAAACGTTTTTTAAAAATTACATTTTTTTTAATTCCTAGTCGAGGGTTTGTATTAGATCGGTTAAGGTTTTGGTACAAATCGAATTAAAAGAAAAAAAAATAAAATAAACGAAAAATTCAAGCTCGACAATATTATCTTTGTTAAAGACACTGGTTGACGCCACTCCATAGATACAATACGATAAGCGTATAGTTCCTATGGCGATTTTTGAGTTGTACTTGATGACAATGTCATTGTCTAAATTAATCTCATTTTCTTATGCAACGTTCCAGATGGTTAAGTCTGGTGAAGCTTCTGATTTTTTCTCAGTCGTTCAATCAACAGTTCAAATGGATTCTATTATGCAATGGTGGGCTAAAGGCTAGGATCATTGTTGCCCTGATGGAAACGAATCATGGCAATTATTCTATGGTTATCCAAGATACAACACAGTGTGCCAGTCTTTCTTAGTTGTTCACATATTGTTGTGTCATATGTTGCTAATTTGAGATGGTTTACTGTGGCAATGTTCAATTTGTAAGACATATGCAATTTCTTCCGATGGGTTTACTAAGATGGGGACGACATAAAGCGGAGCGGCTACTAACCTCTCAATTAGGAAAAAGGAAGACACTCAATTTCCCGAAAGATAGGCTGAACGAGTTGAGAGTGGATAGAATAAGGCTGGGAGAGGAGATAACCATTCTCCGCGGGTTGATAGAGGCTAGGAAGCTAAAGGGCAATCTACTTGCTTAATATGTAACAATGAAAGATATGGGTTCGTAGACAAGGCAGGGCATCCAAGAATCAATATTTACAAGTACCTATCTATTGGCACATGGTTTGGATTGTTATATTCTAGTTGCTCGGTCATATGACAATAGGGTGACATTGTTGTTAGACATGCCTTATATTTTAGATCATTTGATCAGTTATTAGGCCTATGTCTTTTTTAGTGGATTTTGTATGTTTTTTGGGTAACCAATGCCTGATTGTTCTGGATATTAAGTAGTTGAAACATTGTCTTAACATTGTAAAAGGATCATTGCAAAATCACTTATTTACGTAGTAAATGATTGTTACCACTTCTATTGTTGTGCTTTTAACCTTTAAGGATATTTCATGGTTAGTCATACAAATTTGATCCACAAGATTCCAGAAATGAACTATATCCTTGTGAAGATTATTAATTCTTAATTTTTATTCTATCCATTGGATATATTCTAATTAATAACAACTCCATTAGAATGCAAAATGTCCTTAAAAACTCTGAAAACAATGAAGAAGTACACCTTCCAATTAAATATGAACTCTCTTTTTGTCTTGATTAACCAAATTAAGTATGAATCTTAGTGATATTTATAAAAATATACACAATCTACTATAATTTATTATATGAAATATAGGATAAAACACAAGTGTCAGAGGACAAAGTTAATGCTTCATATTGGTGTTTTTCTAACAACAGAACTACGTTGGGTTTTATATAAGAGAAAGCATGGTACAACATTTAATTTTGCAAGAGCAATTGGGACAATGGTTAGTGTAGTGCTTCTAGGTTTAATAAACCCTTATTGTTTAGATTTGTGGCTCTCATGTCTTGCAAAAAAATTCATTATGTCTACTTTTGAATAGCAGTAGCACAAGTCATTTATGTGAATCCTCTAAACCCCATGATGCACTAGTGATATGCACTTTAGGTCAAAGTGGAAATAAAATTCTTTTGTACTTAATACAAATAGATTGGTGGCAGTAGGTACCAAAGTCATAGCTACACACTACATCCATTAGCAACCAATACATACATTTGTCCATTAGCATGCAATAGATACAACCCCAAGCTTTAAACTGACTATACAAAAGTGGGTACTGAAGTCACAACTATCAACTTTATCCCCTATGTAAAACCCATATGTTGACCAAGTCTTACATGAATAACATGAAATCCAAGACAACGTTCGACTAAAAAACAAAGAATGGACATTGCCTTATGCCAATACATGTGAAAGCAGGCGAACATTATCCATTGTCCCTACTACAAAATAATAACAATCAATCACATAAACATATAAGTAATAACAACTCCATTAGTTTGGGTTAGTGGTGCCCTTAGTGGCTCTCTTGTGTCAATATGCACCCCCTCCACCTTCTTCGTCAGAGCTGTTGATGCACAGATAAATTGGCCCTCTCCCCTTGTTGCGGCAAAAATTCACCATGGCAATGCAATCACTTTGACATATCGAAGGAAGCTTCTATTTTTCCTTTTTCATTTGTGCCTTCTTTGCTTTTTCAGCATCATTGAATGTAGCTTGTAAGTAGTGTGCCATTGGACTTTGACTTTGCAAAGGTTGCTTCACGCATGGACATCCGTGCTTCAATCTTCCTCCACATGGTGAAATGTGTGTTAGAATGGTACAAGGCTACAAAGACATCAACATAGAAATGTATTAGGAGTACAAACACTAAAAAAATCACAACCAATACATTCCATTGATGGATTGTAGATTTACCAGTCCAAAGTGAATGCTGCTTTGAGATGTTGTTGGTGTTACCTGTACGCTGTCCATGGATAGCGATGGCATTACTGTCGAATCACATTGCAGTAGCTCTGTTTGTGTACACACTGGGATAACATTTGCAGTACATTGTTGACCAGGTGACTAACGATGGCTATACCCTAGAGACATCCATGCTAAGTTGGTCTGAATTGTCGTCGCTCCAGTCTCTAAGGCCTTATGCTTCCCCTTTGCTTTCTGCTGAGACAAAAAATGACAAGTCAACAACATGGAGTATAGGTTGCTATGTATAGTTTCACATGTATGAAAGCATTACGGGAACAGATAATACCTTAGTCCTCCCTTGTGATTGGGGTTTTGTTGGCACAAGCGCTTCATCAATTTGAGTGGTGTTTTCTTTATCTATCCCACGTGGCTGAAGTAACAAGCATTCCTCAATCACAAAGAAAATCTATTCTTTTTTATACCACAACAATATAGATCCTCACCTATGTTCCCAAGCTACATCGTGGTGCAGCACATGTGCTCGTCTGGGCACCACTATGACGCTGTTAAGGTCCTTCCATCGTCAAACTACTACTAATGTGGTTGCTTCCACTTTGTTTAGCATTTCCACTAGAGTTTCACCATTGTAGCATTTGCTAAATCTAAGCACTTCAATTTTTGAATATTTGAAATTCATACCTTATTAGATAACTTAGATGGGTACCCCCCAGCATTGTGAATTCGGTGCCTACATAAGTTACACGTCATTGAACATGATTGATGCTTTTGTGATATGCTTAGCTTGCCTTCCTCTCATGTTCGTTTCTTAAGGCTAGGTCTTCTTAGCATCCTTTTGGGCATCGGTGCAAGCATTTTCTCCCTGCCTGTACGCTTCCAAAACTTCACACTTAGGTCTAGTTGGATTGCATGTGAGTAAGTCTTTTTATACCTTTTTACAGCATACCAGTCACTAACATAGTCATCAACATTCTTCTTCATGTACAGTATACATGCAACAGCATGTGAACATAGGATACCACATGAACCCCAAACATCGCAAAAGCATTTTTGGCTTTGGATATCTACTGCATGGGAATCATTGTTTTGTTGCACCTCAAACTCCATGTGTCCATTTGCCAATGGATGGTAAGTTACACTACTAGCCTTTGCCTTCTCTATGTGGGTACGGATCCTCGGAGTGAACAAGTTAGTCTACTTGGTGCTTTCCTCTAGCTTGGAGGCAATACGACCTATTAGTTACAAAATAAAGAACTGTTACGTGCATTCAATTTCACATTATAGTAAAAATTTCCATTAAATATGAAAAAGAATTACCATAGAATCCTTACCTGCCTCTGGATACATGCCATCATTGATATGATAGACATGTATTGTGCTTCTATGACAATAGCATTGAAGCATTTAGACATGTTATTGTCTACAACATCACACTTTGGATTATCTTTAAAGTATCCCCTATACCAGTGCTTTGGATGCTTTTTCAGCATATCTTCCAGTGCCACTGGCTTAACTTGTTTTATTTTATTTAACCTCTCATGGAGCTCCCTATGCAAGCACACTTGCCAAAATAGCCACTGCAGTTCATTGTCCTAATGTTTTCTCCTCTAGTTTGAGAAGAAATGTCGTGCAAAAAATCTATGCTCCACTATAAGGCATTCCTTTGAGACCACAATTTCTAGTCCCTACACAACACAAAAAAAAAAAAAATAATAATAATAACAACATTAAGATTAGAGATACATATACGGTAATATGTACATGTGGTTAAGCTTTTGTGAATAGAAGGATTGCACAACCTTTTGCATGTCACTAATAATAGTAAATGATGGTGACTTTCTTATGTTGGCAATTAGATCAAGAAGACTTATGAAACACCCCCAATTATCCATGCTTCCCCTTCGACGTACACCCATGCCATAGATACCTTTGATCATAAGCATCCCTCATAACCACATTTAACAACTATCCTTTAAGATCTCCCTTCAAAAAACATTCATCAAGTCCCAGAATGGGACGACATCCCTCTACAAAGCTTAACCTGCATGTATCTAAACAAATGAACATGCACCTAAAATGGAGAGGATGGGTAGGTTTACTCATTCCACTACAATATCAAATTCATTAGAAAGACCCCTGAAAGATTTCTTAAGTGCATTAGCTAGTCCCACAGTCGTTCCTCTTTGGCCCTACAACACTAGGGGTATGACGCATCTACTAAGAGCTCTTACTTGCTAGATGATGCACATCGACCGTAGTCATAGCCGGCATGATCTTGAACCTTGACATGAAGCACCTACCAAGAACTTTGTAAGTGAACCTTCAATTTGAAAAGGAAGGATAGCAAAATTCTAAATGCTTGTCTCTGAATGTCTTGACCACCCATTCCCTTATCTATGGCTATGCTGATGTGATAATGGCAAAGTCACAACCATTGGATGTGCACTTGTACTGAACATGTCTGTTTTCATTTAGTGTCATTTTGATCTCTAGTTTGTCAACCACCGAATACTTGGTCTTGCTATCTTGAAATGCTCTCTACTATCAAATACCATGCCGACTACGATGTGTGGAGCAACAGTAGATGCATCATAGCAATCTTGGCTCCTTTTCCTCCTATATGGTCTAACATCCCCATCTTCCTCCTCACTAAACCTAGTGTAAAAACTCCCTTCATCATCTAAGAAGTTCTCTTCATCCTCATCGTTGCTAGAGTCCTAGCCACCATCATTAATAATACTGCATGCTCTTCCACCTTCACCACTACAATCATCAAATAGTCTCTCAACATCCACCTCGAACCCTTCAATACAATAGCTACCTTTCCGAGATAACTCTTCATCTTTGACCTAGATACTAGAACCTCGTCATCATTATCATTCGATAGGCAATCGACTTCAATAACCTCTTCATCATTAGATTGTTCAGCATAGTCTAGATTAGTAGATTGACCAACCACATCACTAGTCGAAGCACTAAGTACATGTTCAACATAAATGTGCCCGCTTCCATTTTCACCAATAATGGCACACATTGCACTATACAAGGCATCTTCTCCACTTGGCAAGAGGAGCAACCCATCCAACTTTCTCTTCAAGTATCAAAAAATAGAGCTTGTCAACATTTCCTAATCCAAAGTCCCCCGAAAGCTGTGCAAAGATTGTTTGTTGATGGCTCCAAGTCAACAATCCACCCCAACTGCTCCCCACCAACATACTACCAGTCTATCCCTTCACCATGAAACCTATCTTTGACATGTAGCATCAAGGTCACACCAAGAAAGTTCATGGAAAACAAATCAGCAACACTAATGCAGACAACATAGGAAATATTAAAAGAAAATGAAGAAGAAAACAGAATATGACAACACAACAGAGTGTTTTACTATTTGTATAATAACCCTATAGCAACCACAAAAATCTACGATTAAAACAAAGTTCATAACTCTAGTAACTAGCACGGTTATTGAGTCATAAATTTCTCAAACATTACTCAAGCTTTATTGGATTATAGTTGAGTTGATATTTGCCATTACATAAGTATTTAGTTAGGTTTGTGGTTCTACCTAAGTGGTTTGTAATTTTGAGTCAAGTATCCAACCAAATAATAAATCTTTTGCAAATGACTGAGCTAAGTAAACTAACATGTGATATGTTAGAACTTATCAAATATGTCTTTAAGTTGAGCATGTGATTCAATAATAAATCGTCTGGAAATAACTAAGCTAAGTGATTTCATATGTAATATATTGGAGCTTAGTAAACATATCTTTAAGTTTAATATGTGTATTAAGTTTTAACTTAGCAAATGTGCAATCAAGTTTTACATTATTGTAGGTTTTTCCAACTAAATTTTACATATCTCCGACATATAGAAGTAAATATTATTACAAATCAACAAAAGATCAAAAATTCTTTACCCACGTGACAGGGTGACAGGGCTTCATTGAATATGTTACAAACTAATTTCCAAGTATATTCAAGAAGGGGACTTTACTAAGGAGAAGGAACTTTACCTTTTGCCACTAGTCGATGACATAGTGTCCTTGCCAGCAGCTTCATACAACATAAGATCGGACACTTCGACACTTCGTTGCACGTGAAGGGCTGCTTTCCTTCGAGGGGCATGTTCTTTGCATAGATCGAATGTATGCCTCCACCTACAAACAATGTAAGTAACCAATTTCTAAGTTTGAGTGGATTTCAAGATTTAGGTTTAAATTTATTCCTCCAATTAGGGTTTTTAAATTTAGGTTTCTTTTTGGAATTGAGCTTTTGAGAATGAAGACCCTTTTCTTACATTATTATTAACCCATTTAACCATGGTTTGGAAGTGGCACGACTAATTAGACTATGATTTTTGTTTTTCTTTTTTAAATTTAAATTTCATTTACATGTTATGATCTATTCATGAATGGGCCAATTATTATTACTGCCACGTGTTGTCCAATGATTTGTAGACGAGGCTGTTGTGATGAAGTTAGCCCAGATACTAAAAATGTATGCAAAAAGTTTCTTGAGGTATGAAATTGTTTAAATCAAAAGTTTAGGTACTTGATTGTTTTTTTTCAAAAGTTCAAGTACTATATTCGTCATTTACCCTATTTTCAAAACATGAGTATTTATAACAAAGTTGGAAAATAAATCATTGAATGACAATTCATGGTGTGAGGATACGGAATGCTATTCATCATTTTACTTAATAACAATTCATTACAAATTGTCATTTCCTTTAAGTGAACACCGTGATAGCAGTTTTACGTAGAATGAGAGAATAAATAGCTATTCATATTAAGTAAACAGCTTATTAATCTCTAAAACTCACCAAAAATAACTAAAATTACATATTTTCATCGAGCACTTTAAGTAATTTCATAAACCGAGTCACTTCATAAACAAAATACTATGTATAAACCTATTCCACGGATTTGTTCAGATACCAAAATTGTCAAAACCAAACTTCAGGAATAAAATAAGTTTATGAAAACTTTGTTCAGGTACTAAATTGTTCAAAATGAAGCCTAAGGTATCTGATTGGATTTTTTTGAAAATTCGGGTACCATTTTTATCGTTAACTAATATATAGAACACATTGTGCACTATGCAGTAGGCATGATAAACTTAAAATGTAATACTTGATAATATAGAACATTTCTTAGAAGTGGTACCTGCACGCCATTAAAATCTAATTGCAACATAGAGATTTCTACACTCTTTTTACGTCGGTTGCCAAGAAAAAACAAATTAAAAAGTACTAGCCTTTTGGGAGAACCACAATTTGGTTTGATAAGAAACATGAAAACTTGTTAATAAATTAGAAGAATTTTGTAATTCTTATGTGGCCTTTAAACAAATAACTATTTGATGTTCATGTCAAGTTGCATAAGAATCTTCAATTATATAATCTTTAATCTGCATATACAATGATAAAGAAGTGGAAATCCTTGTGTTTTCTAGCTAGGATGATTTGACATTAACTTATTCCATAATAAGATTATATTTCTTGGTTGATTAGAGGGGATCAATATCATGTGGACCTAAGAGAAATAATTCTTCCTTTTTTTGGTACTATTATTTTACCTTTCTATTTCCATGGTAAATATCTATCTATATATATGTGTGTGTTAAATTAATGATTCTGTTATAGATCATACAAGGAAATTACCAGGAAAATTGAAAGACTATGTTGTATTTCATAGATAATAACAAATATAGTTACATAAATAGTTAGATTCAGTACCAATTGAGATTTAACTAACTGTGTCATAGATTCGATATATTTTGTACGTACTATAAAAGAGGAATGAAATAATAAAAGGGGTTGGAAAAGGTACATCATGATATTCTAGAGACAATTGCCTTCTCAAATTGGCATTTTTAGTACCTACACATAAACAACGAAGTGTGAGTCAAAAACCTCACATTGTTTAGAAAGAAGAAGAACAAAGTAAAAGGGAAAGAACACCTAGTTGAGCGGCTATTGTGAGTGAGAGTTTCTAGAAGATTTTATATGAGAAACTAAAGAAAGTTATTTAGGAGGGGACTCAGACAATTGTAATTGAGTTGTGCTACGTAACAGATTCACTACAACAAACCAATCATATTAGAAGATTAGAGTTTAGGTCACTTGGTTACAAGGATCTTAACAATAGAAAAATATAAATGAATAATTTTAAAATCACCCCTTAAATATTTACTCTAGTGTATAGTTTCTCGACTTTAAAATGATTTTACTTTCATATAATCTTTGAGAATATGAAAATTATCTCAAGTCGTCATGGCCAGAATCTCATGATCATAAGTAAAAGGACTATAATTAGCAGCGATTTTAGAAACTTTTGTTACACATTTAGTGCATATATTCATATTTTTAAAATTCATTAAAAGTAAAACGTATACTTTGTGAATTTAATCAACTTTTTCAATAGCTTTAAGTGTTACATTTGGGAGACCATTTTTTTCTCATTCTTTCATCCCTTCCCTCACCCTCCTTCAATCCAAACATATAGCATTGGTCATTGAGACATGAGAAGTAAAGTCAATCTTATACAACATTAAGTTTTAAAGGGAATTTGTGTGTGTTTCTATTGATAAAGTCACGAATGGTATCTAAACTTTGACAAATTATATTAAAGTTTAGATACCTAATTATATTTTTATCAAAATTCATATGTCATTCGTTACATTAAAACCCTCCATACACACACACACACACAAAAGAAATAAAGTCAATTTCAAAAGACTTAAACAAGGGTCAATTGTTACCCAACAACCTTATTAGCTATATGTCAACGTGAATATAATGTTGGAGGAGAGTAGGTAATCTTCTATTGGCAGTCATTTTGAGGTTGGCGATACGTCGTGACGAAGGGCATAGCATAGAATTGGAATCTCATGGTCCTAATTATCTTGACTTTGGGTCATGATCACCTTTGACACTTTCGAGTTAGGTAACGACATTAGTCAGTGAATTTTTTCAAAGAGTTTGGTTAGTAGTGATGGCTCGAGAGAGGGGGGAAGTCAAAAGGCATATTGTGAATAAGGCTACAGAGGAGTATAGTCAAAAAGGCATAATATTGAATTTGAATTCCACAAATATTTATAGTCAACTCTAACTATACTATGCTTTTGAGGTGGTCGAACTTTACATTATGTACATTGAATTCAAGTTGATAAACTACTCATTAATAGTTGACTCAACTTAATAGCTATTTAAATAATTTAAAATCAATCCAATCTTGCCAAATTACTTGAGTGAAGTTAAACTTGAGCATATGTCAAGTTAAAGTGGAGTAGTTTTCATAGTTTTGGATTAAAATTTTGAGACAGCCATCAAATAGTAATATTTGAACTTGGAGGATTTTCGAATATATATTCTAATATAATTTCTTAAACTCACTGTATTTAAATAGTAATATGTTTGTAAAATTGAATATTCGAGGTCAAACAGACACAATTGCATAGACGGTTGTTCAACCCACATATTATCAAATATGTCATATTCATAAATTTTCAAAGCCCACCGTGGATTAGAGTAAAAGTTAGTAACAATCATTGAATATATACAACAGGGAATGAGTTTGGATTTATTGAAGGTGGGGTTTCTTTAATTTTCTTTATTTCTTTATTTTTTTTAACCCAAAAGAAAAGTAAATCACAATACAATGGAAAGTAAATCATTGGGAGTTTAAAAACCAATCCACAATGGAGATGTCTCTATAATAACAAAGAAATGATACATTCCTTTAAGACAACAAATAAATTCTCCAATAAGAATAGAATATTAGCTCTTTGATAGGAGAAAAACACCCATCTAAAAAGGTAAAGAATTGAACTAAATGAAACTAACATTAGCCTCATAATCTAACCGTATTTTTCCTGATATTTTAGGTGAGAGGTATCTGATTTGATTTTCCCTTTCTTCGTAATGAGAGGGGGAAAAAAACTAAATGAAAGAACAAACATGAAATCCATATATGAAGGATGGAGGTGGTGGTGAAGAGAGATAGGAATCCAAACCTCCTCCTTGGAAAAAGAGAGACATGACCTATGAAAGCGATAGCTATGTCATGACAATAGCAAAGAAGGGTTTTATTAGGATTAATAGATAAAAGTGGAAAATAATGGAGATGGATGAGGGGGTGCAATGCTGGCCAATAAGAGGCAAGATCCCCTAAATTTCTACACTTTTGGTTTGGTTTTCTTAGATTTAGGAAAAGAATAGAGGAAAAAGAGGGTTGCATTAAAATGCTAAGAATTTTTCTTGAAATAAGTATCCATTGCCCATTATAGATGAACTCATAAAGTTTTTTTTTATTATTATTTTTAGAATTTTAAAAATTATTAGCAGAAACTTTAATTATTAATATATTGTCTTAAAAGGAGCTTTTACGGTCCTATCGATAAGACTGTCCAATCAACCATCTAACCATTAAAATAAATATCATAATTAGAATACTAACTATTTTAGTGATTTGATCACGGTTGGATATAATGTGAGCCGTTAGATGGTAATAGGATTGGTCTCGTCAAAATTAATGATAGAATCATAAAATTTCTCTGTCTTATAATATCAAATAAATGGGTATTTCTACATTCAAGTAAATGAAAAGTTTCTACATAAAAAGGTTTTTGAGTTTACCAGATATATTTGAATCAAATCAAGATAAGTTCCTTTTAAAAAAAAAATGATGTATAGGTTTGTTTTATAGTTTATTGATTACATTTCCTTTTAGATTAAGTGATTTTGATAATTTTTATCTTGCTTCTTAGAAGTTCAAGATAAAACTAAAAAGATCTTGATAAATATACTTTTTGCCCATAAATCTTAACATGTGTGTTTGTGTATACATATATATGATGATAATCTAATCAATTGTATTGTAATGATATAATTCTCATCATTTATTTTGAGTACATAAATTAACTAGAAAAACATACTTGCCTCATTTAGGAGAACACGCCATGTGGAATTTCCATGACAAATTTTAACCAATGTGATAAAGAATATTTGGTTTAGTAAAAAAAAGAAGGATAAAGGATATTTGGATGTTTTAATAAATGAACATAAAGATGGTAAAAACTCAAGCATGAAAACAAAAGCACAAGCCAAATTCTCTGTGAATTATTTGAATTCGA
Organism: Combretum micranthum; assembly: GCA_024138025.1. Classification (NCBI taxonomy): domain Eukaryota; kingdom Viridiplantae; phylum Streptophyta; class Magnoliopsida; order Myrtales; family Combretaceae; genus Combretum; species Combretum micranthum. The sequence goes on from JAMXBD010002239.1 coordinate 218,993, forward strand.
TTTCATATTTATTTGAGTTCAATTTGATAATAGCTAAGTCAAATGAGCTTGAATTAGTGAGTGTGGACTATCAAATCAAGCTAGAAAGTCATATTATTTTGTTTGATTAATAATGATTAAAGTTTGGATATTAATATTGTTTTAATCATAATACAAAATATTTTAAATATATGGAGCCTAGAAGAGTTTATCTAGAATTGGGTTGAGTTTATTTGTACTAGGCTCAAGCTCAAACTTTTAAATTTAATTTAACTTAAGTTCAAACTCTATAAGATACCATTTTAATTAACTTGTTTATAAGCTTAAGTGAAAATAACTGCAGTAGCTCAAGAAAGTTATATTCCATAGTAAGAAGGCCTCAATAGCTTTGCCAAAATTCTGCCACAAGCTTGTGGAAACATTACTTTTGATGGCTCCTCACACATTGTTTTTTACCTTAAAAGATTATATATGATACACATAAGTATTAAAAATTTATGATAAGTAAAATGGGTAATAGGTAGTATTTAAAACAAATTGATTCTCATGTATTACACGTATTGTATAATTTAAAATTTTATTAATATCTACATACCATTGCACATGGTATGTAATACATAGTTGTCAATTATTGAAGTGAAAGAGGGCATTAATGGTAATGGAGCAATCCACTTTTACCCATCAATGTCAAAATAATCTTTTACCCATCAATGATACAAGCTTTATTATTTGACTTCTATAGGAGGCAATCAAACATTAGGAGGAAGAAGACCATAAACCCATGAACTACAATGTTTATCAGAATTGAAATGTATGGTGAAATATTGTTGTGTGGGATTATTAATAATCTTATAATTCTAGTTGCAATTGCTTTATTCAAAATTTTCTTCTTAGCTGTAAATGGAGATTTTTCCTTATTTTTTCCCTTTTATTCTTGTTTTTATGCCTTGAATATTTTAAAATATTTAGATGATAGTTATGTCATATGCATTTCTTAGGGATAATATTACCATCATTAGTTGAACTTTACACAATTTTGCAACTTTGTACTTCATGTTTCAAATTGTCAAACTATAGACCGAATTAAAAGTTTCATTGCCATGTTACTCCTCATCTTTTTCATTATGACTATTATCTTATTTATCATGAGAAACCAATAACATCACAACTCATATAAACCAATAATGTCGTCTTTGTATTTTGTTAAATTGTTGAAATCCTCCCATAGTGATGTTGGCTTAATGGCAATTGGAAAATATGATTTGAAGGGCAAGGTTTTAAAAGTATAGACAAAAACAAATGCAAGTAAAAATTAGGGTAAAATACAAAAAATTGACCTATGTTTTCACCTATTTGCAAATAACTAATCTGAGTTATTATTATCCTTTTGTTTTTTTTTTTTTTTGGAAAGGACTGACCCGTGTTTTGATTCATTTTATCCTGTCCATAAGGAGCCATTAGGGCTCACACATAAGTCACTTGGCATTTAAAAAATTGGAAGAACAAGCCCTCTCTTCTAGTCTCTCTTCCCCCAAATTCAGAACAATAATACATCTCCTCACCTAGAGAACAAATCTAAATAGAAAACCCTAATCCCCAAAGTGAGACTATATCTTCTAGTCGAAACCCAATTTCACAAACGAAGAGGAAGTTCGCCACAATCGCACTTTTGTGAAGGAAGCTCATCTAATCACTCCTCCAGCCCTAAAATAGGTTAGCATCAACTCTCTCCACCGATCAGAAGGTAAGAACTTTCCTCTTCATGTCACATGAACCTTAGCTTTCTATGAAGATTTGTGATTTTATTTGGTCTTGTAAATTTTCTATTTGTTTCAACATGCTTATGAAACTTGGTGGTACTGGAAAGGGAAGAAATCTGTAAAAAAGTTTTTTATTTTTTATTTTTTGAAACAAAAGTCTGCCATGTATGTTTTTTTGTTGAATACCTATTCAATTTGTAGGCCTTTGTTATTGATGTAATATATAAGTCTTACTTGGTTAATTTTATAGAGTTAGATTATATTTCATGATTTGATTTGGTCTTATACATTTTCTATTTGTTTCAGTGTGTTTATCAAACTTGGGTGGTATTTGGAAAGGAATAAATCTGTAAAGAAGTATTTTTTGGAGAAAGAATGTTTGTTATGTATGGTTTTGTTGAATACTTGTTCAATTTGTGGGAATCTATTTATGCTGTAATATATAGATCTTACTTAGTTAATTTTATGGATTTGGATTATACGAATCCTAAGTTTTAGAGCTCTAACCTTGCA